>VXBZ01007175.1:51218-217662 GCA_013399135.1 Heliornis fulica
CCCAAGTATTACTCACATAATTTTCCCTCTGAAAGTTATTACTGGTGACTCACCTTTAGCTTGAGTGAGCAAACATGACCAAGTGTTTATTCTGCTCACAGCTGGGCAATTTTAAGCCCAAATCCTGACCTTAAGAAAGTCCCCAAGCAGAGCTGGTGGATAAGAGAGTTCACCACTGGTCCCTGGAGCATTGTGACTCAGAGGAGGCGCATTACTTATTAAAATATTTCTGCTTTTAACTCGAGGCGGTCACATCTTGCTGAGTGACATCCCCAGTGAATTACCCATCCCACCCCACACAGCATGTGCTGGGCTGAGCTCCTGCCGCGTCCCTGAGTGCCTGCTGCTGCCCAAGGACAGCAGCCTAGTGGCCTTTACTGCTGTCCCACCCAAGCGAGAAGGAAAACACTTATCTTCATCCACAGGCAATTAATCTCAATCATGATGGGTCCACGTGTTGCTACAGAGGGAGAAATAAAAATGAGCATCTTCAGGGCAGAGGGAGGATGAGGAGCAGGGGTTCAGCCTCTCACCACAGCTGATGGTGTGAAGTACAGCTCTGGCTTTGCCAGCCCACCCCACCCCCTCCTGCCCAAGCTGGAGAGCAGTTTTGGTAGGATTTTATTTTTGGATCATCTTGTTGTTTCGGTTTGTTTTTTTTTTTTCCCCTGACATCAGCCAATTCATTTTGCAGTGACGGCTAAGGGAAAGCAGTGTGAGCTACCGACCTGCCGGTAAAAGCCTCTTTGTCATCTGCTGCTAATCTGTCTGAGCAGTTTTGCAGTCTCTGAATGCTTTTGTCTCAAATTTTGGTTTTAGTTTGGGTCCTGCCACTGATCTCACATGTTTTCCTGGCTGGCAGAGTAATCTCTGAGCTTAGCAAACAGGAGGCTTGTAGCGTGTCGAACGAGCAGGTGAGGGAAACCGCACACCCCTGAGAGGGGAGCGCCTGCAAGGCAGCAGATGCGGTGGGTACGGAGTGCGGGTCAGGAAGATGCTGGGATGAGCTGGGGAGGAGGGGAGCACTCCTGGAGTCAGGACAGGATTGCAAAACAAAGAAGAAGAAAAAAAGGAAAGATAGACAGACAGAAAGAAAAGACAGAAAAGGCAGAAAGGAAAAAAAAAAAAAAGAAAAGGAAAAGTTTTCCAGTCAGTGCAAAGGCTGGTGTCACAAACCTTCTGGACAATTTACAGAGAGGAAGGGACTTTGGCTGGGGACCAAGAGCTCTGGTTCCTTGGTTGATGTTTATCAATGGCAGCAAGGAGAGATAAAGGGAGAGCTGCAAATGAGGTGGGAACTGGGCTGGAGAAATCACAGCCCTGCATCACACACTTCCCCAGAGCTGTGAGAAGGGTGGCAGAACCCCTTCGAAATTAAAAGTATGCTATAGGGAAATATAGGAAACCCTAGAAGGGGATTATTCTTAGCTTAGGAACCAGTGCCCTAGAAGCTTCTGAGCTCTGGAAGTTAGGCTTAATTATTAGCTAATTGGCTGGGATGTATCTCATTTGTAAGTAATGAGAAGAGGAAGGCTGGGAAGCTGTGGTCGGTGGAAGAGAAGCTGGTAATCTATTTAAGGTGGCAGAAGAAGCTCTTAGCCTAGTCTGTAGAAGGTGAATGGTGGGCTTTCTGAGCTGCTGCTTGGTGGTGCTTTACCTATGGAAAGCAGAGGATGTTGCCTGTAAGCTGTTACAGACCAGGAGCTTCTGGGCAGGGCTTTGGAGTTTGCCTGTGGTTGTGTTTCATAGCCTGAAGCCCCTTGGAGGACAGGAGTAAGGTAATGTATTATATTGTAGTTGATCCTGTAACCTGGGAAATTCTCATTTGAGAAGCTTGGTGGGGGAATACAGCAGAATAGCTGTAATTCTATAAGCCTTTAACTCTGTTTACAGCTCTGCTGTAAAAGGACTGAAATTTTCTGTTGGGATGAGCAGCCTTAATCTCACATTGTGTTCTTTTACAGCGTGTAATTTAAAAACATGTCAGTGCTATCTTTGCATGATGTAGGAAGCAGCTGTGTAACACTGTCTCTTGGAAGGCTGGATGGAGCTCCCTATCTCTGCTCAAGTAGCTGCAAGGTCAAGTCCCAGCTGATGTCTGGGAGGAATTGCAAAGCAGTGGAGTGAGTGCTGAGCCTGTGACTTGGGGTGTCCCTCTCTTTGCTGTGCTGCAGGAGGAGGAACTGATGTTGGGTACCCCCAACCACCCAGATAACCCAACTAATCTGTCTGCGCTCCAGTCCTTGCTTGTGAAATTAGAATAAGAGTGTTTTGTGTTCTTACAGATCCCAGTAAAAGTTGTGAGAGTGTGGTGGTGGGATCCACATCAGAGCATAGGAAAAGTGTGTGTGGAATTGACCAGATGGAATTTAAAGCTGAAACGCAACAATTCAGGGTTTAAAACTCGTAATACTTCTGGAAAAACAGAATTGGTGACTTAGGTATTGCATCTTGTTGAGCAGAAACATTTCAGTGAGGATGCTAAGTTGTAATTAACCTCCATATATGGGTTGAACTGGCTTTGCCACTGGCTCCTGGAGCTGCTTTGCTGGGTTGTGTGCTCCTGACATGTCACTGGGAAGGTGTGCAGCCCTGGAACTCCCAAAATCAGGCTGTGTCTGTGAGGGACACTGCTCCTTGGCCCATGGTGTAAAGATTAGCCTTATTCACTCACTGTTTTGGTCTATCCATTTCTGAGATGGGATTGTTAATATGNAGAATTTAAAGCTGAAATGTTAATATGTTTCTATCTCCTGGGATGACTGAGGTTAATTGAGACTTGGAGGTGCTTAAATATCGCAGTGATGAGCATGGCAGAAACTGGAGGCAACAGAAATGTTGATATTTGTGGGAAGATCTTTAAAAACAAATCTGGAAATCATCAGAAAATAGACCTTAAAAAGAAGATTTCCTTTCTCTTTTTATAACAAGAAATTTGAAAAGTAATTATTGGGGGAGGGGGAAAGGATTATCTTTTTACACTTTTTAGTAAAACCCTCTGCTTTTAGCTTTATCTGATGGCAAGCCAGATCAAACAGAGCACTTTCTGATAAGAGTAGTGTATTTGCCAATTGTTTAAACAAACACCTGCAAGGCTTCCCTTCAATATTTGCCTTTGGAGGTTGCTGAGGACAGTGCGTGCCTGTGCCCACAGGCTGTGCAGACCTGGGCAAGAGCCCTGGGCACTGGATGATAACGGGATATCCCTCAGGAATGGATTTAAATGGGGTTCCCTTTCTGCTAGGGATGTGAAAATACACCTTGTGAAATGGATGAGGTTGAGTTGGAGGGGAAACAACTAGTTTCCAAGAGGCCTGTGAAAGACAGGGCATGTTTAAAATGCCAATGGGTGTTTCGTGAGCCTTTGTTGAAAAGTTCCTCCCCAACATCAGTGTCTCCTTGGTGGGGTTATTCTGCTTCTTCTGATACTTAAGTACTTCAATAAATCTGACTGATATTCTGTAACTTGAGTCCTTACCCTAAAACAAGCCTCAGGTGGACCTGGGGCAGGGGTGAGTCTGTCTGCTCACCCAGGTTTAGGGGCAGCAACCTGCAAAACCACCACAAACCCTCATTGGGAATTTTTTGTTTGTTTTCTTGGCTTGTCTTTAGCAGAAAAATAAAAATGAAGCATTTGATTTGGGTCTTGGAAATCAGTGTGCAAATGGAAGGTTTGTGACTGATGAAATGCATTGAGAGTAGCATGGGGAGAGAACAGTATGTGCTTGAGCTACTGATGTCAGGTTTGTTTGATATGTTCTTCTGGATGGCAAGGGTAAGGATGTGTTTGCACATGTTGGTATTTGTCTGCCTCTGGTTTGCTTTCTGTAAGAGAGAAGTGATATGAAATGAAAAGGTAAAATGGAAACTGGGAAGCTTAAAGCTTGTATAATTAAAGTGCAAGTCATTATGCAAGAATCTAATGGAAATTGGCATTACAGAAAGTGCCAGGAGGTAAAACTTCTGGTCCTGGCTCTGCTACGGACCAACTAGTAACTTCACTGCTCCATCCTTCTGCCTCTGCTCCTTTAGTGTCTTCGTGCCATACTTGCTGTCTTTGTGCAGAGAAGTGCCACTCAGTTTGTGTGCAGAGATATCTGTCATCCCTGTCCCACGCTGCATCCCAATCCCAGCCACATCCCATCCACAGCCCACCCTTCCCTAGGAAAAGGTGTTATCCTGTATCCTCACCACTGTGGCCATGCACAGGGAGCAGCATGAGTGTTGGGGTGCCCAGGGTGCTGAGTAACTGATGTCAGGCACCACAGTTGGGTTGTGTTTTGCTGACCTGTAGAGCTGTCCAGGTATGATAACTGCTGTGGTGCTCCTCTGTCCCAAAACAGGGAAAAGCTGGCATGAGCTGTGGACCTCAGGGCCGCTGTGCGTGCCTGGGTAGCTGAGGAGCAGCCCTTGCCCCTTGGTGCAGGACACTTGCCCTCTGAGATGTGCTCAGTTGTCTGGAGGCTGCTCTGCAAAGAGCTGGTGCCACATCCCTGCAGGCTTCCTGGGGTGATAGTCCCAAAAGCATCCAACTTTGCAGCAAGGACCGGTGCCGGCAGCAGTGGGGTCTGTGGGGCCACCCGGTCACCCTCATCCCATCCCTATTTCCTCTTCTTCAGTAGCACAAAATGAATCCCTCAGGAGTTAACTAAATAAACAAATACAGAGCTATTTATTTTCTATTGTCACAGAAGTGCTGTGGGCTCAGGCGGGGTTTTGTGCTCGCTGTTCACATCTGCAGCCCTGCTGTGCTCGGGCTGTCCCTTTCATATGCTCCAGCCTCGCCGCTAAATCAGAGGGGACCGATCCCTCCCTGAAGCCACCCCTCTCCAAACGTGCTCCCCTTGCTCCCCAGTCCCAGGGGAGTGGAGCTGCACCATCCACACAGTAAACACTGGGCATAAGAAAAACAAACACTTTCTCTGCTCTGGGTGGGAGGGGAGGGAGAGGAACGAGGCATTAGCAAATGTCATTTTTCCCTCCGAGCTAAAATAACAGAGCAGAGCAAGCTGAGGATGCAGCTGTGGTTCAGAGGGGCTTTATTTTTATTTTTTTAATGCACCACTGGGAGTTCAAACAATGTGTCAGTGATAGGTTGCCTTTTGTAGAGAGCTGTGGCTTTGTCTCCACCCTCTTTTTTTTTCTTTTTCTTTTTTTTTTTTCCTTTATTTTCTTGAAGGATTTTACTCATTCTGTCGAACACATAGCTCATTTGGATAAAAGCCTCTGCTGTGACATCCACAGCCCAGATCTGCAGAGTTGTTTGTTTCAGAGCAATAGTCTGGGAGAATTTATTGAACTGGCATCTCTTTTCCCTCCTTCTCCTGTGTAAATTAATGAAATGGATGTTCTGTGGCACTTGTTAAAAAGCGATAAATCCTCTCATGCATTTATTGCTTCGAAGGTAAGGAAAAGGCAAGATGTGATTTAGTCTTGAAGTAGGACAGCTGGAGTAAACTGGTTTCCCCTGATCCTTCCTCTCAAAGGCAAGGGGCTTTGGTCCAGCAGCCGAAACATCTTGAGAATCCAAAGATGACCCTGGACCACAGAGGCCTGATCTTGTGGGCCATCACCCAGTTGAAGGCTCCACTCCAGGTGCATCCAAACTCCCTGGCCTTTCTCTGGAGGCATCACACCTCCTTGTAAATCCAACACTGTGCTCTGCTCCAGGCCCAGAAGTACCTCCAGGAGCAAGGGAACAGCTTGGGGAGGTGAAGACTTACCTTGCCAGGGCTTAGTATCTGTAGGCAACTCTGTACATCTTGATGCTTGGTGATTAGCACATGGTGATGTTAGTCTGCACTTAATGGTGCCTGAGGATCTCCCGGTGCTTTTCAAATCCTCATTAAACGAGCCGCAGTTAATTTTTCAATTTTTAAAATTCTCATCTATCCAGGATGTGGTAAAGGCACTTGCTTCATCTCTTGTGCTGAATCTGTGGCAGTGCTGCAAATAAAAGCAGGTGCCTTCAAGCTAGAAACTGCCTTACTCTGCCTCATCACGAGGTCCAGGATGGTTTCTGTCTCTCTCTCCCAGGGCTTGGCCTGAGCCACCCTTGGTAGAGTGCTGATGTGTGCTTGTCCCTAGCCTCTGGGCTCACAAATGACCATAGTGCAGGAGAGGGGTGGGGGTTCACCACTGAAGGCTCCTTGGGTTCAATCTCATGGATTCCAGCAGCTTGTGCTAAGGGGGGCTCATCCTGGGTGCTGGGAACCCCTCAGCATGGTGGTTACACACGTGTGGGTAGCAGACACATGTGGGTAGCAGTGTTGAGGTTGCTGGTCCCTTGTTTGGTGTGAATTTCAGGGTGTGTGTGAGCACTTACGGTCTTCAAGGATGCTTAGTAGGTTGGAGGAGGAGGACAGGGTGGTGACAGATGTGTGGGCACAGGCAAAGCTTCTCCTGTTGTCTCTTCTGCACCATCATCCTGAATCACAGCCAAATCACAGCACGATTCCCTCCCTCTGACTTCCTTAACCTGACAGGGTCTTGTTTTAGGCTTTGACTTAAACTTCTTGGCTGCGTGACCAGAGGCAAGCACAGCCTCCTGATGCCTTGGAGAGTGTTGACAATACTAGTCCTTCATGGAGCAGGGGTGAGGGGGGGATGGGGCCACAGCCTCTGCAATGTCCTGAGTAATCCTGAGCCGTTGGGTTTAAGTGTGTTTAACTCTGATCCGAAGCAGAGAGCAGAAAGGATTGTGAGGATGTGGTCGATAGGCACTTGAGCGCTTCTTTGAAAACCACAAACCCCAACCTTCTTTTTTGTCATTACCTTTGCTGGGATAATACAGAGATGTCTTGGCTTAGGGCACTCTCTGGGACTCAAACTGACCAAATTAAGGACTGGTTGGGAGGGAGGAGAGGTCAGATGTTGGCCTTGGAGGGGATGTTTTGGAGTGCTGCAGGTTTTTCCCATTCCAGCTGCTTTTGTGGCTCTGAGGAAAAGCAAACAGTGACCTGTGCAGAGTGTGTTGGGCTCTTCCAGATGAGCTCAGAGAGGGTCCAGAAGGGTGGCTGGAGCATTGCTATGTGCATTAGATGGTGAAAACAGATTAATTTCTTGTCATGGCCTGCAGTGTATTTTGCCGTTTAGGTCCTTTTAAGTCTTCCTGTTGCAGTGTGCTTGGCACAGCAAAAACGTACTCGTGTGCTCCAAAGAGAAGAGACTGGAATAATGTCACCCTGTTGTCACCAGTTGGCATTGGCAGTTGGCAGTAATGATGCTCTTTGGAGTGGCAGAAGCTTCTACAAATATGGGCTTTGTTTTGTTAAGAGTGGGGTTTTTTACTAGATTTGGTGATTTGGAAAGTAACTGCTCACCAGAAGCCTCTTAATCTGCATTTCCCCGCATCAGAGCACCTACCAGATGGGATTTTCTTTCCTTCTCTGCATCAGAGAAGGCCTTAAACATCCATGTGAGCTGTGTGCTGGCGTTCCCTGCCAATAAGCCCCTAATGGTAATCATGGGCACGTGGTCAGTGTCCTTGATCTGAAATTTGTCATCGCGCGTTACGGCTCACAAAGCTTTGGCTCGGTCTTTCGGCTGGAGTATTAAACATGATGACAGATGCCAGCTCTTCCAGCTCCATTGTGGTCTCCAGGGTGAGCAGGATCACGAGGGTTTTGCCAGCTGAATAAAGGCTTCAGCGTAGCATTGGGGCAAGGCGATGGCTGCTCCTCCCGGTGTGTTTGCTTCCAGTGTGAGGACACCTTTAGCATCTGGTGGGGGTCTGAGCAGGTAATGTGTAGATATGGTGGTGTGTGTGGGGAGCTCCTCTGCCCCAAGGTTTGGGATGCATGTACCAAGCTTTCCCAGCTCCTAGGACCTGAGGGTCTGTGGCACTTGGAGGTCCTGGGCAGATCTTGGCAGGATTCATCCTTCTTTAGGGGCGCTCTGTACCCAGCAGAAAATCATAGAAGGTGATGTGTTCTTTACCTTGTTTACTCTGGGGAAAAACCCATTCCTTGTATTTTTATGGAAGAATAGAGGCTAAATCTAAGTACCTGAGGCTTTAAAATAAAATAAGTAAGCTTAAAAAAAGGAAAAATATTTAAATTCTTTCTAAAACGTTCTTGTGTTAAATTCAGCAACATAAGTAAAACTCTTGAATCTTTCTCTGAAACAAATTATTATCTGGTAACAGCAGGTAGAGTAATTTCAAAGCCTTTTTGAGCTATCCAGAACATCACAAGGCAGAATTACAGCCTGAAACTTAAGCCCCAAACCACTTCTGAGTGGCAGGTTTAAAGGCAGATTAGGTGAGAAGATGCCTGAACATGCATATTTTGTAGGTGGATGAGCAGCGACCAACTGTGGTGTTTCCTGCCTTTCAGAAGGTTTTGAGTGAGCTGGCTGATCCTGATCTCCCAAGGTAATGAGGAAGGGTGGGAAATGATGCCTGCAGCTCCAGGGGAGGAGTGGAGAGGACAGAGGCAGAACTAAGCCAACGGGGATTGGATGCCAGAGGTGCGTGGCTCATGTGGTCGAAGGACCCAGGAGAAACTTACCTTTACTGGCCTGGCAGCACTGTGTAGGTGCTGTGGAGATGTCCTGTGTCCTGTTGTTACCATGAACCCATGGACAACTAAAATTGAAGTTCTGGTTTTAAACCAAACTAACAATACTGGCCCTGTGCCATTTCACATATTTCTCTGACTTATAAGAGAGCCCTGAAGGGAGTAGATCTGGGTTCTATAACTTCTTTCTTTTTTTCCTAAGTAGGTTTTTAGTTCATCTTTATTATCATAGGTTAAAGTTGAGACTTGATTCTTTTAGAGTTGTGTTTTGGTTTTTCCCTGAAGGATTTCCCAAAGTCCTTGCACGTTAGGCACTCGTGCACTCTGTTTATCCCTCCCCTCTCCTTGAAGGCAGAGGAGCCTTGTGCTGTTATCTGGCATGGAAGGGCAGTGCATGAGCTCTGAGCCTTACGTTCTGTCTCATGGAAGAAGGACATCATGGGACCCAGAGTCATCCCCCCAATTGGCTGGGAAGGGTAACACCAAACACTTGCTTGTGGCCTTTCCCTGGCAGACAGGACTAGGGTCTGATGAAGACTCCTGAGCTTGTACTTGATGATTAAACATGAAAAACTCATCTCCTTTGAAGTAAGAAATCTTTTTCCCTCCTCCTGACTAAGGAAATTTATAGCCTGGCTCAGAGTTGCCTGTGATGCTATGATGTCATGGAGTATGATGAAATTTGTGCTTTGCTCCTCAGTGTTCACCTCAAGACTCTTCTGCACATGTACAGACCCTTAGATATTAAACCAGCAAAAGGTGTCAAAAACCAGCTAAGCTACTGTGATATACAGTGCTCTCAAACACTTTCTTCTTTTAGGTTTCTTAACCTTGGTCACTGGGATGCTGCTGCAGAAGCAACTGTAAAGCTCAGCTTTGGTGGATTGATAGTGGGTGAAGCTATCTGCAATGCACGTGTCTTGTGGAGTAGATAAAATAAAATAAAATGTATCTTCCTGACCTGTTTGTCTCCTGCATCTTCAGTTTGATCTCTTTGATTTTGGTTTCTATTTGTTTTGGATTTTTGTCTTTTGTTTAGATGCAAAGTTTGAGCTGCAGAGATAAATTCATTCCAAGGTCTTAGGGTTTCTCCCCATCCCTTTAGCTTATGGACCCAGTGAGACCTGTATGCCTTGCTAAGAAAAATGGACATTGGTCAGTGACACTTAACCTGTTGTGTTCTGTCCCTTGGGATCCATTGATAAGACTTGGGATTTAATGCCTTTGAACCCTGGCAATTGATGCCTCTGGACCATTCAGAGTGAAGCCCAGGCCCTAGATCACATGTTTTAACTAAATTGGTTACAAAATAGATCTGTCTAAATCGGTGTGAGCCCCTTTGTGGGGACACTCCTAAATCAGTTTAAGAGTGGCTAGTATTGATTTTAGCTTAATGTGCTTTGTTACTGAAGTAAGCAGGATCAATAGTGCTAAATAGGTGCCATTTCTTGTGTTGGCTATGCCATGGAAAACTTTCATAGAGAAGATGAGCAGAAATGGGAAGGAATGTGTTTCTTCTGTTGCTTCCTGATGGTCATTTGTCAGTTTTTGTGGCCAGCTTGAGAATCTTTCCCCAAAAGATCTCTCTGAGTTTGAGGTGGGGATGGAGAAATCCTGAATTGAAACCCGCCTTGTCAGGGGATTTCTGGGGATGCAAAGCTTTGGGTTTCTCTTATTTACCACCTTTGTTTTTGAGCTAGGAACCATTTACCCTGGTGTACTGCTGTGTGGCACGTTTAGAGATTGTCTTGCACTGATTTCATTAGTGCATCCCCAGGGTGAGCCAGGAGAGCAGGATCTGAGGTCCCATTAGGAAAAGTGGAGTGGAGGACTGCTGCAGTGAGAACAAGCTGTCATGTCTCCTCATTAGGACTTGGGCTTCATTGTGAGGGTCTTTACCTTGAACCTGTCTGTAACCAGTGTTTAGTTCTTACTGTGGATACGTGGGTTTCCCTCCCGTGTGTTACACAGCAAGTCGGGGTTTCTCACTGCCTTTCCAGTGCTGCCGAGTTCAGTGCTGTTATTCTAACTCTGAGCTTAGCAATGAAATGTCATTTATTATTACTGCTAACATCAATTATGGATCCATGCTGGTCATCAGAGCCTTGTGCTGAATCCCTTGCTCTGCAGGAGCCAGGAGGCTTGTAAGTGTGTCCCTGTCCATTAGCCTAAGGATGCTTGTGCCCTGCCTCTGGGCACAGGGGCCAGGCTGGCCATCACCTGGCACCCCTCCCACTCCCCCAGCCTTTGCAGCAGGAGATATCCACCCTATTTCTCCTACTGACACACCACCAGTGAGTAACTAGTTTCCACCAGATCTCAGGCAGGTTTCCCCTTTCCGCTCTTCCAAGGCTCACCCCAAAAGACACATGATGGAGGCATCCTCGCGTGCTCGGCTCAGCACCGTATGTGTCACAGTCAAAATCTCATTTTCATTCCAGAAACAAAAGGTCTGTCAACTTGTTTAACTGCACAGAAAGCACCAAACAAGAAATAAAGCCCAATTACGAATCAAGAGGAGGAAGAGGCTGGGTGTAATAGATTGGTTTTGTAAGTGGTTTCGTCAGCTCCATTTGCAAGCTGTTGCTATGCGAACCTGCTGCAGGCCTGGGGCTGGCTTAGGTGCAGGCAGGGCAGGCAGCACTGCTGCTGGGTTGCTGGCTCCTTGCTCTCAGGGTGATGGAGGAGATGTGGAACATCTCTCCCAGGAGTACCTGTGCCACCAGACCCCGAGTGACCAGTTCCTCTTGCTGGTGGGGATGAACAGGCTGTTGCTCTCTGCTGTGGCCTTGTTTTGCGGAGGCACTCGCGGCGTGAGCTGCTGTTGGATGTTCTTGTCAGGCTCTGACCCAGTAGCAGCAACACAGCAGATGGAGGAGGCCACTGTCTCCACTGCTGGTGGCCTTCCTGCAGGCACCACCAGGCTATTCCTGGGGATAGCCCCGTGCTTGCAGGATTCTCTCAAGCTTTCCCTCGACTCTTCCCTTCCCTGGAAGAGATGACCACTTCAAACAACAGTTCTGCTTTCTGATGCGTTAAGGCTTGGAAAATTGCCATTCATCGCAGCTGTGCATTTGAGCCTGTGTGATTATTTTGGGAAGTGAACCATGGTGATTTGTGTGTCTGTGTTTTATTGGTGAGCAGGATGTTCCCTATCTACCTCTCCCTGGCTGTCTGCATTTGCATTGGCTAATAAAACAGATAATAGTCAGTGACTTTCTGATGTGTGAACAAGATTTGGCATACAGGATGTAGTAGCTTTTCATGAAGGCTAAAATTTCATCCTGGGAGGCTGAAGCCTCTGTGGCAGCCATACACAATCCATAATAACAGAAGCTTTTAACCCATCCATAATTGCTTCCATATAGAAAATGATTGCTGTAAGTTAACTTCATAATTCTAAATCAGTGGCTCTCAGTAGGATTTCAGATGCTTTAATTTGGCCTGAATTATCTGTAGAACTCACAAGCAGTTAATCTATGCTCTTTCCTGATTATGTTCAGTGTTAGTCTGACCCAAACTTTGTCTATTTACTTTTTGTCTCCTTGTTATGAAAATAAACCCATTTCCAATGATATCTCTCCAGTGGTAATGACTCTAACTAGTGAATGGAGCGGATGATGCTCTGACAAGTTGCCTCTATTGGAGACCAGCCCATGCTTTGAACCTGTTGTATGTTATTGATTTGGTTGGGACCTAATGCTGGGTTGAAGGTGTGGGTACCCACCAATGGAGTGTGGGGCCATTGTGGTGGTAACACCTGGGCTGCTCCATGCCATGGTTCCCCTTCAGTGGCGAGGAGGGAAGAACATCATGACTGGCTTTACGAGTACCCAATGCATGGTGAGTTTCTGGGTGGTGTTAGATGTACTTTGATGCAGAGCAAGGATGTGGTGTCAGTCTGGGGGTACCTTGCACATGAGGGCAAAGCTCATAGCTGGTTTGCTTGACAGTCCCAAAATGAGCAGGGTGGCCACTCCTGCCCTTTTGGCAGTACTGGCTTGTGCGATTTTGAGTGACAGCAGATGAAGGAATTGCATTACAGCTTGTCTCTGGAACTGTACATCTGTGTCAGCTCTTTGCTAAATCAATAAACAGGATGCTGAAGGAAAAATACTTTTAGGCTTCTTATGTCTTTATGCATCAAAGTGATTGGGCAATGAGAAGCTTGGATGGTAGCAGGCATCATGGTGTGGCTGGCTGGTGAATTGTTTGTTAAATCATGGGTAAGGTCTGGGGCTTGGAAGATGCTGGCAGGTTGCTTCCCCAGAGAAGGAAGCAGTGATATGGATTCCTTTTCAGTGGTAGTTACTATGCAGTTTGGATAGAAATCCTTAACCAAGGAGCCTGAGGTACAGCATCAAGAAGTGGAGAAAAATCACTTTGCATGTTCCAACAGACTAACAAATTACCTATGGAAATGCACTTGAGAATATTCCTCAGTAATTGGATTTCAGCTGTTGTTTCGGTGTATGTGCCCCCAGGCTGTGAAGGTAAAAGGACTCCACTGAAACGCTTTGAAATGTTCTCTGGCACCTACAAAACGTGTTTACTATTAAAAAGTGAAGTCTGCAAGTCAGAACCCTACTAAGCACAGTTTAAAAACAAAATTGCACCCCTGCAGCATAGCTCAGGGTGCTGAAGCATCTGGTTTATCCAGACTGTCTCAACACAGAAACATCCCTGTGACTTGAGTGGAGAAGCCCTGTCTGCTGTCTTCTGCCAGCATAACATGGGCACGTCTGCACGGTGCAGCAGGGTGTGCAGCAGGAACCTTTGAACAGTGGGTGGCTGGAGATGAGGGGTCCTCATGGCCTGGAGTAGGCTGAGGAACACATAGGAGGGTTTGCAGGATGAGTTCTGGGTTTGGTAGCAAATTTGTATGCATGAACCCAAAGTTGTTCTTTACAGGCTTGAAATACATAAAAATTTCTGCTTTTGCAGAGTATGGGGTGTGGTGACTCCTTAAAGTCACCTGCAGTGTGTTGACACACAACAGGCATGCTCTTGGGAAGCTGACCCTAGATGGTTGGGATCTTTTCTTTAAATGCTAGTGACATCTCTGGTCCTGACCTTGATGATGGAAACTGTAGGTTAAATGGGGAGGAATAAGCTGTCATCACACATCACATAGTGGCCACAGAGTTTGACATGGAAAAGGGGAGCAATTTGAGGTGACAACTTAGACTTGAGTCTGGGTGCTGTGAACGTGTTCTTGAATTTGGGGGCACAAGGGAAGCAAAGCCTTTTTAGTCATACATACTGTGTGTTCAGAGATGAAAAGGACTAGACTTGCCCCCCAAGCTGTATGTACAGTTCCAAATCTAACTGAATTTGAACATGGCACCTTGAAATGATGCAGATTTTGGTAATCAGACGGGTCCTTTGGGAACCTCTCATCAGGGGTCACCTTCAACTTGTTTTGCACAGAAAGATGTTTCTAAAACTCTATACAATAATAAACCCTGAACATCCTTAACATGTGAAGAGCAGGACCCCTTTTCACAGGGGTAAAGCAGAAGCTACTGTGCCTCACCTGTAGAACAGTGGAGAAATAGAAGTTTTCATTTCTCTATTTATTAAAATAGAGTTTAGATGAGCTACTTCCAGAGCTTGTCTACCCAGCTGTGGGTCACCCATAAGCAGAAGCAGCTGAGAATCACCATCTTTTCTCCCACCCAGTTTACTTTAGGATGAGGATACAGCCAGCCTTGGAAACCTGTACACCTCCACCTGAACCTTTCAGATCTCCCTGCCCTTTGGAAGCCCCAAAAGCAGCCCTGGCCCTGGCAACTGCCCTCGTTTGCTTCGCAGGAGCTACGCAGGGGGAAATAAATCTGCTCTGCCACTGAGGCAACTAGTTCTGTGGGTTTATAAATGCTCCAATTGAGTGTTTTGACACGGCAGTCAGATATAGTTAATCTTTCCCTTGACCTCCCAATACCGGAGTGCAGACTGAAACCGCTAGTTAAGCACGTCCGTCTCCTGTTGTACCATTCGCGCTCCAGCGCACCGCCTAATCAAGTGTAATATATCTCTGGGTAAAACACACACAATGCTTTTCACAGCTATTTAAACAAAAAACAGACCTTGGTGCATTAGCCACATACACAAGCTGCACAAAATCGCCGTTCCTGTGGTTAAGAAAGAGGCTGGATGGGCTGGATTTGCTCCGGGGAGGGAAGAGTGTGGGAAGTGTTCACTTCCATCTGCCTGAATGTGGAAAAACTACCAGGCTGGTGTCATCCCAAGAGGTGGGTGGTTTTGTGCCTGGAGTCCCAGACTGAGGTTTAGGACAGGTGGGTTGGCTGTAGGTGAGGTCAGGAGCTGCGTGTGTTATCTTGTCTCTGTGCCTGGCAATAAGCCTTTTGTACAGCAAAGGCAAGACAGTCAAATTTAGGCAGGAAAGTAAGATACAGGGGTTATTTATTTGAATTGTTGGTCTTTTGTGTTTGACAGCATGGCTGGATCTGTAAAACATGCTGTCCACGGAGGTTTGAGGGTGACTCTGGGTTCTCAGAACAATCTTCCTTTGCAAAGCTGGTGCGACTCATTTGTTTTTGTTGAACTTACTCATCCCAGATTTGCTTGGAAGAAACTGGGAATATTTAGAGAAGGCTTATAGTAAGGGATGCTCATAACATGAGAAAGCAACTTCAGAGGATGTCTGTACACAGTGACCACAAAGGTGAGGCAGGCAAACCACTGGAGCACTGAACTAGGGCAGCTGGGTGAGCTGTCAGCTGGAGGGGGGCAAGAGGGAGGTCACTGAAGGAACGGCATCTTGTTGTGGGATGTGTGGATGGCTGTGGTGAGGCCTCCCTAAGGAGCCAGGGAAACTGCTCTCAGGGTGTCCACAAGGCAGCTCATAAGACAAACAGGAAATAAGTCATGCAGGATTTGAAAGGGGGAGGGGAGAAGAAAATGGGACAAGGGAAAATGTTTCAGCATCGATTCAAGTATTGGTTAGGGTTACAAGTAAGACAGTTGTGCCAACAGGTCACAAGGTAGTCTGACTTCTGAACAAAGGAGTTAAGTGATTTTTTTTAAGGGTTGATAAACACTGGACTGGATGACCTTTTGATCCCAATTAAGCTTTATATTTCCTAAAATACTATCTTAGTTTTCCCCCAAAGATTTTTTTTCTAGCCTTCTGCTTGATCTCCCCAGGATATCAGTGGGGATTCATTGATGTGTCTCTTTTAAAATTCAACAAAGCTTCTGTTTGAGAAGTGTGTTTTACAGAGCAGCTCATCCTTTTGGATATTAAGAAATTACACAGCTTGAGATAAGATATGTCTTAACCCCCCAATAGTCTTGTATGCTGAAGTACGGGGTTCCTCCAGGCAGTACAATGTAAAGCCCTATATAAATGTCTGTGGGAAAATAAGACACTTAAATCTCTTGAATCCTCCTTCTCCCAACCCATCCCAAAGCCCATCCCATGCCCCCTTCCTTTCCTGGAGAATGGAGCTGAGCTCTCCTCCGGGAGACTGAGGTGAGACCCGCAGAGCTAATGTTCAGGAAGCTCTTTGAAGGTGAATGTTAGCATGTACCTGCAGCCGCAGCCTGTCTTGTGTGCGCTGATTAGCATGCAGAGCATGCTCGAAGAGCAGCTCTGTGGCGGTGTGTTAACTGTTCTGATAAATCTTGTGTAAAAACAACACTCCACCACACCGTTAAAGCTCCTTCCACCTGGGAACATCAAAGCCCGACACGAGCACGGTTTGATCCTCGCAGCAGCTGGGGTTGCTCTGCACCGCGGCGCGCGCGGGGCTGCGGGGACCTGGTGCTGGGCAGGGCATGGGGACACCCCCGATTTTGGCAAGGGAAAGGTGGTTCTTGGGGTTCCTTAGCAAAGGAACAATGATCTGGCCTAAAGTTTTTTATGAATATAAATATTCTGAGAGGTGGCTAGTGTGCCCTGGGAGAGGAGGGCAAGCTGCAAATCACTGCAAGCAAATTTGGATGTTAGCAGCTAGAAAAAAATAGATCACAACACGTTTTTTAAGTCTGCATCAAATATGTATGAATATGTGTACGAAAGCAGTTGTGCCAGCACTGGCACTGGGTGACTGCTGTATGCAAAGCGTACAGGATTGCATCCTGTGCCCTCCTTGAAAGGCTGAAATCCCTTTTAAGTGTATTTACCTTTCCTAAAGCTTTGAATCCAACACAGCTTCAAAGCAGGCAGTACATGTTATTAAACATTTTTTTCTTGTGGCTTGCAATAAGTTACTTCTTGCTATGAGATGGAAAATTTCTGCAAGGAAAAGTCACTGGATCAAAGAATAATTGAAGTTGCAAGGTCTCTGGAGGTCACAAAGTGCAATCTCCTGCTCAGAGCAGGGCTGACCTCAAAGTTAGATCAGACTGTAATTTAAATGTGATAACATTTATTTATTTAGTGATAATCATATAACACTCGAGTCTGTCAGTTTATGTTCTGTTTGACTCTTCCAAGTCAAGGGATAACTGGAGAAAATGGATGGACAGTTTTGAGAATGATGTTCAGATAATAATTTAACCATCACCACCTTGGGCTAGGTTTTTCCAGCCTAGCCTGAGCCAAGACCTGGAGGATGTGGGGCAGGAGCAGCCCAGCTCAAGGTAGGTGTCAGATGTGGGCACAGCTGTTGGGAGCCAAGGAGGATCCAGGGGTCCCCCACGAGCCCAGTCCCACAGGTACCCACGTGCCAGGTCCAGTTGTCCATGCTGCCTTTCCCAAAGCAAGATGTACCCTCAAACCTACATGTGGTGACCTCAGCCCAACACTTGCAGCTCTGCTGTGTCCCCATCCCTGCTACCCTTCTGTCCTGCCAGCCAGGAGGAGCTGGTGGGAAGGCTTTGATAAGCAAATCAGTAAATCATTTCATTTGATGACTATTTGCAAACTAGATCACAAGCTTATGGCAGTAGCGCTTAAGAAAGCGTTCCTGGCTGCTGAGCAGTTGGCATAGCTGTCCTCAGAGAGCATTAAAGATGCATTTGACACAGGTGATTGTGGTGGTTTCTTCCATTAGCTCATGGTTTCCAGCTTTCAGCCATTACTGCAGATATTATGCACAAACATATTAATACTTTGTAATTCTACCCTAGAGACTTCACTACGAGTGTGTTGAGGGATGAGGAGATGTAGCAAAAGTCCTGTCATAGATTTGTTGCCTGTGGTGTCCATCCTTCACCCAGCTCTCCTGCCTTGCTTATATTAAAGCTTTTTCCTTCAAACTATATGCAGGATGTGGGGATGGAGACTTCTGTGGTGGGGCAGGATCAATACAAGTTGTCGCTCTTGGCTGTCAAGAACAGCAGCAATACTTGACCCTCCTGCAGTACTCAATGCTCCTGCTTTATCTGGAGCATTTTCCAAGGGGTGTTTGTTGGGCTGATGCCAGAATGGTTGTTGCACCATAAGGACACCTCTTGTCCCTGTCTTGTCCCTGTCCTGTGTCTGGAAGGGATGTACCAGTCCCTAAGCCCTGCATCAATCTGCTCAGAGAGGATTGAGTAGTGGAGATGTACTAGCTGAGCGTGAGAAGGGTTAATTTTGAATGGCAAGGAGCTGTAGGGTCCTGCTGCAGCTCTCAGGGAGGTTTGGCACTGTCACTTCATGGTGTCCCTTGACAGTTACAGCAAATGCAAGTGGTGTTGCAAAGAACAGATTAATTAGATTTGACAATTGTACAAGAGACAACTAAACTTTAGAGTTATCTGTTTCGGGAAGGGAAAACATTTCCATTATTTGCTTCTTGGCTTTCTGAAACCAGACACAGATTTCCAGCTCTCGTGTGGGAGTAGACATTCTTCTTGTGTCTAATACTGGTTTTAATAAGTGAGTATTTTGGGTACACTGCTGTGGAACTTGTCACTCAGTATGAACTGGGAAAAAGCTGCAGAATTTCTCTTGTATTTGAGAATCCTGTGTGAAACTTCCCCCTTAGCCTGGAAAGTTGGATGGCTCCAAGTAGCAAGGGAGCCTGGCAGGAAGGAAAGCACTTCCCTGCTCTCCTGCTGGGGAACTCTGTGTCAGTTGCTGGTTTGCAGCTTCCATTCAACTGAGTTTGATGCACCAGCATCTGGTTCCTGCAGAAAGTTTGGGGGATTTTAATTGCATGCAATCTCCAGCTCTTTTTGTTGTCTGGGACTGGTTTGCACTTCATGGCTACAGACTCACATTGCCAACTACCAGCACTTCTAGAAATAAGGGTGGGGGGAGGCACATCTGCCTTCGCTGTGTCTTTTCCACCTACACCTCCCCAGATCTGCTGTGCTACCTCTCCTACAGCTGTAAAGCTCTAAACAGTCTCACTGTGTAAAAAATATTTGAAACATAAAAATCCTTTTAGTTTCCCCCTTTTATCAAGGGCCTGACCCTAATGTGTGAAGCTCATCATATAAATCTACTAGTAGGGATTATAGCTCCAGTTTCCTTTAACATTCAATATTAGCATTTTTATAGTGCAAATGATGTGCCAAATTCAATATACTTACTTAGGAATGATAGAAAAGCCTTATTGTTGTTTTTTGTGATTTCATAAGACCAGAACTTCTGATGGTCCAGTTATTCACCTTGTGAAATATGGAATCTGTGATCTTGTGGCAGTATATGTTAATGGTGGTGAACCTGATGGACTTCAGGATGGCTGTACCTGAGTCAACGTGCCTGCGTGAGGAGACTTTTTTGTCGCAGTTGCAGCACTTTAAATGCATTTCTTGGGATGAAGGATTAACAGATGATGGATTAGGCAAATTAATCTACGTTTTGTCTGGAGTACATTACACAAGGTTCAATTTAGGTTGATGGATTTATTATTTATTATTTATTATTTGCTGTTCTGTGTCAGTAAGTGCCTCTTCCTAATATTATGATGTATGATAGCAGCTCATGGCTGAGCTGCTGTATATAAAGGTCATTGTTTCCATAATTAACCCAATTTTTCATGGTCTTTTAATGCCAATACATTAATTTGCATTGCTCTGGAATGTGACAAAGGAATGCATTTCCTTGGTTTAGATGGTCTTATGCTGAAGAGATCCAACCCATAGGACTGTGACTGCAGACTTTTGGAGTACCAACACATACGTTCTTCAGCAGCTTGCCTGTAGCTGAGGTTTTAGGGCCCAGGAATGTTTTCAGGGAGAGACAGAGGGGTTAGAAGTTCCAGTTGTACAAAGAGATATTAAGGATGGGAATTTAGAGTACTGCAGCAGCCTAAACCCTTCAGCAAGAAGTGAGGATCTGGACTGTAGCAGTTCTTGACTCTTTTTAAAATTTATTTTTCTTTTTAAGGCCCCATGTTGCGCAATTGCAAACAGACCTTTACCAGAGAGATATACAGGTTTTGCTGTCTGCAGGTCTGTTCCTGAGGATATCCAAAGGCTCTTTTTCAGTGTGTTTGTTAAGGTGGTGTGATCCCATTTCCCACTGTCCAACTCATCTCTTGCATGCCACTCCTTCCAGCTGAGCTGTGTTTTTGGGATGCTTGAGAACAGGGCTTTCTCCATGGAGGCACCTCCTTGTGTCCTGCATGAAGCTTTGGAGACTGCTGCTCCCATCCCATAGCCAGCCTTGCACGAGGGGGCTCTTGGAGCAGCCCAGATGGCATCTACCCCCTTGCCTGGCATTCCCAAATAGAGACAGTAAAAGCAGGAAAACACCACTATTATTTTTTTTCCCCCACCTCATCCTGGTGAAGAGATTGGGACCAGACCCTGCCCTAGATGTGAGGCTTCATGTGCAGCCTGTGAGGACAGGGGACGTGGTGGGACCCTGCCTGCCTGGCTGGTCCCTCACAGGCAGTGGCACGTTTCGTTCTGAATTTCCCCATGGCTGTGGTTAAATCAGGACCTTAGGGCTGGCAGAGCGGTCTGCTACCACGGGCTGATCACTCACAGCAGAATGCAAAGGAGGAGGAGTGTGGTTTTAATCTTTACAAATGTATCTAGATAAGCCAGGAGACAGACTTATCTTTTGTACTACAAGAAAGAAGGGGGGGAAAAAATCCACACCAAGGAACACTGCTGTACCGTCCTTGGCCTTTTCTTCATCCTTTGTCTTTCTCTCTGTATCTTGCGTTGCTGAATTAATGGGATATGAACTCTGAATACTTAAGTGATCTATTCATTTTAATTAGCTTCCTAATAGCTTCTGGACAGTGATCGAACTTAACAGCAGGGACCATACTGTTTACTTCCCAGAGCTCAGGGTGCTGCTTGTGTGCGTGTTCCTGCCCTGCCTTAGCTGCTGGGTGGCCTCTGGGACCACAGGAGTTTTGGGCAGGTTTTGGTGATGAAGATGGTGAATGTGAGGGGGTGGAAGAACACAGCTGCCTGTTTTGATGGCTCTAAGTGTCAGCTCCTGGTCTGCCTGGGGGTGACAGCACTGGTGCAAACTCTGCTTTTCCCGGTGAGATGGTCTCGATGCTGGAATCTCTCGGGCTGGTGGGTGCGGAGGGGTCGTAGCATCCTCACTGCCCTGCCACCGTGCCAGCAGAGCGCTGCATCGCTCTGCAGCCTCCGAGCTGCCGACCAGGCAAGCGTTCCCAGCAGATGGGCTTGTCTGGGTTCTGACGGCATCCTCAGCAGGAAGCATACGGCAGGAGGCTGGGGACGGGAGCTGAGGAAGCCGGCAGTGCTCCTCGCTTTTCCCTGCGTGCACATGCGGCTATGAATGGGAGAGAAGTCAGGGAGCTCTCCAGCAGCCGGGGCTGGGGGCAGAGAAATTCGCACCGTTCCAGTTTACTGAAGCTGTGAAAGATGCAATAGATGAATCACTTTTGCAGCCTCTTTCTCCGCCAGCAGATTCCCTGAGATGTTGAGCTGCTGAGCAGCGTGTACTTGAGGAAAAGATAGAAGGGATGTTCTCTGAATCAGGGGAGAGGCTGACGCACAGAGACGTTTTCAGGGGAATCATTTGCATATGCATTCCCTTTCTAAAAATACCAGTGTCAGTACTGCCTCTATTCTGGAGTGCAAGGCTCTCTAGGCTGGTAGGTGGATGGAAATGGGAGCCTGCACCTAGACTGATCCAAATGCCAAAGGTCCATCGAGGCTGCAGCATGGGGTGACTTTTCTGAGGATGCAGAGTTGGGAGTTGGTTAAACTCCAGGTCAGGGTGAGGGGAAGGATATATTCAGTCTGATAATACCCCAGAATGTCATCTTTATGTGGACTTGAGTGTGACCTGAAGGACAAGGGTGGAAGTCAGTGTTTGTCTGTTCCCTTCTGGAGATGGCAGTGGCTGAGGACACAAGATCCTCTGGGAGGAGCAAAGAAATATGCAGGAATGCTATGTTTCCTTTGGTGATGGCTAAGGCAACTGAGAAACAGTGTGTAACACACCCCAGTGATGTCCCTGGAGACCGGTGTGTAGATGGTCAGCTGAATGGCTTTTCCCACCACAGCTGCTCAGGCATCACCCTTAGTGTCCATCCTGGGGACCAGATGGGGCTGCAGCATAAGATCACCCTCCTCTCAACGTGTTTAAGGGAGAACCTGTCTTGACTTTGTAATAAATTAAGTAGCTCAGAAG
Organism: Heliornis fulica; assembly: GCA_013399135.1. Lineage (NCBI taxonomy): Eukaryota > Metazoa > Chordata > Aves > Gruiformes > Heliornithidae > Heliornis > Heliornis fulica. The sequence goes on from VXBZ01007175.1 coordinate 73,269, forward strand.
AAGCACAGGTTTATCTTGAACTTCTGTCATGTAGCAACCTACAGAAACAAAGCAGGATTGTTTTGATATAATTCTAACCATCTTCTTCATCCCCAGGTCTCCCATCTGGGATTTACCTTAACCTTTGCCTTGGGCCTCTAAGGGTCTCATGAGAAAAGAAAAAGGGTAGGGGTGGGGAGAGGTTTAAACTAGTCTTTAATATATGTATACTGGAAATAAAGAGGGTATTGATACCATCGGGGGGGTGAGGTTTTGAAACAGCTGTTCAGACACTGTGTGTTTGAGCGTATGTGTGGAGCCTGTGTGGTTTTGTAAATTTATGGATGGGATTATCCAGCCCAGACTATGTGCTAGCAGGGACTGGCCCCTGCAGACCCGCTGCTGGGAATTCTACGCGGTGAGATCCACGCCGGTACATAAAACAGTGTTGTGGTGACGATGTGGGCAGGCACGGTGTTTGCTCAGGGTTACAATGACTGAGGATGCTCACCAATGGTATCACAGCAGCCTCTACAAAATGGATGTGTAGGGCTCTGACTAATGGGGAGAGGGGAAAATCTGTGAAGGTTTTTTTTTTTTCTCTTTTTTTTTCTCGTTTTTTTCTCTGTGGGTTTTGTTAGTGCGCTCAGGAAGTCCCATTAACGCCCACTCGCTCCAGTAACACACATCATTTTGCACCTTATTGTGTCTTCTATGAAAAGCTGGTACTGAGGAAGCAGTCTTGTGCTTCTTTGAAATCGTCTGTCAGAAAAAAACATCACCCCCAAGAAACAAACAAGCCTGCAATCCCTGAGCATGCCGGAGATTGATTTGTAGCACTTTTCTTCCCCCACCTTATCTGCTCAGAAATGTTTTGGCAAGCTGTGAGGAATCGGAGCCCTTTGCTGTCAAATGCAATCTATTTCTGATGGAGCTGCGTTAAGGGCTCTGGGGTGGGTGTTTGGGCTCTGCCAAGGGGCTGAACAATTCCCATCCAGGGGATGCTCAGCCAGGAGACTGAACGCAGCCGGGAAGGGTTTTGCAGCCTCTAAACAGGGACCGGAGGGGACCAGTGAGAGCGTGAACTGTGTGCTCTGAGGAGAGAGCTAGGGGAAAGTGATGCCACACCGAATGTAACACAAATGGGAGGCAACCTGCCTACTCATTCATATCTAGTATTTTTCTAAGTGTTGCTGTTTTTTCTGCATCCCGTTAAGCTTTTTGATTTGTTTCCATCTGTTCGGTATAGATCACTTCTGCAGTTTACTTAAAACACAAATACCCTTTATGAATCTCTACAGATGGTTTTCAAAGACTTACAGAAAGACAAAGATAAGATCAAGAAAACTTGAGTGTTTGCCTCGGGGGAAAAAAATGGGACAGTCGCTTTGCCTTGCAGCTGCAAGCCACGTCAAATCAGACACTTTGATATGTTTCATTTTCTGTCTGAAGCCTACATCTGAAAGGCAGCCTGGCTTATTTCAGTCAATGTGCAATTTTTGTTAGTTGGGGCTCTTTCTCAGCTTCTAAAAAAGATGCTCATTTGCATCCTAGAACAAAGACAGCACTTTTCCCCCCTACATTCAGTGTGTCTTCGCCAAAAACTAATCATGCTGCAAAGTGTGTGTGTGTGTGTAGGGGGGAGCTGTTTCTTCAAGCAGTTCTCCCCTGCTGCTTTGGCCAGAGCTGCAGCATGGGTGGGTGCTCATCCCCTCTGTGGTGGCCTCAGTTGAGGTCTAGTTGTGTTTGGGCAGCGTCCAGAGACTTGGAGTTCAAGTAGGACCCTCAGGTCAGGGTTTGGTTGTGCAGAGCGTGTTGGCTGATGGTGGTGCAGCCATCGGCATCCTCCTGCAGCCATGGGCTGAGTGAGTGGGGCTGGTGTGTGTCCCCATGCCAGGACCCTGCTGCCTGGCCCTGTGGTGTGGGCTTTGGAGCCCTAAGAGCAGTGAGAGATGCAAAGTGTAGGGGTTGGGAGGACACAACTGGTCACACTCTGCTCGGCCAGTTCAAGCTGCATTAGCTTCTCCCTAAGGCCATGGCTGCAGCTGGCATAAACTAGATGAACTGCTGGTCTCTGTGGGAGAGAGAGGGTATCTTCCATTACCCTGTCTGTGTAATGCATTGCTTGTGTATTTAAAACCCTCCCATCGTGCCCCAGTGACACCTCATGAGGTGAGCTACCTGCTAAATTTCTGCTGCTCCTCACCTGCTTTCAACCCTTTGAGTGAGGGGGCACTCACCCTTCTTGTCTTCTTTTTAGTGCTCTTGGGCCTGTCCCAAGGCAGTTTGAGATCAGAGGGATTCTCCCCCAGGCATTAATAGACACTGACACAGGCTCCTGAAGATTTGCCTCAGGCAGAATCAAAGTCTCTGCAGAAATTGGACTATTTGCATTGCAGATAGGGAACGTACAAAAAAAGGTGTCTACCTTAGACAGCATTAAAGAAACCTAACCCACCAACAGTGCACGTTAGCACCGGACTTTCTGTGCAAAGACAAGGTGTGTAGTGTTTGCCCAATTAAAAAGATAAAACTGCAGACCACAGTCAGCGAAATGAGCTGTGAAATGAGCGATGACTGGTGGAACAGGCAGGTGCACGCACAAAAGCATATGCAAACTGTTCTACTTATCTAAAGACAGGTTTATTGCCCGGTCATCAATTTACACTGAGGTTGCTTGAGTAATTCCTGGCCTGCCTTTGAGCTGTGCTCTCAGGTAAGCCCTAGGAGGAGTAGCATCCCTCTGCTTTTCCTGCCTTTTGGAGCTGGAATAGTTATCCAGGGTGATAAGAGATGGGCAGAAAGGCAGGGGTTCCTTGAGGCTGGTAGCACTGTGGTGGCACCAGTTGTAGTGCCCAGTCTAGGGCTGGTTTGGTGATGTTTCTGCTGCTGAGTAGGTTCTTCCCCAGAGTGTGTTCTCTGCTGGGAGAAATGCATCCATTCCTGAGATGTGGGGAATGCTCTGAATGACCCTCACTCCCAGGCACACGGACCTGAGTTAGGGAGACATGGATAAGAGGTTCAGCTCCTTTGCAGTTTGGCAGATGGATTTTAGAGTCAAGTCTGGGGGAAAATAAATACATAAATTACAGATTCCTATCCTGGGTAGTTGCAACCTGCTCTCTGCAGAAATAGCTGCTTGCAGCAAATAACTAGATAGATGAAGTTTGCAAACATGGCTCTGAACTTGGATTCAGGGCATCAGTGGTCACCTTGAGCTTTGTCATTGTGTCTTTGTGGGGAGCGTTTTGCCCCAGAGTTTTTTGTATGGGGCTGTGAGCCCCCAGGAGAAGGGACAATCCCCGCTCAAGCTGAGCGAGCAGGAGGTGCTACAAGCCAATACTAAATTTAAACCTTGGTACGACAGAAATACCAGTAAGTTCTATAAATACAGGCAGGTTAGTGATATTACTTGGCCCAATGATGTTACAAATCATGTTGTAGGAAGTCAGGAGGCAAGGCTGTTGCTCAAGATCTTGCAGGCTTGGTTTGCAAATGAAGTAGGCTTCCTCTTTACAGCTTGCTTTATAAGTCAGAGTGTATTCTTCCACGTAAATCAAGCCTTTTCTGATGCATGTGTGGCTTAGGGATTCGGGATTTGCCTCAAACAGATCGTTTTATAGTTTGCTTTAGAAGTCTGTGTTTCTAGAGATTGATGTGTCTCATAGGTTTGGCTGTGAGACTTTAACAGCAGGCACGTTTGGGTTCATTACTGAAGATTTAGACCTGAAAATGATAATTAGACTATTTTCCATCCAGATAACGAGTCTGTGAACCAAACAATTGTTGGAAAATTTTGAACTGCTTGAATTGAGCATGTAATCCATGGTGAATAACCTTGTCCAAGAAATAGCTATGGCTTGATTGTTATCTGCTGCATCCTCTGCTCCTGATCCCGAGGAATAAAGAGATATGATTTTTAACTGAGAGGTTCAGGAAACCCAAAGTTCATAGAGCAAATGCATCTGGGAGTGGTGCTTGTGATGGATTTCACACTCCAGCCCAGCTCACTGACATTCATCTCCAAAGAACATTTATTTCAAAAGCAAGGATGAGAGCATGGCTGAGACAAATTGGTTATCAAATTAGACTGATTACAGATTTTTTTTTTTCCTTTCAGTAACATCCATTCTGTGAAATTCCCTTTTCTCACTCTTCAGAGAGTCTCATACTGAAGCTTTAGATCTAAGCCCTGCCAAACCTCTGAATTTTTTCAGTTCTGGCCCCTCTCAATTTAAGGGAACTGCAGTTCCTCCCAAAGAGCCCCTCACCTAATGCGAGGCAGCAGAGAGCTGCTGGAAGCAACTGCACTTCTGAGACAGGGAGAAGAAAAAGTCTGTAGAGAGAGAGGGCTAATCAGCTGAGTTGAAATTTCAGGGTTTTGTCCTTTGGCTTGCTGAAAAGAGTTTTATTGTAGGACAAAGAGAGAGAGAAAGGACTTCTGGTCACTGCCTGTAATGCTCTTTAACGGGTGTGGATCAAACAGAAGGTTTTTTTAGGCAGATGAGTGTGTGCATAATGCAAGGGGAGGTCTCTAGGGACTGATGTGATAGAAAGGAAATACAAGATATTCATTACCAAGTTAATGCAAACGTTTAGGTGCTGTATGATGGGAAAGAGAAAGCATTGCCATTGCCTTGTGAAGACCATGTAACATGCAGCTGACAGCCCCTTCCAGCACGCAGCCCAAGGTACAACATGCTCATCCCTGTGAGCAGGGGGCAGGCAGCCCTCCCCAGCTCCCTAGAAGCTCACTGCTTGGGCACATTGATGCAGGAGAACTCAGTAAAGCCTTAGCTAGCCAAAATCCATGGATATATGTCGTGTACCAAGTCTGCATGAGGTCTGTTGCCATGTCTTTGTGTCGCTCCAGGGTTCACTTTAAAGGGCTTGGCCCTGCACTAAAGCACCAGGACTGTGAGGTTTCCAATGTGTCTCTGTGCTGGATATCGTGTTTTTCTGAGAACAGAAGAAAGGATGGTGAAGACAAGAGGGACTGACTGTGGTACAGCCCTGCAGCAGCATCAAATCCTGGAACTCTTTGGTCTGGGGACTGCAGCTGATGTAATGCACACCCATAGGTACATTACTAGCTCTGACCTTGTACTTTCAGTGCTTGTAATTATTATATTTATATATGTGTATGTTGTTTTACCCACAGTCAGAAAAGTCTTTGCTTCTGATAGGTCAAAACTGCCATTAAAATGAAGAAAATTGAAGCCCTCAACTTTATTCTTGACTTTGCCTGTACTTGCCTGTAGCCATAATCTGTACTACACCCTTGGAAAGAGGTTACGTGCCATTGCTACTGCTCGTTCATAGCCACTGCAGGGTTCTGATGCAGCTGAGTTACTGCAGCTGCAAAATACCGTATGGTGTTCATAATGTGACGATGTGGCTCTCATAATGAGCTCAATTAAACGTGTGTTAAGATGCATGGCATGCAGCACCGTATCCCCCACCGGTCACACTGTTCCCAGCAGCTGCGTGTCATCGACTCTGTGCCCTTCGCCTTGGAGGGTCGCTTCACCTTGCTTTGGTTGTCTCCATCTGGTACCTACTGTCACTTCACTACAGCTGAGGTGTTGTAGACTGAGAGGTGAAAGGTGCTACCCACTACTGGTGCAGATCTAGGGGACTATGAGCAGAGTGTGAGTCCAGGCCTGCTTGGAGGAGGGAGACAACCTTGTGTGATGCAGAGGACGTTTTATATTCTCAGCAAGGACAAATGAGGGGATTGGGAGCAGGCAGAAGTTTTGCCCATGGGAAGAGTTAATCGATGGCAAGACATTCACAAGGGGAGACAACTTGTGAGCTGAGAGTTTTCTTTTTGCCTTTTTATTGCTAACCCTTATTATAAGGAATTGAATAGTGCAGTCATCAGTTCATCACTCCACATGCAGAAATGGAGCTTTCAAAATCTACCCTTAGCTTTTAGGACCTCTGGGGAGTCTTCAAAGCAGCATTTGAAACAAATCCCTCATGCATAAAGTAATCAGTTTTTTCCACTCACCTTTTAGAAAACCCCTGTCAGTTCCCTGCTGAGCTGGGATGCTCCACCGAGGGGCTGTCCCCAGGAGGGAGTGAGAGCACAATGATAACACATCCTGCTGTGATCACCCTCTTTTCCTTTATGATACACAAAGGCACTTGCTCACCTGGTAAAGAGGGACTACCGGGCTGCAGGGGGAAAAAATGAAATAAAATTGAGTCCCAGTGCTGTAGAGAAATCAGAACAGTGATTTTGCTCTGATGAGTAAAAAACTCCCCAACTAAAAAGGGTCCTTGGGATACATGTTCAGTGTCTGCAGAAGGGGGAATGTGTGGCATGTGTATTTATTTTTAAGAAAGCAATAAAGTACCTTGAAAGAAATGTTTTAAAATGTTCCAACAATCCACCAGCTGTTTGCAATTTTGCTCAACTACTAGAAGTAAAATGCCAGTTGCATAGCACACTGCTGTAAGGAATTAGCTCCTTCAAATGTCCTTCTGAGTCCTGATATTGGCTTATTCAACAGCCACCTTTGGATGAGAAATTCTAACTTAAAGATCATTTCCCTGTCTGTTAGTAAACACCTGAGTAACCTTTCACAACATAAATAGTCTCCTCTCCTGCGGATGAGCTCGGCGTTACTCCCCATGCTCAGATTTTCCTGGCAATTCGGCTCTAACCTAAGGTGATTTGTTGCAGGTCTCTTGATATCTGTCTTGGAAATGTTTTGGTGAGATGCAGTTGGATGAAAGATTGCTCTTTTCAAAGAATTAACTTCAGGTGACCCACTGGAAGAGCTCAGACTCCCTGTTTCGTTATTTTGCCTCCAGCAGTTTATTTTATTGCAAGCCCTCAAAAAAATGCTCATCCCTAGGAAAAAACCTCTCTTGGGTAAGACAGCAGCTGAGCCTCATCCCAGATGTATAAAACAAGGCTGTTCTTGCTTACACAGGCAGAGTGCAGCTGACCTGTCCCCGGGAGCCTCCTGCTCCGACAGGCCCCGGCACGTGCGGCGGTGCCCATCCTACATCGGGTGCCTGCCAGAGCCTGGCTGTGCGCAGCGGGTGGAAGCATTGGAGCTTAACATGGGGTGAGCTCAGGCAGGGACTGGGCAGGGTGTTGAGCAGGGCCCTGGACTGTGGTGACTCTGCTCCAGAGGATTTCCCAGGTGCTGCTGGAATGACACCCTGGTTGCATAAGAAGCATCGTTTGGAAGATGCGGTCTCTGGCACAGGCAGATAGAAACATGCAGGCGAGCAACAGTCTGCGATGGAGGTGATGTTTGCTTGGGACCTTTTAACTGCTGCGAGGAAGCCTCAGCTGCACTTCCCATCACAACCTGGGTGCTGCCATGGGCGAGAGCTGATGTGGCCCTGGGTGTCTTCCCATCATACCACTGGCCCTGGGCAACCCTGGGACCGCTGCTCTTAGGTTTTGATATGTCAGGTCTCTACCACAGCCCCGGTGCTGCAAACAGACATCATGGTTTCCATCCTAAATCTTTTCAGGTGAATAAGCAAGATGAAAATAGAGTAACAAGAGCATTTCTCAATTCAACAAATACATTTCTTTTCCCCCGGTCTGATTCACGGAGCTTCAGCTGTGAGGGATGTAAAGCTGGTGTTACACCTCGTAAAACAAGTGGCGTAAACTGGAGCCGTGTATGCTGAGTGTGCAACTCTGCAGCTAAAGTGCAATAGATTATCTTGAGCTGGAACACTGAGGACCATCAGTCATGTGGTTTCCAAGAAACTGAAGATTTAGACCGAGAAACGATTTGCAGAGAAAAACTCTGACTACATCAGGAAAAAAAACATATTTAAATTGAGATCCATTAACTAACGTAGTCTGGGCAGCATATTTCTAAAATACACTTTTTTTTTTCTTTGCCTGGGTAACCAGATCTGTAGTTTATTTATATTCCTGTCCTGCCTCCAAAGTTAGTTTCTTTGAAAGATAATGAGTGAGAAGCAAGTTAAAACCAGGTTCTAAGAGGCTGTCTTAGAGGATTCCCGGGGGTCTGGGGCCATTTAGCTGGCTCCCGTCTTCGCTTTCTCCTCGCAGGGGCAGGCTGTTCAGTATAGAGGAGCAGAAGAAAGGCTTTTTACCTAACAATTAATTTGTGTGACAAGCTGTGGTGCAAAGAAGAAAGCAGTGGGAGAAAGGAGCTTCCTTTGTTGCTTGTTTATTCTTGAAACGCGCTCTGCGCACCTGACGCGTTCGCTGGCTCCGCTCTGGATCTAATGCAGGAAATTGGCAGTGTCTTACTACTGTGGTTAATTTAAAATGCAACAAGATCACGGTACTTGACACATCTCTAAGAGCAACATCATGACACTGTTGACACTGAATGTTCACTAATGGCATCCGCTGCCAAACTCCAATGTAAAATGAGTGGGATAACAACAGCAGCGTTTAAAAAACTTCATTCAAGGGAGCATTTTAAAATTTTATCAGGTCTAACTGGCATGGCAGATTTGCAAATGTGGAGAATATCCAGTTCCCGTTACTTACTCACAAGCTTCGATGTGCAAGGCGAGAACAGCTCCGTCCCCCGAGGCAGGGAAACCCCGAGGTGCAGCAGCGAGCGCACGCATGAACATGGAAACATCTGTCCTCACGGGGCTGTGGTGCCTGGCTGGGCTCATTCGAGGACCTGCCTCCTGGAGTGGGGGTTTTTCCTTCGCAGATAAAACGTAGTTATTGGGTCCTTAATGATCTTAAAACAGTTGTGTAGGTATTACAGAACTTGTCGCGTTAGCTTTTCAGCCAATAGAGTAAAATATAATAACATAAAATGAAAATCAAAGTTCTATAAATAAACATGGCTGAGTTAATCATTAGCTAATGATTTGTTTGTGGGGATGTAAGCAGAAAAGAATTACTCTTGACTGTGCTATGCTGTGAACGTTTATGAGTGTGGATGCAGTTATATTGGTTTAAATCTTCTACACAAACACAGCTACAGTGTAAACATTTTATACAAATATAACTTCATTCACACTTTTGCTAACACAAGCTACTTTCCTAAAAAGCACTCCTATTTAAATATTTATACAAAAAATTGGTGGGTTTCAAAACACATACTTAGTTCTGACACTGTAAGTCACTCAGTTGCATCCCTGCAGGGCTAGGCATGAGCAGGGCTCCTCTTTATGGAGATGGTGAGAAAAGAATTGTAGGGAAAGATAATTCTTTGTACTGATGCTTCAAATCCTGCTCCCTTCTGGGAGGGAACTGTGGTAGAACTAATTGAAGCGTTTTGAGTCCTGGTGGGGTTCTGGTATCTGTATATCAGTGGTATTTAACATCTAAACATTGTGAATGTTGATGGTTTTATTTGAGGAAGGGTATGGTTTTTAAGCACTCACAGAAATAGGGTTTGCAGGACCCTTAGTACTTATCTGGAGACGAAGGATAACGCAGATCTTCTATTCTCCCCGTACAACCTGCAGTGGAAATCCTGAGTAGGGCTTTGCTGTACAACCTCTGTTCAGGGATAATGACAATAAGTTCCTCCAGTTGTTAAGTACGGCTAATAAAGTTGAAAAACACCTTTTGAAAAATGATTAGGTAGATAATAAAGTATGTCAACTTGAAAATATGCATTCTTCATCTGATGACTGGAGATAGTTTATCACTTTATGAGTGACACATCCATTTATAAATATTTATTCTCTCCAGTGGTACTGATAAATCTTTTGAGCCTATAAGCCCATTGATACATACACAGTAATGTCGTTTGTCTTTCCAATGCATTTTATTTATTATTGACTAATTGCCTGCCAGATTGTAAATATGATAGGGGTGGCATTGTGCTTTGATTAACTGTATGTTAAAGTACCCAGTGGAATTTAGATCTAGCTCTGAGCAAAGATATCCAAGGCAATAAATTGTATATTTTGAAATCAGCTATGCAGTATGGAGCGGCAGCGCTAGTTAAACAAGCTGAGCAGAGGCATTTTCCAGAGCAGTTTATTTTGATTAATGGGTTCCCAAAAGCCTCTTGCTGCTGTTTACAATGGATTTGCTGTAATATTTACAATAAACTGGGGTTATTCAAGAGAGTTTTAATGTACTTCGTCAGGTTACTTGCGCTTCACAAACCTGGGGTAAGAGGTACAGTGCCAAGTCACCCGGGTGGATCTTTTGTCCCTCTCTTTTTGGTTTGTTTCTTTTCTTCCCCCCCTTCAACTCCTCTCCCAGGCGTTTTCTTTAACCAAATGTTTTAAAACGGCTTAACACATCTCGAACCATCTATGTGATGACTGGAGATAATTTATCACATTAGAGCTGACACACCATTTATAAATATTTATTCTCTGTGGTGGCACTGATAAATGGGCTGAGCGGGAGGGCCACTGGCGGAGGCTCGCGGCAGCGCTCCCCTTCGCCGTGTCCTCCCCGAGCGAGCGGCTCTGGCACCGGCACGCTCCAGGGCGGGCTGGGAACGCAATTAGGGTGGCAGTATCTCTTGATTAACTCCATCAGGGTATTTTGAACTAGGACATGCAAGACCTTGTTAACCAGCTGTTCTGAGGCATCCTGGGCAATGAGATTCAATGTTTTCGGTGACACAAAAGCCGTAGCAGTGGGAGGTTTGCAAGTTGGGCAGCTCTCGACACACTCACGTGCTTGCTCATGTCTTTGTTTTATGTCTTGGAACCATAAAGGCCAAATATGATTGTCCTGCCCAAACAAAAACCCTTCTGTGGAAGCTCCTTGCCTGAAATACGGCATGAGATGGGAGGATGTGTGGGTTGAGGGCTCTGCAGTGCCCAGCTCTGCGGTGCCCAGCTCTGCGGTGCCCAGCTCTGCCTGCGAGGCTCCTGCCAGCAGCACAGGCATTACTGGCCCTCAGCTCGCTCCTTCTTTTCTGAAATTGAACTAGTTTGTCAGGCTGTATTTGTGCACCATGTAATTTGACAGAAATTCTATTGTAATTAGCACCCGCTGATCACCGTCAGTAATGTTAGTTAGCTAATTGTACCCTGGGCATTAAAACAACAAAGCAAACCCGAAGCCAGCACATAATTTTGTTGAAATGGATGAAATAGCAAAACGTGTGTGTTCTCCAGACTGATGTGGCCAGGGAGGTGGCAACATTAGCTCTCCTGTCCTCCCGAGCCCTACAGAAATATCTTCCCTGGGGACCTCCTGGGCTTTCTTCAGAAGTCTTGTTACCTGAATTTCTGGGATATATTGTGGGTGATGCTTTGCAAGCAGGCAGGAGGAGGGTGAACTTTGTAGGACTGGTTAAAAAATTCTCAGGATTAGAGAGCTCCAGAGGCAAAAAATGAAAGTAGGACCCAGGGATAGATATTGCTGTAAAGGATGGGCCAGATCAAGGGAGGGTTTGATGTTTCCACCAGGAGAAAGGATCTTGTTTTGTTTGGTTTGGGTTTTTTTGTCTTAACATTTATTTCTTACACTTAAAGAAAAAGTCCAGAGCTGTTGCAGCAGCCTTCCCTCCATGGGCACGGGATAATCTAGCTCTCTTTGATTTCCATTATACTTTCCAGTGGATCTGAGATGTAATTAATTAATTGATTTTTGCTGCCAGTCCCCTAATTAACACTAAATAAAAATTCATGCCAGGGTTAATAGCTTTAAAGGTTGGAGTCAGGAGTTTCTGCTGCTCAGGTCCATTGTCCGTTCTGCAGTGCATTTGGGTTATATTCCCTGTCATGCTTTTAATTCCTAATCAATTGAAAGTTAATTTCATTCTTAACCAAAAAGGAGCCAGAAAAGTGTTACTGTTGCACAACTGGTTTTGTTTATGGCCTTTACAGGGCTGTGTCCACAGCACAGTTAGAATACCGGTGGAAAAACTGGGACATCATGGCAGGGACACGATCCTGGTGCAAAAAATCCCACAAACCAGTGAGATTTTTATTGGGAATAGGCCTAAAGCTTGTGCTCCTGATACTCACTGGAAACACCATGTTCTTTGCTCTTTATGGTACTGAGTAATTACCACGTGGATCCATTACTTAGTATTTATACAATGCTTTGAGTATATGAAGTGCTAGGTAATATTATGTGTAATCTACTGGAGGTTTACTAACAAAGGTCAGGTCATTTTTATACATTATCTTTTACCAGACAATAAAATGGCAACAGACTAGACAGAATTATTGAAAATATTGCTTTGTGTGTTGGTAAAATGAATTATCTGAAAAAATCTTACCACTTCATGGAAGCAGGAAAGTTGAAATGCCTCCGAGACACACACTGAGCCTAGGAAGGTGGCCAGACCCTGTACTGCTAATTAAGGTTCCTGGATTTTGGTAAGCCATTAAACCCTTGAAAATGTCCTCATAAAATTGATTAAAAAAATTTAAAAATACTCTAGTTGTATTAAAAAATGAATGATAACTAGGAAAGAGATTCTTTTTAGACTACTGCTTTCACTTCCATGTCTCTGTGACTTCTTGGCTCAAAATCTTCTCTTTCCTGGCCAGACATGGGAGAATCACTGAATCTCCTGCTAAAGTAGCTCAGGAAGATACTGAGAAATAACACCATAAGCAGTGAAACATGTCCTTATTTGACAACAATTACATTTGACCTCTGCAGGGTGGCTATGTGACTTTGGGTTATTTTTCATCAGTGAAGTATCCAGTTTATGATATGGGATTGAAGGCGTTCAGGTGGGAGTGAACAAATGCTTTGTAACTAATTGCTGTCCATGGAGTCTGGGTGAACACATGGAAATATTCATGTTCAAAGGGGTTTTGCATTCTCCTAGTTGTGTCTTTATTTTCCACTGTTCTCACTCACAGTTGTGCAACCACAGTGCTAGGAGCTGTGCTGCTGCTCCTCAGAGCCCTCAGGTTGCCCGGGCTCGACACAGCGCTGAGCAATGGGGAAGTCGAGCTCAAATCCCTGTTCTTGTCTCTTCTTGTTTTCAGTGTCTGGGCATCTGCATCACTGAGCAGTCTGGAAAGAGAAAGAAGCAGAAACCCTAATTTCAAATAAATGAATAAAATACATTTTGTCCAGTTCATCCCTCCTAGGCTTTAAAACATTATGTGTTTTTAAGCTACAGGGTAGTGCATGTTGCAAGGTGTCAGCAAGGCTGTAGCATGCTCTGTGTCAGTTTGGATCACCATAGCTAATCCCCAAACATTCAGCTCTGATTTTATATTTTATTTTTTTTTAGTTCTCAACTTCATTCTTTGTCCAACTGGAGTATCAGATCAGTGCTCTACTTTAATGATCTGCTGCTCATTTGCTTCTCTGCACAAATACTGTGCTCAGGATGCTGCCAGCCTTTAGCCCTGGCCACACTAATACATAATGTAGATGATAAAAGCCAGTGTAACAGAAAAGAGGTCCCAGGGAGAATACAAACCATGACAAAATAAGAAGGAAGCAGATGGTTAGGTATTAAACTGCAGTAATAAAATAACATCTGGCAGAATATCACATACAGGCACTGATGCCCATCTGAAGAGTGCACTGATTTAAGTAATATGTTTCTCATTTTGGTGCAATTAACACCAAAATTTGCATAGCAAGCAGTGGCAGAACACACAGAAGCTTCTTTTGAAAAATACAATGCAAATATATGTCTTTTCTACAAGGAGATTGGCCATAGCCGACACTGATGGGTTTCTACACTGCGGTGTAAAGCAATTAATGAGTCTTACCTTCCTGCTGGCCAGAGAGCCCATTATGCTGTTTACATGCAGCCTGGCAGATGCACTTGTTTGCAGGGCTGAAAATTAAAGTATAAAAGGGGAATAGTGTTTGCCCAAGTGGAACACCACTCTGTGCCATAGGATGCTGTACAGACTAGGGAGGAATCTCTCTCAAGCCCCATGCAGGTAAACCTGACTGCCTCAGATCCTCTCCCAAATTTCTCCCTTGTGCAGCCTAGGGAAAGAGAAACCTTGGGGCTGGGTTTTTCAAAGGAAGTTGGAGGGAAGATGAAATTCCCACCTGCTTTAACAAGCCACATAACAGCACCAAATACCCTGCAGACAATTAGGTTGTGTTTTTCACAAGCCCTGACCTGCCCATAAACCAAGCCTGGGGCCAGACAAGCCTGATGAAAGCAAGTTTAAGTTGTTTTGCTGAGCAAGTGGAGTGCTGACAAAGGGATGTGCTGGGAAAGATGCTGGTGGGAACACTGGGGAGCTGCTGGGTGGCCAGGATGGAGTTGGCCATTAGTACAGGGCTGGTCTAAGCTTGGAGTGCAGGGTGGCCCTGCTGCCAGTCCAGGCCATTAGCAGGGGATGGAACTGTTCTTCTGTGGGGCTCACAGGTCCCTTCAACAGCAGCTTTGGTAATACTTTGGTGACTAATTGTATGTGTCCATCATGATGAAGAGGGGGGAGGAAAACTGTGAGGGCTCCAGTTGGGACCCTCTTGCTGTGGTCTAGTCACCAGTGCCACCTTTGGGGGAGACCCTACAGCTCTGTTCACCCCATACTTTGTTGGATGGGTGCATTTGCAGTTTGGAAATGGAGGGCTACTGCTTCTCTTGCATGCTGGATGTGATGCTTGGAGTGCATCAGGGTTTTGCCTTTGCTGCGGTGCACTAGCCTCCCTGAGTAGCTTCAGCAGGTCCACACATTATTGTCCTGTGGCAGCAAATACCTGATAAAGTAGGCAATGGTTCAGTCATGAAAAACCCATAAAAATAATGGCAGGTGGCAGGTATCAGATTGTCAGTGTGATGTGCTGTGTGAAACAGAAGATGTCATGCGCTCTGCTCCAGCAAAGGCAGCACCAGATTTCCAGATGCCGATGGAGCCTGGTGTGTGTTTCAGCATACATGTAATTTCCAGTTGGACTCTTCCAGTCTAACTTGGAATAAAAGCAACTTTGTTTTGGAGTTCCCTGGGAAATAGAGTTTGGATCAAGAAAAGCAGCACAGACAGAGCTTTGCTTTTGTATACTTGCTTGTCTCTATGAGTGCAGGTGTGAGGTGGGTGGCAAACATCTGTCCTCAGCATTGCCATGCCAGGAGGGGAAGGGCTGGGAATCCCCCTGGCATAGGGAAAGGCTTTGCCAGCTGCCCAGGATGGTCTGACCACCTCATCCAGGTACACAAAGGCACATACATTGAGTTTTCTCGTTGCAATTGGTCTCTGCGGTGTGTCCCGAAGCGCCGGCGCTGGCAGTGGTTTCGGCTGCTTCCTGCGGGGCGGCCAGGCTGGCGAAGCAGCATGTGCCATTCGGGAGGGGACAGCGTCCTGCCTTCTGTTTTGCTGTGCTCAGTGAAAGGCTGATCTCACTTCTTTTGAAAGTGGTGACAATAGTCTCATTGATTTCCTTAGAAGAAAGGAGTGGGAGCATGTCTAAAGTTCTTCTTTCAACAAAATGATGTGAAGGTGTGCTTTCAACATTTCAGTTCCATTTCCTTCTGCTTTTTGTGCCGGGGTTATCTGCTGGAAGTCTGCGTGGCTCCGTGCACAGGCAGATCTGGATTGTGACATGAGCCCCTGAATGCCATCATATTTTAAGTGAGAACACAGGGATTTACTTCCATCAAATACAGCATTTAGGTCATGTGTTATCTACTTTCCCATAACTATCTTTACAGGTAGGAATAACAAGGGTGTTCCTCTGGTGTATGTTTTTCTGAGAGCAGTAGCAGATCTAGGGCACTGACAGGAAGAGCTGAGGGGTGTCTGAGGCTAGAAGGATATTTGCAGGTAGAAGGGGTTATTTGTATTAACAGAAAAGCACACTACTGCAGCATCTCTGAGGAATAATAGCAGGCAGAATTTTGCAGTTTTAGGGACTGTGATGCAAACAGCAATCTTTTTGCATTAGTTAGTTGTCTTGAAATCTGATTTCCAGAGGCAGCAGCCTTAATTTGGTTTGTTCTTTGCTGGGGATCCCCAGGGAGTGTGAGCTTCAGTATCCAATAAATCAGGAGAGCAACATGCACCGTGGGCTGAGTCTCAGGCACGCTGGGAATCACTCTCTCCTCCTCAGTGGGCTTTGGATGGAGCCTTTGACTCTAAGCTGGGTACTATTAGAATAACTCTAATTCTTATTGCTAAGGAAACACTGCATTTGAAGTGGAATTGCTGTCACAACCAGGGAGCAAATACCTGCTCTGCAGTCTGCTTGCTCCTGCCCCCAGACCACCTCCTCCCTCTGCCAAACTGCAGTCCTACAGGGGTATGGCAATGCAGATCTCTGTGAAATGACGTTCATGGGTCAGGGCATCATTGTCCTGCGTATTCCCAAACCCACCCAGCTGCTGAGAACATGATGACATCCCTCCCAGCAGATCTCCATCCAAACCAGTACCCAGGGGTCTACATCTCTGACCCAGGGAATCCCAGAGCCAACGAGCTCCTCTGTCTGCAAGTGTCTCACATGGAGCACGTAGCCTTTAGTTTTGCTGGACTTCTGGTAGGTTTAAACACTACATCCTAGTGGAAAATGGGGCTCAGATTGTGGCTGAGTGGGTGATGGAGTGAATGTGGAAACATTTTCAGAAAAATTGCCTGTTCCAGCCAGTTTTGCTTTAGTTTTGCATTTCCCTGGGTCACTTTCTGAAGATGGTTTAATTTCCTGTGTGCTGCTTGTAGTTTGCTTGTATTTCTTCTCTTCAGGCTTCCTCAGTGATATCCCAGTGCCTGCCTTCTCAACGGTAATAATAATAATAATAATAGCTCCAATATATTTAATAGCTACCCACTACCAGCCTCTCTCAGCCTTCTCCTAGGATTCCCCAAGGTACCAGATGCATAATGCATTTCCTAGCTAGAAATCAGACCTCGCTAGCATCTGCACTCTTGTAAAAACTCCTTCCTGGAAGGCTCCTCAGCTCTGTGGGGATCTGTGGTGTGTGCAGAGGCACTGGGAGAGGCGCTTTCCTTTCGCTTTGCAGATGTGTGGCACAAGGTGTGGAGCTACATCAGCAGCTGCAGACAAACGAGGTCGCCCTTGACACCCAAAGCAGCGTCTCTGCTGTGGCACAGATGGGGCACTTCATGCTGGCCCCGGACATCTGAGGGAGTGAGGAGCAGAGGTGCAGGGATGGAACTGGGTTGCACGAGGGAGGATTTAGTACAAGAAACAGGAGAATGCAGAAAGCAGCGTAGCGAGGGCCTGAATGCAGAAAACCTGAAGCACCTTGGTGTGACCAACCTGACCTTTCAGAGGCCTCGATCTGACCAGCTTCCCACTCCATCCACAACAAATTCCTGGATGTGAGGGCTATGGGGGGGCTACATTTTCCTGAAATGTTACTATCTTCAGGAAGAAGTAACTAATTTCATTATTCATCTTTACGTACACGCAAAGAACAATTTAAAGCGCTACACACCTATGAATTTCTGCACCTTCTGGTGTCCTCAGGACAGGATTGTTCTAGAGGAGAAACTCCTCAAATGACTTGCTGAAGGTTTAATTAAAAAAGAAGAAAAGAAAAGGCCATGGTAGAGCAGGGAAACGAACCCAGGAATGTTAACTTTGAACTACATGAAACCAGTTGCACTACAGTAGCAAGCTTGGGACTTTTGCTTGGTTTTCAGCCACAGCTTTAAAGTTTGGCCAACAAAGTTAAGAAGTCAGGAGGGGGGTAATTTTTATTCTTCAGATGAGGAGACTGAGAAATCTAAAAGCCTGGTGCTCACAATAACTTATTATTGCTCTTTATTTGATGGAGTGAGTCATATAGCACACAGCTCTGGGAGCAGGTTTGGGGAAAGCTATAGTTGAAAACACAGCCAGCTGTAAAAAGCTAGCCATTTCCTACACAGTATCTACTTCAAAAGAATAAAATAGATGTCTCCTTTCTTCTATCCAAAAAGTCACTGCAGAAGCAGCTTTCTTTTGTTATCTCCCAATAAATGTGTCTCTGTAATAGTGGAATTTACTGCTGGGGGTGTGTGTTTCTCACCACTGCTTCCCCTTACAAAGGAGCTAATCTGTCTTGTGCTGGGAGAAGGCAAATGATGTCATGTTTCCTGTATTTCAGCCTACTTTCCAGCTGCTGCAGAGAGGCAGGGCTCTAGGTAAACATTTGGCTCTGGAGGAGCGGAGCGGGAGCTGCCTGCCCCTGTGCTGGGTTAGTGCTCTGGGAGCAGACCAAGGGTCACAGCATTTCCCGTGACATCGCCGTGCGGGCCTGGGCTGGCTTGTGTTCCCACTGGGCTGCCTGACTTCACCCTGCCCTGAGCAGCCCAAGCACTCTGGGATCAGCCAGGCTGGAGTATGGTGGTGCTGGGGAACCAGCACCTTCATCACCACGTGTCCTGTCCCACCGGCAGCACCGGCTGGGACAGGGAGCCCAGCAAGTCGGGACACTCCGCCTTGGCACAGCCCAGCGTGGAAAGTTTGCAGAGCACCGCCTGAACTAGTTCTACTTCCAGCACGAGAGTCCTTGACATTTATTAAGGCTAAATTCACTCTCACATTTTAATCAATGATGAAAACCAACAGAACAGGAATGCATAAGCAAGCCTGGTTTCTTTTTCTTTCCCTTTTTTTTTTTAATCTCAGCAGTCTAACGAGCCCGGGGTAACACGCGCCTGCGTGCCGGATTCGCCCAGGCAATTATCACAAACGCAGATTGAGTAATTATGCATGCGAAGACCCGTCTGGTACCTGCCACATGCAATGACTCAATCTGTGTGCAGGTGCATGCGGCTGCTGCTGCGCGCCGCTGGCTCCTCCTCTTACACAGCGGGGCCAAGGTGGGTTTGGACACCTGGCTCTTTCCACCATGTCACCACCTTGTCTCTTCGAAGACACACTGAGTGACCAGGGTTTGTGGGGGGCATCATGCCCTTCGTCTTTGACTATGGACTGCTGTGGAGAGGATGCAGGGAGGCTCCCTGGGGTGCTGGGACCCTCTGTGCTGGGACCCTCTGTGCTGGTGTGGGGTGCTGGAGGTGTGCAGGAGATGGCAGGGTGCTGCTGTTGCACTCTGCTTCCCAGTGCCCACGTTTCCAAAGGCAGTGTTTGAAGGAGAGGTGCTAATCTGAAGCCTCACTTTTCCCCACTGCATTGGCAACAGCTGTTCCTGGGTGAATTTACCCCAACCCCAGTGCTGTCTCTTTCCCCAGGAGAGCTGCCTGCAGCCCCACAACTCTGCTGCCTGCACCTTTGCTTCTCTGTAATTCTGTCCCCTGCCTGTGTACCAGCAGAGTATGACTTTCCTTATATATTATACCTTGAGAGCAATAGAAGAAAATAAAAATGAGTAACAGCTTGTTTCCCAGCCCTGGAAGGAGCAAAAATTTTGATGAATGGGCAGACTACTTGCATGAAAAAGAGCATGAATAATTTGCAATGAATAATGTTCAAGTGTTACCTTTTTTTTTCACTCATAAATTGCTTGCAATCTTTCCCCCCCACCCTGAGCTTTTAGTCACCAGAGCAAATCCAGGGCAGCATGTTTGAAGCATTTGTTTTGTGCTACTCTGTGCTGTGGTTACACATACTGGTCACTCTGATCGATGGGGAAACTCGTACTAGCAAGTTTCTTCAGCTGACACCTTGAGGATCCCAGAGCTTCCCATATATTGGACATATATTTCTTTCACAAGCCATGGAGGATGCTGAAAAAGCTGTTTGTTTGCTACTGTTCATAATCTATAAATTATCACTTCTACAACTCTCAACCAACATTGGAGCTTGACAGAGACCCAGGTTAAGAATGAAGTGTTTTTTGAAAAGCACATGTAGATCTTGATGCTTTGGGAGAGTCATGGTTCACCATTTTCCCTATTTCTCTTGAGTTTTGCTGTTAAAAAAACAACTTTACTGTCTGTGGAAAAGTTTTGTGGGTGTGAGGGTGAGGAAGGGGGCGATGGAGCTTGCATGAGGCTGTCCTTAACCTCTGTCACTGCTTGTCTTGCTTGTATTAATGTAGCAGGTTGTATCTTCTGACCTGGTCCATCTGAGCTGCCCTCATGGAAAAGCTGGGAGTTTAATTTCATCCTTCTACTGCACCATTTTCATCTCCTTTGGTGAGGGACACACATAATTCTGCTAAGTGCATCATAGAATTAAAAAAAAACAAAAGATACCCTAAGTACAAGGGATGGAGGTTGTCCCCTGACTGTGGATGGTTACTTACATTCGAGCTGCTTCTCACCTTGCATTTTTCAACCTTGAAATGCTAATGGTCAGGAAGAAAACCTTACCCTTGTGCCAAGCCATCCTGTAACACTGCATTGCCTTACCCTGATGCTCTGGGTAAGGTAGGGCCAGGACAGGGTAAGTGATGTGCCAGTGGTCACTGTCATGACCAGCTTGCCTGTCTCCTTATGTCAGACACCATGTGGGCACCAAGTGACATTCACTGCAGTCTAAGCTATTTTGGGATCTCTCCCCCATGTTTTCTAGTCCTTTTCCATTGACCTATTCTAATCAGCTGAGATACTTTCCCTTTTTCTTCTTTTGCCTGAACTCAGTGGTGTGAAGCAATGACCTCTCTCTCAGGCACATGATTGCATTTTAAACTTTAATAGCTTCCATACCCTTTCCTAGGAGGTGCTCTGCTCAGCTGAGAGTCTGGACATTGCACTCACATTTAGGGAGCTGCCAGAGCATGATGGAAAAGTACAGTGCCTGTATCAGGTCTCCTTCTTGCACGATGGACACATCAAATTTCAGCCACTCTTCTTTCTAAGCTGAACATATGCGAGGTTGATGTTCATCCCATAGAGCACTTATTGACATTATGCAGCTGTAAAGAAATCTGCTTTGCCTGTGAAAAAACTGGAGTGTAATGTAGCTAAAGCTAATTAAGAGATATCTTAATAATGTGCAGTGATTTTTTTTAATAGGTGCCAACAGGATAGGCTTAAGGCGAGATAGTGAAACAGACGCACCCAACCCGCTTTTGCTCTGTCCCAATCCCTGCTCTGAGGTGCAGAGGAATGTTTGATTTCTGGGTGTGTGTGTCCGCAGGGTTGGCAACAGAAACCAGAGCAATCGAGATTACAAAAGTTCTGCTTATCCTAAAGTGAATATGATCTGGTTTCTTTTATTTTTGGGGCAAATCTTTTGAATTTAGTGACTTACTTCCTGCAGCACCTCTTTGGATAACCACGTCTTTTCTCGCAGTAAAGGGAGATGGCCTGGACACCCAAGGAATGATCCGGAAAGAGTGGTTTGTTAACACGGATCCCAGAGGTCGAGGCCCAAATGACTTCCTGGTTGTGAGGTATGTCAATTATTAGCTCTTGGGTGGATGGCTCTGTTATGAACTTTGATGTTATGAACTTTGATGTGACAGTAGCAGTTCAAAGGAGTGGGAAAAGGATATGTGAGAAGTCTGCAAAAATCAGAAAGTCCTTTGGCTTATAGACTCTGTCTTTTCCTCTCTTGGTGGAGTTGTCTTTTCTCACAGGTGATTAACTACATCCAGGACAGGGATGAGCTGAGGTTTCCTCTTTGCCTCTAGTGTTGGAATGGCTTAAATTGCCAGGTTTAGAAAGAGAATCGAAGTGCAAAGTGTGAGGGAGTCTCTGATCCAGACTGTTCCTAACATGATGGGGAAAGAAAGCACTGAAGAATAACTGCTTGTTGCCTGAAGCATCTGCCATGTTCCTAAATCACCTTTACTCATACCAACAGTGCTAAGGTGAAAACTTGCCTGTCATTGAGAAACTTCTTGCTGGACACTCCTCCTGGTATTGAACCTGGGTTTTCTAGACTCTGGTGTTTCCCACCGCCCTGGGAATGAGCCACCATGCTATCAGTGGGGTGGGAAGGACATCCCTGCGGTAAGCAGGACAGCAGTGCTCTGCAGAGGAGGCCACACCAGGAGTGGGCATGCTGCATTGCCGAGCTCCTCACCACCTCTCCACAGTTTCCCCTTTTTCTGACCATGCTGGAAGGGCTATGACAGACTTCATGCTTGGCTGCGGAGCAGAAGACGAGAGCTGAGGCCGGAATCCAAGCTGCAGTGGATAAAATGCTGGAGAGGTGGGCTGGTTGCCACAAAACCCTCCAGACCACCTCCAAGCGACAGCTGGCTTCGCTCAGCGCCCCAGCTGAGATGAATGGCATTCCAGCCCCGCAGCCCACCGCTGCTTCTCCTTTTCCAGCTGTTGCACGCTTACACCAAGCGGTTCAGCGGCTTGCCTTTGCTTTTTGATGTAAACCCAGCCAGGAGGGTGTGTTGGGGTGGGAAGAGAGGATTTCTGCTCCAAGCCCACCTTCCAGTGTGAAAGCATAGTCGAGGGTGAGCAGTGGCAAACGATGCCTCTGTGACCTCCGCTTCCTCTGCCGTGAGGGTTTGCATTGTGAAGCGGTGAATGCATAATTCATCCCCACCCACCAGGGAGAATGCCCTGGCAGCAGCGCAGCCATCCGCAGCACGCTGTTGCAGGAAGAGAGGAGGTGGGTATGCAAGGTTTAAAGAGACGATGCACAGCCCTATAGGAGGGCCACGTGAGGTGGGTTTTGAGGGGGGATGGAGCAAAGTGCCTGTTTGGCTGGATTCTTTGCAACTTTTTTTTTTCTACCACAAGCATTCCACACTATTGACGGTTTTCTGGCATTTCAAGGCACCTTTACTCTGGCTGCCAAAAATCCACCGGGGCTGCAGGGCACAGCAGCTCTCTGTCTTCAGGATCTGTCTGAGGGACAAGCCCTTCAGTGGTCCCCATGCTGGGCAGTCGTTCTTAGCCCTGCAGGTGGGATGTGACACGCTGCAAACGTTCACCTTTGGGAAGCTCATCTTTAGCCCAGCTCTCTGCATTTTTATTCTATGTTTAAATAGTCACAGATGAGGAGAAGAAAGTATCCATCCCGAAGAAACCATCATGAGAGCTTGTACCCAGCCTCCCAGGGCAGTCTCTTGCCTTTTTCAGCACAGGCTTTGGTAATGTTTGTGATGGACTTGTTCTGTCATCTTTGTGTTAAGGTCCTGTTGTCAAGCAGTGAGGTTGGAGGAAGCCTGGAGAGGTCTTTCAGCCTGTCCCCTTCTTCTGAGACAGGAGTCATTTCTACCCAGACCTTTCCTGCTGGGCGTTTATCCAAGCCACACTGAAGGGCAGCCAGAGAGGAGCATTCCCCTTAACCTGCCAAGGACAAGCACGTGATCAGAAGCAGTCCATGGTGTATTGGTGGTTTCTCTACATATTAACCTTTAAAGGTCTAATCTGAAATGTCTTCCCTTTTCTTCTGCAGACCAGAATGCAGAAGAGCTGAGTCAACCCCTGAGAAGACATTTCCCGCAGCAGATGTTACACCATGAGATCCTGCTGTCTCTTGCAGTCATTCCTGCAGGAACTAGTGTCCCACTCCAAGGCCTGAATGAAGATGACACTGTCCCATTCCTCCGGTCGCATCGCTACAGCAAAGATAAACTCCCCACGTGTTTGCTGCAGAGCAGGTGTCACTAAATCTTCTCTATTTGGAAGCATCCCTGTCTGTACTGAGACCTTGCCTTTGAAAGGTGATAATGTGAAAAACATTCTGCTACATTTTGCAATGGAAATCTGTTTACATATACTATCTGGGAGCCATACTGTCATTTCTGTGACTTCTGGGTGACCTTTCTGTGCTTTTCGCTGTGTCGAGTGCCAGCTTTATGCCAAGAGTCTTGGATAACAGCTTATGAGGTCTAAATTCAGTCTCCATTCCTGTTCTATATTGTCTGTGATTTAAAGCAAGTCACTTAATTGTCTTATTCCTCTTCTGTAACACAATACTGAATTTTTCTCCCTGTCATCTGCCTGCTTTCTGTGGATCAGATGGTGGTCCAGGCAGGGCTGTCTTGGGTGCAGGTGTCTCAGCAGACTGTTTTAAACCAATAAAGTACTTTGGGCGATTAACTCTTGCATTTGGCACTAGAGGTATTTCCATTTCCCCCAGTTTGCTGCTAACCAGACTGCAAGCTTTGTGAGACTTGCTGCAATACTTAAATTCCAACTTCCTGTCTTAGCTGATTATGTGAGACTCTTGGCTCCTGGGGGTTTTGGGGGTTTGTCTTGTCTTTTAAATGTACATCACTCACACCAGTGCAAAAATGAGCCAGAGAGCGATGTCCCCAGATGGCATGAACCTCCGATTTCTTCAAAATACAGAGGTTTGGGCTCATGACTTTCTCCAGGCTCAACTAACCAGTCCTGTCGTGGGGAGGGTCCTGTACAGAACCAGTGCTGGAGCCAGCCGTGGAGCTACACTTCCTGCCTGCAGAATAACTGACATCTGTACGTACCCACTCAAAGCCATCAGAGAACCAACCGACAGCAGCAGAGCCCTGCCAGAAGCACAAAGTGCAGATGCCTGGGAGGAGGTGCTGGAGGATGCACTCCCAGCAGCTGTGCAGCAGACAGCTCCGAGGGGCTCGGAGCAAGAGGTTTCTTCCAGCTAACACCATCACTGTAAAAAATGAGTCCCAGCAGTTTCCTTTGGACAGTCTGCTACTATGGAGTGTGTGTCCTAATGAACGTTTCTTCTCCCTTATTTGCTCTGTTTACCTGCTGGCACAATGCTGATATTGGGTATTAAGAAATTGTATCTGGGAAAAGTAATATATAAATATTTAACAGAAGCATTTTAGCATCCAGATAAGTTGAACCTCTGTGTTCAGGTTTCTTTCTGGGTGCTCCAAAGTAGCTGTAGGAGTAAGTTATGTGTATACACTGTCCTCTGTTAAAGGAGCTACATTCATATCTTTCATTCTCAGCCTCCACCTCCTCCTATTCTGTTTACAGTCTAGACTGTTTAAAAATACTTTGTTACTGCTTTTTTTTTCTTTCTCCCATGGGGAAAGGGCACTTGTGAGACAATGCACTTCACTGGAGATTACACAGATTTGTTACATGTTGGTGCATGATAGCAGAAGAGGTTCCAGCAAGCTCCAATAAACTGTGAAGGTATAAATTGCATATGATTAAACCTTTGATGGTGGGCTGCTAGGAATTCCCAGTGCAGCATGCCATGCCGCCTTTTACATCAGCCCTAACAATGACAGTGCCAGACTCGTTGGCTCCAAGGGGTTAATTATACATTATGGATTAAAACAATGCAAGGATGCTTGTTAATACTCAAATCATTGCATGGTAACCCTGGGTGACTCCCTTAACACTGCTGCCAATTTTCAACACTCACCTGGGGCAAGATAGGAAAAGACTTGTCATTCCTCACCCTCTCTACTCCCTTCTCTTCCTCCTTGCTGGTTTTTTCCTATTTGCAACAGCAATTTGCTTGTCAAGGTAGCTGACAGGTGAAAAGCCTACCTGATTATTGAAATTGTAAGGGCAAAGGAAATTGAATCCATCTGCCATGGACTGCAATTTACAGGGAGCACTGGTCCAGGGCAAATGCAGATGAGGGACAGGTGAGGAGGGCAGACAACTGCTTATGGGAGTGATAAAGCAGTAGGTGATAAAAAGGGGCACAAAAAGTAGGGGTGGCACTTGCTCTGTGGGTGAGGAGTCTGAAGCTTTGGCTCTTCGTTTAAGTGTTGGCTGGGCAATGTCTTCTGATGCACCAAGATGGGGCTGGCTGTTGTCCCCCTCCTTCAGTCTCTGCATCCCCAGATGTCTGAGTGCCTTTATCTGACAGAAGCCAGTGCCGGTATCAGAGAGGTGAGCTGAGGTGTCTGTCTGTGTGGTAGAAACTAAGCAGAGATACTGTGCCAGGAGGAAAATTTGTACAACTCAGTTCTCTCTTTTTTTCAAAAGACAGCAATGAGCTAATTTAACAAATTTAAACCTGTGATGAAGTTACGCTTTCAGTAGTTGTAGTCTCTGTATTTTTGTGGTTCTAAAAATAGCTGCAATGAAATTCAACTCTACTCCCAGCTTCCTTTCCTGCCCTGGGTGAGCCCTGCCCTGATGTGTAATCATAAACCTGGGCTGGTGCTCTCTGATTATGCTCATGTAGTTTACAAAATGGGTCTGTGCTGCTGTCTCTGTTGCTCCAGCAAGAGTCAGCTGGTCCAGCAAGTACCAGTGTGCACAGATTCCAGCAGCTAGTTGAGAACCAAGTACTAAACTTCTGGAAGTTGAGCTCCTACAGATAATTGAGCTTAACCACGTTGCTAGTGTGTCTGTATCCATATCTCCATGCAGCAACTAACCCCTGCCAAAATCCTGGCAAAGCCCTGGTCTTACAGTCTCTTTCCAGACTGAAGGAATGTTTGATGGCTTAAAGAAGGAAAAAAAATAAAGACTGAGGGGAGGAAGCCTACAGTAAATAAGACTCTGACCTTATCTGAAGTATTCCTGTGTGCTGAATCTAGCCAAGGACTCTTGAATAAAACAAACTTGAAGTTTCTAGGCCAAGTAGGTTTTGAGATATGGCTCTACAATAAATTGTTAGAGGAATATTTCAAAGGCTGAATTGCACCTCATTTTTCAAAGTCCCATATCTCACAAACACCTTGTCTGATCTGCCACAAATTTTGTCAATAAATTATCCCCTGGCTACTGATAGTGTATGCAAAGTCTTGAGCAAGAAAAAAAAAACCTGCACAAATTTTCTTCCTTACCCTAAACAACTCCCAAAGACACACCCCTTCCTCCCTTAAACATTGGCAGAGCTTTGCAGGGGGCTACCAAAAAAACAAAGGCAAACATTTCTATATAAACTGTCTAATGCTCAGTGGAGTCCTGGGTCTTCTGGTCTTGGCCATCTTCCTAAAGTCTGTGGTTTTCATGAGTGTAACTGTGGAAAGCTACAGCCAGTTTTGAATGGGGCTGTGGTTGCACTGAATTGCTCCATCCAGCAGCTGCCTCAAGAAGCTGTTTGGGACTGTAATGTCTCCTGCCCAACAGCTGCCCGGTCCTCTGCTCTCTCTGAGCTGTCAGGTGGGAAGGGGGCTGCCCTGGCAGGGTGGCAACCCCCTGTCCTGTGGGAAAGCTGTGGAGGCAACACTTGGTACAGTGCTTGTACCACCCTGTCAGACCAGGAAAGGGAGAGGAGGAACTGATCTTAATTTTTGGAGTCCGTTACTTTCAAGCCCTTTGTTACAGGGAACTGGGATAAAATAGGAAGTTACAAACAAATTATCTGTCAGCTCTTGTATTTTGTGGAAAGAGAGTAAAGGAAAAGCAAGAAGATCTGAGGCAGGAGAAACAAATACAGCTGGGGTAGCAAGGGAATGAGCAGGGAATCAATACTGCTTAGTGTCATCCTCAATAATTTTTATTTGGAATAATTAATCTTTAGACATTATTGCTCTCTGGCAAATGCATTCTTAGAAGAAGGGCTTTATAAATCTGTGCTTCTATTTCAGGGACATGGATAAGCATTTTTTTCCTATTCCCCCCCATTTGTACACTTCCAAAGATAAGTCTCTTTTCCATCGTTAGACCAGAGATCCATGAGGGACTTATTAACTGTGCTGGCAGGGCTATCCAGCAACCGTGGTACAATGACACTGTCCTCCCAGTAATTTGTTCTATGACATTATAAGGATTCAAATGAAATAATCATTTAATAACAGACTAAGGAAATTTTGCATGTCTTTCCTTATGATGATTGCTTCTTTTCACGCTGCTCCCTTCTAGTTTTCCTTTGGCTCCTCAGGAAGTGCAGTAATTGTAGATTATTTTCCCATCGTTAGACCAGACTGAAGTCCCTCATATTTTCAGTGGTAAAAACTTCAATTAAGGTTCACAAAATTAACAACTTGTCAGACTTGTATGTTTGATCCACAAACTTGTGTGAGAGACACTTGTAATAAACTTACAAAGAAATCACCAAGGAAATCTACAGTGAGACATGAAGGAGGAATTTGGGATGTTCTCTTTTAAGATCTTACTAGTCTGTTAAAGTGTTTCTAAGTCAACATTTTAAAGAACCAAAAGGTAACTGGCTTGGGGAAGTGTTTCTATCTCCATTCAATTATTTCAGCATTGGGTTAACTCCCAAATTGAAATCCTATCCATCCTTGTTACACAGATATAATCAATACCAGTGATTTAGATGTTGGGCAATATCTTCATTAATACCCCCTGTTATGTGTGGTTTAAAAGTCATTCCATTATTAGCCAGCTATTATTTTGTCACAGTATGAGCCTTCAAAGTCATTTTTCAGTGCTCTGATAGCCTAGCTAGCCCATGCCAAGCTGATAATCACCTAAGGAATCGGTGACTAAACAATCACCACTTAAAATGCTCTTCCACCAGACATTGTTTTCCTTGGAGCTGGGGCCTGACAGCGGCCCCTCTCAGCAGAGCCATCACTTGGCATTCGTTTCAAATGCTGCCTTTGCTTTCTGGAGTGCGTTTCCTCAGCTACCAGCCGAAGCTGTGGGTAACCCTCCCCCTCTCACCCTTGCAGTGCTGGTGTGCTGTGCTGCTGAGAAGCCCTGCCCCAGCTCTGGAGCTGGGACACAGGTACCAGTTGCTGGAGATGCTGTGGAGCAGATCCAGGGGGGGAAGCTGTGTTGTTGAGAGTTGTCTGCACAAGCAGCCTGGGCTGAGGCGTGGGAGCTCAGATAATGGGGGGGTCTTGTCTGTTAGTGTACAGCTGTTGCAGGACTAGAAATGAGAAGTCACAGCTTGAGGAGTGTGAGCAGTGGGGGTTGGTCACCCAGGAGGACTTTGACCAGCATGCTGGGGTTTGTCCAACTGTAGAACCCCTTATAGTTGCCCTTTGGCTACAACAGTGACAGAACAGCTATAGGTGGGAGCTGTAGCAGGGAACCATATTGTTGGCTGGATGCATCTGGAAACTTATGTGGGAAGCTGTCCTACAGGAGCTGTGGGATCCAAGACAACCCCCTGATGGAGTGACTGTGTGGTTTTCTGGGCAAGCTCTGCATGAGGGGAACTCTGGTGATGACCCCATCCATTGCAAGTCGTTGCTCTTATCTCTGCAACATGGGGAAGATATGGCTTTTGAAAGGCTTTAGGTGATTTATTTTTTTCCTCCTCCTCTGCATATGTGTTGGGCTGCTTGGAACAAGCTTATGTTGGTGGCATGTGAAAGAGTATAATCCAGGAAACTTCAGAAATATTTTATGAAGTGTAGTAATAAAAATATCCATGTGGTGTGGCCCATGCAAAATAGTCCTTTTGGCTAGGAGCAGTATGTATAGTTTCTATAGTGCACAATTCTTCCACGGGAAACCCGTGCAGATGGATTTCATCTCCCTGGTATTTGAATATCCATTACACAACCCCAAAAAGCTTTTCTAGGGCAGTTGTAGAAGTGGTTATCTGTGACAGACCTTCCCAGCTCAGATCAGAGGCTGCTCTGTGCTCAGGTTGGCCCTGCCAGATTGGATCCAGCCCAGTGCTTCTGGCTTCCTTCCTGGAGAGCCCCCAGCAGTCATGCTGAACCAGTTAACTGGGGGCTGTGGGCCCCATCGGCAGTGCTGGAGCTCTGCGGGCGGCGGTGGTGCAAATGATGGGATGTGCGGGGCTGAGGGCTGTGGGAAACTGCTCAAGGGTCAGTGGGGAAACCCTATGGGAGAGGCTTTGCTTTTCAGGAGGACTCTACCAGAGGGATGACCTGGACACCTGTGAGGAGAAAGGAAGATTAGACGTTTGTGATATATCAGCTGATTTATAAAGCTCAGATACAGGGTTTGCTTTCTGGCTTCTGCCACTGCACTCTAAGGAGGCTGCTGTGTGCTTGATCAGAAGCCTCCTGCGGTGGCAGGGACCTTGCCTTCTGCTGGCATTTTGAGTCCTTTAGATATAAGGTTTGACAGGATATGAGCAAGGCTAGCATGCCCAAAGGACAAACCAGGCAGTTCTTCAGGGCTGGCATTTCCAGATCATATGAGTGATTCCATGCAAATTAACTGTAATTAATGTTAATTACTGGGAGACTTACATATTTTGCTTGATTCCTTTTTGGCAGCTTGTGCAACTGTGTTTTTATATACCTGGTACTTGAAACATTTGATTCAAAAAATAATAACCCTCTGTAATTACAATTACTTTATTAAAGGTTGCAGGGCTTATATGATCTCTGTAGTAAAACTTTATGAACTCTTCTATCTAGACAATGATCTCTTCCTGCAAAAGAGAGTACAGGGTTTGCTAACTGCTCATGGGTTTACTTACCAGCCTTTCCCAGATTGGATCCCATGGAGATCATGAGGGCTGAGTATTTTTCCAAGGATGTCTTTGGGTGGAAGTCCAACTGTCAACTTGACTTGTCTTGACAACTGGCGTTGGATGTGGCTTCCATCTGTACAGCTCAGCTTCTGGGCATTTGCCTAATAAGCACCTTAGACATCAGCTGAGGGTGGAGTTTTGCCCAGGTCATAGGCATTGATTGCTCCAAGATGCAGATGCAGTAAGGATCTCCTGCAGTCACTGCTGTGGGGAGCAGGAGGAGACACTGGATGAGGATTTGGGTCTGAGGTACCCCAAGCTCCAGTGCATGCCAGGGTGCTACTCCCAGCCCTGATTTCATGAGCCTTCTGGCGGTCCCAATCTGTGGCTCTGCAGAGAGAGCTGGGACGACTCAGTTGTCACCTGGTCAGACAAGGTGTCCTGTAATTAAAGTCCTCTTGAGTCCAGACCCAAAAGGCCTGGAAGGCTCAGGGTACCCTTTGCCTACCATTTGGGAACAGTTGCTTTCTGTCATCTCCTTAGCCTGCCCTACCCTGCCCCGGGTGGGCAGGAGGAAAGTTCCGCTTTGAGATCAGTGTCTGAGATGGGGACAGGTCATCACCCAGCCTTTCAGTGCAACCCCTTCTAAAAAAGCTCTGCTCCAAACTGGTGCTGGTTTTCTGTTTAACTGTGTGACCTGCAAGAGCCCCAGCTGTGCTGGCTTAACCCAGCTTATTTCTGTGGTCTGTTCGAGCAGTTGTGTTTCCTTTTCAGAACTCATCTGGAGGAACATCTGACTTTCTCGAGTTTTTCATGGTGAGCTTGTCCTATGCAGCTCTGCAGGCAGGTCACTCATTGTGTTTGGCAGCACTGGTGATGATGAACATGCCAGTGACAGCAATTCAGAGCCCCGTGCCCATTTCCACTGGAGCTACAATCACTGGCTCTGTGACAAGTTTCCTGTCCTGATTCATAGTTGCTGAGTCATTTTTAATTTTATCTCCCTCTGGAGGGAAATGGCATTTGGTCTCAGATTTAATTTGTTATTATTTTTAACGTATCACAGGGTTTAACAAGTTTTGGTTCACACTTTATTTTTGCTATTAACACTCTTCCAGTTTCAGGCTGGTTGCTGCAGCAGCATAATTATGTGTTAGGCTCTGAGCTGGAGTAACTCTTGTTTAAATTGTTGGAACTGGTATTAGAGTGATTTGCCACAGCAATTCCTGTCTGTCTTTCTTCATCTCTGGTCAATGATAGATGGTCTGGGGAGAGGTATAAGATCCACACAATGGATTTGTGCAAAGTTCCTTCCCTGAAGTAGGGGGTTATGTATCCCTTATGTGCTTTGTGCATTTAATCACATTGCTGAATTTTTCTTTTCAGCAACATGCAAACCTTGTGCAGATTTGTGCTTCAATTAACTATTCAGATCATACATAGAAGATCCTATGTGTTTTGATTAACAGAAGTACTAATGGTGAAGAGACTTCTCTGTTGTCAGTAGGGTGGGAGAAGACAGTAAAAGCCTGTTCAGATGAGTCTCGCCTGGTGATTCGGTGCACTGAGTTTCCATAACCCTGTGTTACTGCTGCAGGATACAGTGCTGGAGCTCAGGGAGAGAGTAGAAAGACTTTCTTGGTTCAGTGAACCCTGCACCAGGCATACAAACCGAAGTGGCTTCAGGAAGGCACTGTGGAATGTACCTCTGTGGTTCAACATGGTATAATTTCTCAAATAGCAGTGTTTTTCTTCTTTTTTTTTCAGTGTTCGAGACATAAGGCACTGAATTCTAACTCCCTTTGGGCTTGTAGCTGAGATGAGGTGGGTAGGTTTTACTGTTGCTCTCAGATCGTAGGTAAACTGCTGGAGATGTTTAAATTGGGAATATGCTAAGCATTCAGGAGTGAAGAGCTCTGAGCTCGAGGGAAGGTGGTTGGAAAGCGGAATAATTCAGTGAGTGGCAAAGCCAGAGGCTCAGGTCTGTCCCAACTTCAATGCAGCGTGTTCAGCCAGGAAGAGGAAGAACGTTACATGGAAGGCAAGGGAGATGGCAGCAGCCGAGGTGAGGGTATTTGGGGATGGAGAGCAGTCTGGCACAAGCCCAGGGGGCTGAGGTACCTCCCAGACCATCCGAAGCTGCTGAAGACCTGGCTTGGTAGACAGCACCCCTCTGTCTTAAACTCCAGCGAGGCAGATCATGGCATGTGCCAGAGCACAAGTACTGAGGTGGGAGCAGGATGAGACCCTCTCTTCGAGGAGGCTGCTGGCTGATGGAGGCTCAGCACCTTCCCTCTGAGGCAGGACACGGAGGGTTTTGGAGGGGCCGATGCTGTGCGGCTCCGAGGCCCAGCACGGAGCGGTGCTGGGAACACTCGCCCAGCGCCTGGCTACCTGCCAGCAGCAGCAGCAGCTTTTCTTTCCTGGCTAATCGCTGATAAAACAGGAAGACCTTGATCATCCCTTTTGACATGAATAACGATGTTATCTCCTGTGATGTATGACCCAGAGCCAGATAATGTCCTCTGGCAGGCCTTTTTTCTCATGAGATGTAAAATACAATGATTATGTTACAAGGGGGAGATAAAGTGGCACAATCTTCACTAGTTCAAATAACTAATTGAAGCAGGAACTAGTGGAAATGGCTTCCTTTGTTCCCCAGCCATTGTTGATATAACAGTGCTTATAATGAAAGCCGAAACTGTTGCCCTCTTTTTTTTTTTCTCTCCTCTTTTTATTTTTTTCCCTTTTAAACTCAAGTGCCTTCTCTTCTGCTTCCCCCTCTGCGTCCCTGGGGGACCTGAGGACACTGGTGATTTCTAGCAAGGGGTCCTGTTTTCCAGCAAGTCTTGTGTGTGAGAGCCAGGAGGATGAAATCAATAAGTAGCTCTCATTCTTTGTTTCCCTAGAGGACTTTTGAGAATGGAAAAATTGAGACCAGTGCTCTCCAAACCATAATTACACTTTTTAAATTTTATTTGCTGCTTTTTTTTTTCTTTTTTTTGTTAGCAACAAACCTAATTACCTGGCAGGGATGGTCAGCGGGGTATATTGATATTTCAGCGAGTGTACAGTACTTACCACAATTGAGTTCAAATATTAAAAAAACACCCCATCTCCCCAGCCTGCAAGTAGGTTGGTGTGAAAAGCAGGTAACAGGGAGAGGTAACAGCTCAGATTTACATGAAGAGCAACACTGTGCAGTTGTAGTACATCATTAACACAGGTGCCTGGAGGCTTGATTCTTCATAGCCTGGTTTGATCACTGGAACAGATGCTATGACACAATGTCTATTCCTCCCAGGTGGGGCAGATGAGCTTCTTTTGGACAAAAATCAGCTTCAAATATGAGACAAGGGGTCCTTGTTTTTAAAAATGCAAACATATTTCTCAAGGTGGTTTGGTAATACCTATTAGGTTACGTAAAGACCAACATTACATATGGGATTGATGTCAGAGGCCATCTACTAGGGGCTTTACAGCTGTGGGGGGTGTTGCACTGCTGAGGAACAGGCTGTGCTCTGATGACTCAATAACCTGGACAGATAAAGTCAATAGAGACATAACCAATTGTGTGGCAGAGATGAGGAGAATTTAAGAGACTTGCTCATATTTCTAGATGACTATAGCAGAGCTATAATGAGACAGACTTTAGCTCTCATGACCCCAGACCACTGATGCTGTACTATCTGATGTTTCTCACAATCACTGAACTTTAATCTTATCGGGATTCATTTATGGCACTTCATCCAACTTATGTGATGCAGACTTGTTGCAGCTCTGCTTTGTCCTTGGATTGCAGCCCCTGCAAAGCCAGAGGGTCTGCAGCTGCTGCTTCCTCCTTCCATGGGGTCCAGTCCTGTTTAGCTCAGTTCCACGACTGCAGAGCCCAGAGATCTTGCCTTGAGCCCAAGTAGGTGAGCAAAAGCTGACCCTCAGCTGGCTGAAAATCTTTAAGGGAGTGCCAGGGCCTTGTGATGAATTTGAATGACCCAGCTTTGTATTTTATTGATGGATGATATAGATGTAAAAGGCTCATGGGTTACCAAAGTGCTCTGAAGCTTTTGCCTCCAGGTTACATGTGATAGTGGAGTCTTTCATCTGACAACTGGATTTGTGGTGTCTTTGGCAGTAGTGTTTTTGTTAGAGCTGTAGAAGGATATTTTGACTTGCAGGTACTTCCTCAGCTCATTTGCTTCCCGATGCATCTTTTTTGGACTCATGTTGGGGACCTGACAGCCTCTTCCCAGCAAGCAGCAGCCACCCATGACCGTGGGCTGCTTTGGTGTCTGTCATTCTCCCTGCTGCAGCGCGTGTGTTACTTGCTATGCATCGCCATGTTTGTGTTGCTATGTCGCTCACTGCCTCTCATCTGGTGCCTGTTACTATGTGTTTCCTTACCCCAGCACCAGTAAGGAGATGTCTCTGCCCAGCTTGAGCAGCTGAGGACAAAGAGGTGGCTGGGTGGAGATGAACCATGAGGCACCACGGCTCAGAACCACGGCTAGGTGAAGGTGTGCATGGAAAGGGTGCAGGCCAGGCCAGACACTGAGTGGGTTCAAAACATCTTTGAAGCTGCAATCAAGCTCCTGAAATACTGTTGAAGCAGTGTGAGAAAGCTCAGAGTTGGGCAGGAGCTGGGCACCTGGGTGCTATTTATGACTGAGCTACTGTGTGACCTTGAGCAGCTCACCACACTTCTGAGTCATAGCTCTGCTTCCCTCGCTGCAAAACCAGCCGTACAGCAACACCTACTTCATTCACAAGGGTGTCATACACTGCAATTCTGTAATTAATTGAATGAGGAAAACACTGTTTCTGTGGTACCAGGGCTGCCAGGCAGTGACCTGACCCTCCTGATGCTTGCTTCCAGGCTGGGAGTGTGGCTGATCACACCAACTTCCAGAGGGTGTTTTGTTCCCCACCCCCCAAGTGCAGGAGGAAATATTTGCAGAATTGGGAGCCCTATGCAAAGTTTTATGAGTTGCCACATGGCCACTGTGCAAATCAATTACTGTAGTAAGTCTGTAATGAGACTAACTTACAAAACAGTTACTGATTCTACAGCAACTTGAGCAGATGCCAAAAATGGGGCCAATAATTACTGACCGCCTGATGAATCCACGGCTTCTCAGCAGCGAAACGGAGCTGATTCTGGGGATGGTCCCACTTGCAAGGTCAGATTAGCTGTTGGTTTTTAAAAATACTTGTTTTGTGTCAGTCTCTGTTAGAATCCCAGTTTAAAACCTTTCAGGTGTAAGTATGAAGCTTAAAAGCTTTTCCACAGCTCCACCCTTAAGAATGGGTTTAATCCTTTTAACAAAGCTCTGATCTGACAGTTTATTTCGCTCTAGGCTTTAGCTTCAGTGGTTGCAGCCAAAACCTGACAAGTTCTTCTTGTTAATTCTGAATGTATTATCCAGTGACAAATGTATCTCCCACTTATATGTGACACTGAGAATGAAATGCATATGATCAAATTTCTTATAGCTGGAGTGGGGCTGGTTGTTAAGAACATCTCCATATCTTTGCAGTATGACAGTCAATCCAAACCCATTCTTTTTCAGCAGCATATCTCAGCCTAGTTTGGGATACTCATGATGGGTTGCAATCTGCTGCCATATTCTGCAAAGATTAAAGAAGGGCTAAAAATAAACCTGTCATTTTCCCTGGACATTTTCTTGTGAAACGCAGAGAGATACGTCACCAGAATGCAAAATAAATTCATATGGAATTTTTATGCTATGTTTTTTTTTACAGACAGATGGAGTCACTGTCGTTTCTGGTTTCTCATTTCTAAATACAGTGGTGTTATGTACAGCCTTCCACCTGAAAGCTTGTCTTGGAAGCCAAAAGGGAATAAAATGGATTTTTACAATAAAGCCAAAAAAGTTCTTAGTTCTTAGAAGTTTGCCAATATACAGGGTGCAGATAATGTATTTGATTAACTCAGCTGCTTCCTCTGTTCATAAAATATTGGCATGCTGATGAAATTTATTTTCTGGAATATAGTCTGTATTGGAGAATGGGGTTTTTCTTTATTGCTATAGGTTTGATCTATTGCTAGTGATTGATTAAACACCTGTGGGAGGGTGATGCCCTGACTGTGTGCAGTGGACTGAGAGCATGATCTCTGCCACTGTGATCCTCTCTGTCACTTAACCTGTCTTAAACTGATCTCCTCTTGCAGTCCATCTTCTGTCTGTACCAGCAACCCTTAGACTGATGCCATTGCTGTTTGCTCCCAGTCCTCCTCAGGTCCATCATTACTCTTGTGCTCTCCAGAGTTTCCTTGAAGTTGGTGACAGCAGAAGATGCAGTGGGCTTCTGAGTGCTTCGCTGAAAGCAACTGCATCTTCAAAGTGCCTGTCCTGAGACCTTCTGATTTTCTCTTCCCTCAAACAGTGTGAGGAACAGTGTGGTTTTTGCATGAAGGAGAAAAGCTAACGGGCAGGATGTCCCTGGCCAACGCTGGCCTGCGTTGCTGCAGTCAGACGTGAGGGTGCTGGAGAAAGTCAATTTCCTGTTAAATTAACTTGGCTGTTTCTCTAAGAAAGGAGGAATTTTAATGAAAGTGCTTATTAATGGATGAGCCCAGAGGGAAGTGGATTTGTGGCGAGGCCAGAACTTTATAAGGAGAGCCTTACCTTATAAAAGGCCACAAAAGATGCTTACAGGGCTGAACTTGGTCTGCTCGGGAACTGGCTCCCTGTACAGAGGGACAGTCTTCCTTTTCCCATAAAACATGCATTAAGGGTGCCAACTAAGTTGGTTCTTTTTTATATCTGTCACAAAAACAGTGGGAGGTTTAGTTCCTGTCAAACTTTATGGGCCATTTACGAGGAGGCCTTCCCCAAAGTATTTCACAGGCCGAATAAAAATAAATGGCACTGAAAAATTTTATAACACAATGCTCAAACTGTTGTGGCAGTGGGAAAACATGTGCAGGAGACCTCTCCTCCCTCCCCTGAATGGATGAATTAAAGTGGAATTTTAATTATTGTAACCTTTATAGGCTTTTTCATTTTCAAGCATTACTGTGGTTACCTTTGGGAGGGAGAGATCGTGCTTTTATATAGAAATGAGAAAATGTGCTGACAGAGGTGCAGCTTCATGGCCCTGGTGAGGGACAGCTGCTCTGCAGAGAGATGAGGAAAACCACAGGAGGTGGTGGATGTGAATGGGGGGTGGGGGGGAAGATAGGTGACTTTAAGTGTTTGGGGACCTGTTGAAGCTTGGGTTCACTGCCTGTGGTGCTTGGGCATCCTTTCTGGGTGTGGAGGGAGGCAGACGTGGGCTTGCAAGTGCCTGCAGCATCCCTAAGTCATCTTTCTCTAAAAAATGTGGGCTTAAATCTGGGGGGTTAGTTGACACAGTTATTGCTGTTGTGCTGCTGGGGAGGTACTTCCTCCTGTTACTTCAGTTTTCTACTCAAAAACTGGAGGACAAAAGGAAGGGGACAATTTCCCCCACTGCAGGGACCAGATAAAATACAGAGGACCTTAGTGGTTCAACTTGCAGCAAGAAGCCTGTCTGCAGGAATAGCTGCAGTTTCTTGCTCACGACTTTGATGCTCTGCCCCGAGCTGTGGGCAGGAAAACACTCGTGTCTGGGGAGGAGAGCAGCATCTAAATAACTGCCTGGGGAGGGGGCAGCTCCCGTGGATGTTTTTAATAGGAACGGGTTGAGCAGTCGCTCCCGCGGGAGCTGTCTCCGCTGACGGACGCGCTTCGCAGCTCCCGCCGTGAACTGCTGCACTGTCGAACTCTCCGTGTCTCGGTGCTGGATTTACCATACCAACAGCTTTATCGGAGGAGTGGAACAACAGCTTGCTTCTGCGGGAAGGGAGAGGAACAACCTACCCCTCAGCAACAAAATGGGCAGCAAGCAAAGATGTTCTCCAAATAGTTTCTCTTCCCCTCTCGTGCACGTGTTCTTGGCAGCCCTGCTCAGCAGAGGTCAGGGGGTTCAGGCAGTAAGGCAATGACACCATCACTTCTTCAGATTGCACATTTGATGAAGGATTAACAATTAAATCTCTTTATCAAATGTACAATATTAGAGGTGCTGGTATTTTGTTGTGTTTGGGGTTTTTTTATGGTGGTCAAACACTGAACTGGGGCCCAGAGAAGTTGTGGGATCTCCATCCTCAGGGATGCTCAGATCTTACCTGGACACAGTCCTGAGCAGCCAGATGTAATTGGAGCTGCTCTGTGCATGGGAGTTTGGACCAGGGACCTCCAGCTGGTCCCACTCCCTTCCTGCTTCATGCTCTGGCTCTGCAGTTCAGGATATTCAGATCTGGAGCAGCTTGAATGGCTTTGGATCTGCAGTGTCAGTGCCAGAGGAGTCTTGGCAAGGGCAGGCTTCATGTCCCTCTGCCCCAACAGCATCCTCGGCTCTTTCTCTGAGGCACATCCTGCCACACAAGGTCAGGAACAGGATCTGTGATTAGATGGATGTGGGAATCTGATTTAACCTGACAGTAAATAAGTTGTTCTGAGCCAGGGCGAGTCAGGGCAAGGGTGAGGTCTGGTTGCAGGTACTAACCTTTTGATGAGGACAGACTTAAAATGGATCAAGCCCACAGAGCCCTTTTTTTAAGTGTGAAGTGAAGTTAAATGAACTTCCTCAGCACGAAGTTGTTTTGTGACTGACGGTGAAATGCTCAGACAGTATAAAAAGATGGGATAAAATCAGAAACATCTCTGAAGCCTTACTAGAAAACACACACAAAATGTTTATTCATTTTTTAGAGCAAGCAAACGAGGGCAAACAGGATTTGTTTGGTGTGGGCTTGTTCTCGTATCTTCTCTTGTTCCAAATCTTTTTCTGCACTTTCTACACACAAGATCTTTAACAAAATGTTAATTTTTCAAGCCTCTGTTAATCTGGCAGTCTGTTTTAGTGACACGTCTGAGTGGTTCTCTTACTGCTGACAGGCTGAGTTTGCCTTTGCTGTGATGCTGTATCAGTTCTGGTTCAAAGTCAAGCTATCAAACAACAGGACATGGCTTTGAAATAAGCCTCTGGGATAAACAGAGCTGTAAACCAGTGATCTCAACAACTTTGCATAACAATGTAGAATAAAGGCACATTATTTCCCCTCCTCAAATACCTGTGGCTTCACGATTTTCATGCAAAGCTTTAAGACAGGGTTACACTAATGCAGAAGATCTTAATGTGGTAAAACATACAATTATCCAGTTGTTTTCTAGCTCGGGTGTCAGGCTACAAGAGAAGGTATCAGCTCCTAATGTAACACAAAAGCCATTGTACACTGGACGTGACTAACTAGATTCCTTTAATTTTTAATTTATTCTCGGTAACATCTAAGTAACTAAAATGCTGTTAATCTTCCTGCTCTAAAACATCTGCTAACAGGGAGGTGTGAGGGAGGGAGCTGACTAATATAAGTTTTTAATTAAGTGAAAGTGGCAGTATTACCCAGGGAGAAAGCACTGTCTTCTATTCGTTCTTAAGCAGTGTCCAGCTGAAGGCATCGAGTTACACCCTGTCCGCCTGAGCCCTCCTCTGAGCCGGAGGAGTTTGTGGGTGTTGGGATGTTTGTGATGGTGTTGGGGCCGTGGTGTGCTGCCTGATGCCACAGAAGCACACTAGGTTTGGGGGTGCTGAACCCCGTGTGAGCTCAGTGCTGTGACGTGGAGGAATGGATGCTGCTGACACGGGCTCTGCGTGCGAGGAGCATCAGCAGCCCCAGTGAACAGGACTAAGGCTGATGCCAGGACTTCCTCCAGCTCCCTGCAACTGGTGGGAGATACAGATGTCTGCTCTCCTGCTGTTTTCATCTGCTCCCTGCTAAGCTCATCATCTCCCTGACACTGATAGACAGAAGAATGCCATTTTCCACTCTCCAGTGTGGTCAATAACACCAATACTCAAGTTTAGGACCTTCTTGTTTAGGACATTCTTGTAAAGCCACTGATGGAAAAGAGCTGCACGTCTGTAAGAAGAACTGGAACCAAACTGCAAGAAGTGGGAAAGTCACCTTCCTCTTCCTCACTGCACGTGTGTGTGAGAGCAGTGGTTCTGCCCGGTCTTACAGCCTACAGTCCTGTCTGTGTGTTCCCAGCACAACAAGAAGCAACTGTTGGGTTTGGTTTGTTTTCTTTTTTCTAAATGGCAGCATGTATGAATGGAGGATTAACAAAGCCTGTGACCTAGCAGATTTCCCAGTGAATAGCTTTCCTGCCTGCTGTGTGGGCTGGCACAACCCAGGCAGTGGTGCACCAGGATGTGTGTTCAGGGCTCGTGGTGGCCCTTGCACGGTACCTTCTTCTTGGGAAAAATTCCCCTTGATTGCAGAGTGTTTTACTGATGGGGGCTGAATCACTCAAGAGACATACTTCTCCAATCCTTACTTTGCACTTATGTTTTTACATCCCATCACACAAATAATAATCAGCATGAGTCCATCAAAGTTTAAAAAAAAAAATGGGTTAAAAAACCCCTAATCCAACCCCCCCAAAAATACTGCAAAAAAAAAAAATTGCAATTTTTACATACAATTATTTTGAGCTATATTTTCATTTTCCTAGAATGTCTGACAAAAATATTTTCTTGTCAGCAAATTGATGAAAGTTTATTATCTACTGACACAGTGAATCTACTTCTGTGTGTGTTTATATTTTAAAACATATTTATTGCCATTTTTAATGAAAAATAGTTTATGGTGAAGAAATTATTCTCATCACAAACACTTCTAAAATTTGATGGTTTTGATTTCTCAGCTTGTATGTTGGACACAAGGTCTATTCACCTGAGTATGGATAATAGGGTCAGATCTTGCTCCAGGACTCATTTGCAAGAAGCCATACCTTTAAGACTTGTGTCTAACTGGCCAAGACCTGAGTAAGATTGTTATGCTGCTACAAAAAAATAAATGATGGAAGTTAATATAATCTCAGTAATCACTGGGTTTATTGCCCAGGAAAACTTAAGATCTTTCAGGCTCTTCTCTTGCCAAAAGCTGAGATCATGGTTTCTAAACTCTGCTGCCTTGTACCCATGTGCAGGTGCTAATCATTTCCATGCAGTTGGGCCATAATTTGCTGCCCTCCTCTGTAAAACATAGTAGCTTTTCACAGTGCCCTCTTATGTATCGTGCCTTGCAAGGAAATGGTAACCAACAGTTAAACCAGCATGTAATGTAGTATTTTCTTGGTTTATAGAAGATAGTTTTATGAGGCAGTATATTAACAAGAGAGGCCTGAAGGTATGTGGTTCATAGTGCCCAGCCCTTCAGTGGTTCAGGTTTATGCACAGGTATGAGCATAGGACCCTCACTGACAAGCAGGTTACAAATGGCCCTCTTGAGTAGTTGCAGCAAAAGTCTTCACTGACTGAAGCTTCAAAGTAACTTCAGCTTTTTGTAATTACAGAGCTAGTGGGCTGTAATAATTTCCAAATGTTCTGGAGCTGATTTGAAAGCTGCTCTGCAACGCGTAGTTAAGAGAAATCTCAAAGACCAAGGGTGTGAAGCCGTGCTTTGGAAAATGGGCTAGGGCAGTTCTTTTTTGTGAAGTAAAACCTATGGGGGAAGTTTTCACTGATGTATATAAAATTTACACTGGTCTGGATAAAACAGAATGTCTGAATGGGTTGTGGGAGAGAAGGACAGGAGATGCAAAGAGGATACGCAGGTATCACCAAACTCATGCTACTAGGAATGTTTTAATCACAGCTTTCATGCAAGCTTTATTATAAAAATATATTTTTTTCCATTTTAAAGCATAAAATTCAATGTCATTCTAGATCTTAATGCCTTTTGGTGGAGGATTTTGAAGTGAGGCCATTTCATTGTTTAGAAACACCTCATCTAGGAAGTTTAGGTGGTTTATGGGGTTTCTGTGCTCCATATGTAAAGAAGAGCTTGTGGGTCAAGGCTTCAAAGTTAGTGAAGCGCTTATATCTGATGGTGAATACCTTAAGGGGATTCTCAGAAGCACCCAAGCATGCTGACTTGCTAGTTTGTTCTTGGTATGTGTGTATAAATAAGCCTGAAAACTGGGCATGAGGGACACAGAGGATGGCCATCACCTCACCATCTCATTCTGGTGACCTAGTGTTAAAGTGTTCCCAGTCAAGATTCTCATGGCTGAACATAAGGCTGAATATATTAATGCACTTGAGATACTCCTCTAGTGAAAAAAACCCCTCAACTACTTTACAAGGATGCAAGGCTTCAATTACCATGCCTGGGATTATAAAAAATAAATCATGATCTCCATTGTTTTTCAGACTGCCTGAAAACAACAGGAATATTGTAGGGGAAAAGCTTGGGAATGGATAAAGAAATAGAAAAGAAGGGGGGAAATGATGCAACTGACTTTGGCCTGGCATTTGACTATGAGTCTGACTTGTGGTGTGGGGAGGTGATTGAGGAGGTTACTGGCTAGCCCAAGGGAACAAGATCAGGTTAAAAATCGTTGGAAATGAGTGGGAGGAAGGAGTAATGCACAAATGGCCGATAACTCCAGAAATAATGAGAACTAGCAAAGGTTTGTTTTCTTCCTTCCCATTTTCATGGTGTAACAGCTGGGTTTGGTCCTGCTTGTAGTTAAGTTCTTTGCATCTTCTCTTTCAAGGAACTGAAGCATGTGAGTATTTCTGCAAAATTCATGAGGAACCGTGCATGTTTGTGGCTGCCTGGCAGGGCAGATGGCTCTGTCAACAGTTTCTCAGCTCCTCTTCCTTGGGCCATGGGATTGTCATTGTTTTAAAGTGAGTGGGGGCTGTCTGATGTAGTGGACACTGGTCTAGCAGTGGAAGCACTAACTTTAGAAACGGTGATGGTGTCAGAAGCAGAAGGGTTTTAAGATATGCAGGTTTACATGGGAGGTAAAGGTTTTCAGGGATTCCAAATAACAGCAGTGCTATGGTACCCTTTAGCCCTCCAGCTCTAAACTGTGCCTGTAAGATGGATGATGAGGGCTAACCGAGGTGGTGAGGGACAAACATGCTTGTGCTTACTGATGCTTTGAGCAAGACAGTGCTGTTGAGCTTGATTTCTCCTGCCTCATGCATAATGATTCCAAAATCAGGTGCAGAGTGCATTTGCCTCTGTTCCCACAGGCCTTCCTTGCCTACTGCATTGCTTTGAGATCAGTACTCGGGGATATCATCTTGCCTCTGTGTGTATATTTCCATTGTGAAAACTAACTTTTATTGAAAACGAGTCTTATTTAAAATAAGAAAGAGAGAAAATAATTTTTATCCTTTCATGAAGTTGGTCCAGAACTTCAAAGTGTTTTAGTAATTGTGTTGATGGCGAAAAGATTGATTATTTGAGTCTGTGCTAGAGTATACTTTTTAGTATGAAGTAATGGCTCGTTACAAGCCAGCTCAGGAATGCTTTTGAGTTTTTTGTCAATTTTTTAAAGCTGGGTGAGGAGGGAAGAGTGTGAGGCACTAAGTTTAGCATTTGAGAACATCTGGATCTGCTCTATGGTTTATTTTTTTAATGTGTTTTCCATGAGTCTATTTAAACAACCACATGGCTTGATGGCAAAATGAATGCAAGTGTAGTGCTGGAAGGGGACCTTGGATAAAACTTCAGCTTTCTAACTAGAGTCAAGTGACATGCTCTTGTTTCTGGTTAGGTCATGTGGATTCACAGAAAGAGCCCATCTTGGCTGCTGCTGTTCCATTTCTCTGCCAAGAGCTGCTAAACATAAAGCAGGCAAAGGAAGTACTAAATTACAGAACACCTAATCTTTAGCCCTTTGTTTAATCTCAAATGAGTCTCCCAGATCTCATAAACTAGAAATGAAGACAATGTGGAAGGCCAACCACAAGATGATCTAGGACCTGCGCTTGAGCAAAGGGTTTCCTGTGGCTGTAGGGGTGGGAGCAGAGAGGGACAGTTCTGTTAATGACTTTTTTTAGGTTGTGCTACTACAGTGCTGTGGAGAGAGCTGCTCTTCTGCTGGGCTGCCAGTGCACCAGCAAGGTGTAGCAAGGACCAGTCCCTATGTAGTTCCAAGTAGTTTCAAGCAATCAGGTTTCTTGTTGTTAGAAGTATAACAAGATCTATTTCTCTATGAAATTCAAAAGGACATCATTGCTGATAGACACTGGCAGAGTTCATGATTTAGCCTTAAATCTGCAAGTGATTTTCTTTAACCATCGCTCCTTGCCCTTCCCTCTGGCATCCTTTTGCTCAAACCTATTTTCCCATCTTTTCTAAGCACGCTGCTTTATATTTTTGTGCTGCTTTCAGTGTAGCCCAAATGCTAATGAGGTCTGAGGTCTTGAATCCTGCACTTGCATTAGAAAATTGAGGTTGACTGAGGTACAACTGGCGGCAGCTCTTGGGGACTGTGGAGTCCACCTCCACTGGAGTTTATAGTCTTCCCGAAAATCCCTGTCATTCACTGCATTCTGTCTTAACAGTGACATGCAGTGGCAGCACGATGCAACAGAGGCAGCTACATCACACAAACTGGTTACTGTATCACTTTTTTCCACCAATAAGTGAACACCTGTCAGGGTCCCAGTGCATCTCATGCCGCTGCGTTAGCTTTCTGTGCAGAGATGGGCACAGGCGGTGCAGGCGGAGTGCAAAGAAAGGCACATAAGTAAAACAGATAGGATCCTTCATCAGGGGAAGTCATTTTCCCTGTTTTCCAGCAGATAAGAGTAAATATTCTTGTTCTATTGATGTTTTTGTGATAAGTAATTTATTTTCTCCATTCTGGTTTGGTGTGATGTTCTCTTATTCATCTTGTGCACGCACATGTAAAATTACTGTTGATATCCCAACAGCTAACAAGTGTTACTTGATGCTGGGTACAACTGAAGTTTCACTGTATTTGGGAATGACTTGTAGAGGTCATTCTGCAAAAGCTGTATTTCCCTAAAAAGACCTTTGAATTATA
Organism: Heliornis fulica; assembly: GCA_013399135.1. Taxonomy (NCBI): domain Eukaryota; kingdom Metazoa; phylum Chordata; class Aves; order Gruiformes; family Heliornithidae; genus Heliornis; species Heliornis fulica. The sequence continues at coordinate 118,104 of VXBZ01007175.1, forward strand.
TTGAATTTATCTTTAGGGAACTGATCCCTTGCAAAAAGTTTGCAGGATGGGTTGGATGGCAGCATTTGTATAGGCAGCAAAGGATTCCTTGGGAAGAAGAGAGAGCCCCAAAGGAACAAAATTAAGGATGCTCAGGAAGGGGTAGGATGCAGAAGAGTGGAGAAAGTCAAGTATTGATAATTCAGGATATTTTTTTTGAGGGTATCTTCTGTGCTTCAGGGATATAGCTATCTATACACATGGAAAATAAGGGATGTTAGCGTGCAGATGTGAAAAGGATGCTGGAGATGGAGCCAAGGATAGTGCTATTTGTCTTCAATGACTTGTACAGATTCTTGAGCTGAGGAGTAGAAGGGTTAACCACTGTGTGTATTATGGCTACAAAAAGCTTTTCAACCAGGAACATAAATTACTGAAGCTGTTCACAAAAAACACATATCAGACACAGAACAACTGCCACAGCTTTTCAGATGTCTTATTGTGCTTCATCTCATGGCGATGACTGGAGTGCTCTGGGACTACTTTGCAAAGTATTCTCCTTTGTATCTCAAGAATACACAATGGCTCAGCCTTGACATCTATCTTCATATGTAAGGAGACTTATAGGTCACTAGTGGCATAGCTGCAAACATGTTATCAAGCATCTTCTGACTGCTTCAAGCAAATGTTCTTGTCCTGCTTAAGACAGACAGCATTTAGATGTTCCTTCCCTGGATATCTTACTAGGTCTTTATATACTTGGAATTATGAGAAGAATCCACATTAGACACTTTTTTCTCTGCTTTGTGATTGGCGGGGAGTCTGAGATCAGTGTTTCCAGTGACCACCGGATTCCCCCATTCCTACTTGGAATAAACAAAAATCTCCACCCTAGAGAGCTGCTGAGAGATAATAACTAATCAAATATTCATATACTTCTGCCCTCTCTGTTTAACAGCAGACAGATGCTGCCATGATCTTTATCAATTTGAACCAAACAAATAAGAAAATGTTGCTGGACCAGGATCTTTTGTTGCCTTCCCAGTCACTGTGGACAGGGGCTGTTGAGCCATCTAGCCAGAGTGATTATCAGCTTGCCAGCCTCCTGTCTGTCTTGCATTCATGCTTGGGAAGCTGCAAAATTGTCTGTACACAGCTTATAATGGATCAGTTTGATTACCCTGTTCACTGCAGGGACACACAAAACATTGGCACAGCTGTTGGGGAGACAGACTGGTGTGTGGTCAGGCTGGGTAGTGAGGGGAGGAGGGGTTTCTCCATAGGGCTCTCCAACCTCTGACTCTTATTGACTAATTAATTAAACCTGGGCATCAAGCATCTGACATGGAGAAAATCTCTTCTTTCTCCTGGGCAGCATGAAACCCTGTGGTGCTGAACAGGTAAATAAAAGCAGAATCCAAGGGAGCAAGTACTGGTGCTGTCTGGCCGGTGAGGGGGTTCTCCAGGTACTGCCTAAGATGGTCTCGCTTGCAGTGAGACCATCTTAGGCAGTAACTGGGGCAGTCATGGCTAGTAGCAGGGGTTTGTGTGACTGGAGTCCTAAATGCATTTAGTTATACAGGTAGAATCAATGGGGACAAGGTGTCAAAACATTTTTTGTGGATACACAGGTGCCTAGAAATATTGCTATTTCCCCTATGCTGCAAGAAAACGGAAGGGGAAACAATCGTGGTAGTGCTACAAAGTGCTGTTGTGGTTGAACTTCCTTGTCTGGGGTGTTCAGCTTGAACTGTTGAAAGAGAGAAGATGGGTTAGCCATTGGTTTGCTGTAGAGATCTTCCTGATCTCATTTTTTTAAATGAGGGTGAGGCTGCAATGTTTGTTCTTCATCCCACTCCTCCTGAAATGCTCCTTGGGGGTTTGCAGCCGTGTCTGGGTTGGTGGTGGTCACTGCCATGGAGAGCTGGGTGGGATGCAATACCGAGGTCAATGCAGCTCACTGCAGGCAGTCCCTTTTACCTTCAGGGCAGGCTTCAGCAGGCACCGGTGTCTAATGCTTCTCCCCAGCCTTTGGAGGCTGGTGTGTGTATATGCAGAGCTGCTGACAACATCAGGCTGAGATCTGCTGGAAACTGGGAGCTGGGAAACCTTGTGTCAAGAGGAAAAATATCTTAAAGTGACTTTAATATTTAGCACTCCACTGAATTGCTCGTGCTTCATGTCTCTGAGCTGAAAAAAAAAACAGGTCTCCCATGGAAAGTGATGCTATGATGAAGGGCAGGACTACTGTTCATGTAGTGGCAGAGGCGTTCAGTCTGCTTTATTATTTAATATCAATAGACAAAAGCTGTTGGCTCCACCTCTGTGCATTTATCTGCTCTGCAACAGGTTGTGTTTGCTCTGGTTGTCTGGAAGGGCTGACAAAAAATGGGGGTTTGGAGAAAGGCAGCTCTTGGAGTCCTGCCTGAGCCTGGCCATGGCTTGGGGATGTCCCTTTTGGTGCCCAGATGGGTCAGAGCCAAGCCCCACAGAGCTGGGTTCAGGCATGGACTTAACCAGGGGAGAGCTGTGTATAAATATTTTCTTTCCCGAGCCAGGATCTGTGCAAGAAGCAGGTCCCAGAGCACTGATGATGCTCAGCCCTTCCCAGCACCTTGCAGCTCTGAGGCAAGGTCCAGCAGTGCCCATCTGTGCTTGGACTGACATTACAAACATAAGCAGGGTGTTTATGCCAGCCTCATCCTTCAGGCTTGCCCTGGTTCTCAACAGCTCAGCAGAGAACTATTCTGCCCACCCCCCCCTTTTTTTTTCTAGCAATAAGCTGGCTCAAGATCCATGGTTAACACAGCTAAGTGAGCATGAGAGGCCAGAGTTTAATCCTAGGTCCCAGGTTCTCAAGCACGGGCCTGCTCTGACTCTGTAGCAACCTCTTCTAACTCTGCAGTTTCCCACTTCTTCAAAACTGCCTTGCTTGTGTCCACGTGCAGGATGGAGGCCCCAGCTGGTGAGGGGTACCTGCACCCCCATGGATCAGAAGAGGTGCATTTTGCCCCTCAGTAAACTTCTGTGGACCTGGAACAACAATTTCCCTTTTCTGCCATGTTTCCCAGATTTCTGCCTGTCTCTGAAGTGAAGCGAGAGCCTTAGTAACACCCGCTGACACAGAAACACATCCAACATCTTGAGCCCACGAATGCAGCAGTGAACTTCCAGCTTTCTCAACTCCAAAACTTAGATCCACAGAAGCCCAGACTGAAGCATGGACAGATGAGCCCTCTCTGCACTGAAAAACAAGCCCTTTCCTTTTCACCTTTAATTCCTGCCAGCCATAAACTTCACTCCCAAATGCTGAAGCACGTATGCAAAGGTCAGTTTGAGACCTGTGTTCATAGTCCTGGGGAGATCAGCTACGCAGTCAGACTGGTGGTGCAGCTACTTGGACGTTGCTGGAAGGCAGAGTTGATTTTTGGGGTCTCTGTTTAGTGAGACAAAGTTCCAGGACATTTCCTATGGGCTGGGGGTGCTGGGGGTGTATTACAAGGTATTACAGCCTTCATTTCTCCCAACAGCTGCTGAAACAGTCTGAAACAATGACTCAAAGCTCATGGAGTTTCCACTGTTGTGTTGGGGGAAACCCCTTAGAAAAGGGCTGGTTTAGTCTTGGTGTTGGAGTGCCTTCACTTAAGTGCAGAACCATAAGAGTGCCACGAGTTAACGAAGTTTTGCTCTGGGTCCCATTTGATCTGGGTCTCAGTTTTAGAGCAGGCTCCAAGGGGACTGTGTCTGCACGCTGCTCTCTGGGAGGACTCTGAAGCCGAATAATGTTGAGATGAGGCTGTGCAGAGGCTGTGTGGGATGGAGAAGGCTTTCTCCCTTCCAGGGAAGAGCCAGGTGTTTCCTTTCTGTAAAGACTGACAGATTCTCCTGGAGGATGGTTAGACCTCTGTGGATGGCAAGGGATCCCAGTTGCATATCTTTTATGGAGGCTATGCAGGTAAGGGTCATATAAGTATAAAAGCTAGGAAGCATTTCCACCAAGCCAAAAAATGAGCTGAGATGGCTTTTGGGACAGGCTCAGCTGAGCAGTTGGTAGTGTGAGAATGTGATGAAAATAAACAAGAACTGGTGTGGAGATTCAGCGGAGCAGTGGAAAGACAATTCACCCATGGTTCACCCGCTACATTTGTGACAAGTGAATAAAACAAAATACCTTGAGAAAGAGCTTGAGGTCAGGATTATTTTTTTTTTTCTGGGATGGAGAGACTAAATCAGAAGCCTACACCTTTCATGGAAGGCAATCAAGCTCTTTTTCACCAAACATTTGGATGTCAACATGAGCAGCTTGAGCCTATGTAAGATTATAGACTTTTTCATGTGTCAGTCAAAATATCCTGGGGAGAAAAATGTCACATTCTTCCTCTGTGTTACTGGCACTTATGTTTTGTAAAACACATAGCTTTTTTATTTAAAATAGATCTGCTGATATAAAAACTGAACACAAAATATCAGGAAGTTGGCTGGTCTCTAAAAGGGATGCCTGCTGAGAATGTAAAATTAATTTGCTGCATGTGAAAAATGCTAGCTGTGGGGACAGATGACAGAGAAGGTGTCTGAAAGAGAATAGCAGGGATACATTTCCTCTGTCTTGCCAAGCAAAATAGTCCAATTTTCTTCACAAAGGGCTGTTTCTGGGGCTAAGTTGGTAATCTGATCTTTATTCCTTTCAGAGTTGTTTACTCCTTTCCTAGTCTCTCTTTTCCAGCACAAGACACTTTTGCATTTCTTATATAAGGAGAGCAAATAGGCTGAGGGTCCTGGTCCTTGCCGATGACAGATGATTTATTCACTTGATGAATGGTATTGCTGTTCTCTGTAGGATGCTCTTGGGCTTTAGGTAGCATGTTGGTCCAGATTTTCTCTCGTGGCAGAGCTCTGCTGTTAGCATTTAGTTCATAGGTCCAGCTTAACAGAAAGAAAAAAAATGGATGCTGTTAAGGCGTATTATTTATTCCCCTGATTAAATTAACTAAAGTATTAAAAGCCTTTTGCTTTTAGAATCTATAACAAAATTGCATAAAATGTCCTAAAAGTGCCAGACCCAAGAGAAAGAGAACTGGTCATTTCTCTCAGGTTGCTGACTGTGACCTCCATAACGTCTCCCTTGTGGGTAGCAGCAGGCCCAAACATGCAAGACCACTCTCAGGACATGGTCTGAGTGTTAACTATGTTGTGTCTGGTGTAAGAAAGTAAACCCGTGGCTGTATCTCTGTGGTGCTCAGCTGAATGTTCCTTCAGGGTAAGAGCAAGCCATCATTCTCCTGGTCTAGACCAGATTGATGATTGCACAGAAAATGTGAAGACAGTTGTGTGCTTAATTGCCAATTTAAGACAAGACTGAGGAAGGAAAAGTGCATCTATATTCTTGCTTCCAAAGATGAATTGGAGACAGGCTGTAACCTACCTCCATGATTAACTCCGTGGGGTCCAGCTTGGAGGATAGGCTCCAAAGTGTAGTTTCATGGTCCTTAAGACTTCTTGGTTGAGATGAACATTGCTTCAAATTGATTGTTAAATCAGGGAGCGTGGGTGTAGCTCATTCCATTATAATCCCCACAAATTGCTTTGTAATCGAAAGCTTTTGTTCCAGTGTCAAGTGGTTAAGCACCAAGTAAGAAGATCTATTTTACAAGACCAGACAAGATCTGACAGACAGCGGAAACTTAACTTTCAACAAATATAACAATCAACATGAGAGAACCAAAAGGTCCTCATTAAGCACTGCTGTTTTTAATTAATTGGTCCTTCAGATTTACTTCTTTAAAGCTGCTAACAGCCTTAAGCTTTTCCTAGATTAATTACAAAAGACGAGCAAATCACAATAATTAGTTTAGCCTCAGGCTCTTGCTAGGCCTCTGACCTATGTGTGTAGGTTTGCTCCATGCAGCATAGACGGGGGAACCAATTTGCCTTCTTGTCTAGTTTCTGAATCAGAATTTTCTGGCAGGAAGTGGGTTTTTTTCTTTTCTTCAGTTGTTGAAAAGTGTAATTTTCCTTCCCCTAATATATTCTTGTCACTTAGTTTAAAACGATCCTTCTGCTGTAACGACTCCCACTTGGGCTGGAAACCCTCCTTCACCAACAACAGCTCAGTCAGTGATGATGACTTTCAAGGCTTGTAATTCTTGGCTTATGGGGCCTGCAGACTCAGGGAAGTATCATTAAAAATGAATCATGCTGCTCCCCTGGGGATGTGCTAGCTTCCCGGGATGCACATTAATGTGAATCCATCACCCCTCCCTTGCTGCAGAGGGCTGGTAAGTCAACAGTGCAGTGTAAGAATGAATTTCTAAGAGGAACATATATGTGTACCTATTCATAAAGAGAGAGAGTCACTGTGTGTGCCTGTAAGAGGCAGACCTGTCGACCTGTTGTTGCACTAAGAAGCTCTTTAGGCCTTTCCCTGTCTGACCTGTGCTTTCATCTGTAACTCGATGCAGATTTTGGGGGTCATCTCTATTCCCTTCATTCATGAGACCAATCCTCCTATTTTAACAGTCACCCCCTTGGTTTCGATGAGTTTGTTGACAGCATAATGGAAAAACATGCTTATCTTTGCCTAGAAACCATGTGGCTCAGTTTCCCTACCTGTAAAATGGGCACAGTTACATCCCATGGAGATTAGCTACATGTCTTGACTTACTCATTCTGTAAATTGCTTTGAGATCCTAGGCTGATGGGGAGATAAGGGAAAATTATTGCTGTTTGTGCTTTTGATTAGATAATCATCTGCTTAATTTCCTGTGAGTTCAATGAGACTTATCAAGGCACCAAAGAATTATGCTAAACTGTGGTTTAAGAAGTGACATCATCACTGTGCTGTACTGTCTAACAAAATTGAGTGGAACCATGGATAACCACCAAAGAATGTTGTTCTAAGATATCTGCTCTGCCCCTTCAGGGGGTTCTTCCTGGGGTGAAGCTAGGCAGGAGGTCCCAGGGCAAGGGCATGGGGGCTGCCTGCTCCCTGGGACTGTTGCCTGCTCCCCATGCCTGACAGCCAAGAGGTTCCCATCACTCCAGAACCCTTTATCCCAGAAGCAGGGCACAGTGTTGGTGCCAGTAGAGGAGAATTCACTGCAAAGGTACTTTCTAAGTACAGTAGTGCTGCGTTAGTTCATTATGTTGCTGAGTATTTTCTTCTTGAAAACAAAGGAGGTTAAATTCTTCATTAGGCCTTTTGGGTTCTCTCTCCCACCTACCTGCCCTCTTCCTCACTGCTGCAGGTTTAAAAGGTGTATTTTTATTTTTAATGCTCTTCAGATGCCTTCCTTCAGGCCAGAACAGACATAGTTGAACTGTGTGCTGAACTGCAGGGCATCGCTTGATTGCTACCCAAAAGCTGTTGAGTGGCACCAGCTCACTGCTGTGCCCCAGCTAATTAATCTGTGCTGTTTCTTGCTACAAAATTGTGTACCTGTCCAACAATAGTGGTAGAAACCAGCGATTTTTGGTTTGCCTTAAATAAAGGAGTAGATAAGTTGGGGTGAATCCAGGTTTGGAAGAGGATTTTCTCAACTCTAGAATGGTTGGTGCCATTAATGTCACAGCAGTGGCAGTCAGACAGGAGGGAGTAGGACAACCCAAACTCACTGCTGCCTGCTCCCCGTGAATCCATGAGGGAAATCCTGGTCAATGCAGTTAAACCACTTCTTTTTTTATTGCTCTGTCAAAAATAAAAAGATCCTCAAACCTCTAAACTAGAAGTGTAATGGGGAGCAAACAGCAGCCTTCCTCTTCCTTCCACTTATCACTTCTTTGTCCCTCTAAATTTATCTCTGTCCCTGGACCTTCACCTCCCACTCCAAGGGCAGGACAGGGCGGGCTGATAAGATGTCTCTGAAACCGCTGGTATTGAGGTAATTATTCCTCAGCTGCAGCCCTTTGCAGCTGAGCAGAGATTACATCTCTATCCCTGGGAAAACCTTCTTCATGCCTCCTTAATGTATCCTGGCCTGTGGACCTTATTTATGGCACCTTCTGGCTGAATTACCAATGGGACACAGCCCTGGGATCTTTACTGCTCTTTCTTTGGACTCTGTCCTCAAAAACAAGGTCTTTTTATTATTTTTTTTCCTCCCTGTCTACAACTGCTTATGCTTAATTGTGTTTGTGGGATAGCAACACTCCCACTCGCTTCAGAGAGCTGGTGCTGTGTGTTTGCTGTCCTTTGAGAATATGTGTGGTGTGACACAGGCGGGTTCATACTGCCAGTAGCTGCTCTGCTACATGGATGCTAATATTGCCTTAGTTAATAGCTCGTGTTCATAGCTAATTTGAAGGCAGTTGGGGAAATACTGTCTGTGATATTTCTATGGCTTTTTTTTTTAAATAGATCTGCCTGTAGCTTCTAGCAACAAATTGTTGTGGGAAGTAGATTTTATACTCCAAGGTTTGCAAGCTTAGATAGCTCAGAAATGTTATCTCAAACACTTGTATCCACCCTGAATTTGGAGTTGAAGAAGATCGATAAGAATCATTAAATTGTCACCAATTTAAGGCACCGAGTTCAGAGAAGTTTTGATGCACAGTCCAGAAACTAAAGGCAGAAATGAGGGACATCTTGCTGGTATTTTTTCAGTAGTTATTTACTGGTACTGCAACAAAAGCTGCCACCATGGACACACTCAGATAAGAAATAAGAGAACCGACAACAGCTCTTTACAGTTCTTCTATGAATTGATGCACAGTTATCCAGCATGTGAAATGGGTGCAGTAATACAGCAACCTCCAGCACTCTCCAGCTCTCTCTCCTGTGACTGCATGGTTCTAGCAGTTCTTACCTCTCTACATGTCATCACGCTTGTTTTACACCCCCATTTCTTTATCAAGCTGTTAGGATGGGCAGGGGGTGATGAGAAGTGTGAGGAGGCTGCATGTGTAGAAAAAAGCAAAACAAAAGTCACTTATCCAAAACTTTCTAGGGGGAAAGTTTCCTCTGCTTGAAGAAAGAAAACCAGATAGTGTTATCAAACATTTCAGCAGGGAAATTAAAGAATAAAAAGCAGAGGCAAAAAAGCAACACCTCCCCTAGCCAAAAATAATTTAAAACCCCCCCAAAACACTATTAAAACTGAGACATGGAGAAAAACTCGGTTTTGCTTTTTTTATTATTTTTTTTTCTGCTCCTAAAATCAGCCCTTGAGCTTCTGCTTTCACTTACATGTGGCACAACCTAGACCTGTGCTGCTTTTGGTGCTCTTCCTCCGGGCACACGTGCATGTGGAGCATTGAGGGGCTTGTGCTGGGGCACGGAGGGATGGGAAGATCAGAGAGTTTTTCCCAGTCATGGATTTAGCAATAAATTATAATTATATCCCCTTTATATAAGCAGCAGTAGGGGAAACAAAACAAAACCTTTGCCTCATTTCCTGTTGTGTTTTGAGGTTTCTTACCAACACTGAAAACCACAGTTCATTACGGGAAGTTTTAGTGGTCTGTATCTGTTAGTGTTTTAAGCCAGGATTTGGCATCAACAAATGAGACACTTTTCCCTTGAAGTAGGAGGGGATTTTCACTCTTTTGTGTGTGTTTTGTTTGAGAAATTATGTATTCACATTTCTTGTCAAGTTTCTCATTTATAAGCACTGTGAAAAGCTACACTAACAAAACCAAGAGTGTTTTGAATGGCTTTCCTTCACGTTGGGTGACTAACACTTCACCATTAACCTTTCTGCTCACCAGGGGCTTGGGAGCATGGCAGTCGCTGGTCGGTTGTCAGCTTGGTTTTATATCACAACCTCTTTGCAGGGACATTACTTTTCATCAGTGCACTTGCTCTGGAGAGAGTTATGAGCTTGAGATGTTGGTAAATTTTTGTGAAGTTAGTAGGCTTATGTTTTATACCATTTAGGATGTTGGGGTGCTGTTGTGCAAGGAGCTGTACAAATAAATGGGTAATGGTGTCTCCCAAAACTCATGAGGACTGGAGGAGTTGGCAGGTAAATGCAGGGCAACTTCTTGGGGTGAGTGAAGGTTTCTTCAGAATGAACTGTGAGTGTCAGTCATGCAGAGGCTCCTGGTTACCTTCCATTTGCCCTCTGCATGCATGGTATGGCAGTGGTTCTGCCCACACATTGGTGAAGAGGCTGCAGTTAGGAGTGGTGGGCTGGAGGAAATGCCACCTCTCCCAGCAAGGTGGCAAACCCAGACTGAGCCCTGCCTTTTGCCCCACCTCATTTGTGACTCAGAAGAATCCTGTTAGTTTTCATTCCCCAGCAACCAGTCTTCCAGAGCAATAGGACTGGTGCTATTAATCTGATTTTTATGAAATACCCTGAGCTGCTTGGATGAGAATCAGAAAGGTGGAGCGATGCCGCAGGCTTCCCTGAATGGCTGTGCCCTTTGTAGGCTGTGTGTTCATCAATGGGCAGTCAGACCTCAAGCAAATCCAGCACCTCTCAGACCACTTTGAGGTTTGCAGTGAGGAACTGGTTTCTCAAGTACTATCCATGCAGGGTACTATGCATGGGAACTAGCATGCTCCCAACTTTTGAACACAGGATAGCAAAAGTCAACCAGTGGCACCAGTTTGGACTGATCCTGCTGGATCTGGGAGGACCCACAACCCCCTGGTGTGTTGCTGGCCATACCAACAGAGGACTGCTGGAAAGATATTTCTTCATTAAATTGTGTGTAGGCTACATGGATGTGGAGGTCTCCACTTGTTATTCATTCACTTGCTTGGATCTCCTGCGTTATGGGATTTCTCTGCTCTGTCAGCCAAATCCAGCAACGAGGCTGACATGGCCAGTGCACCTCCAGCATGTGCAAGAGAACCTGCCTCCTCCATCTTCTGGCTTGGTGCAGCAGTGGTTGCCACAGCTTGGGCAGCCCATCCTTGGATTTCATAGCTCAGTGTTAGCATCGGGGAGTTGGGGTGAAGAAATGGGAGCAGGGAAAGCAGAGAAGGCAGAGCACCTCTCTGAGCCTGACAGCTTCAACACCTCTCAGGCACACAGGCACTTCTGTTTTTCCAAAATCCTTCTACCAAAGTAGGAGTTGTTAGTCTCAAAAAAATCACAGAAATAGTCAGCGACAGCCCTGCTTAGCACCACTCCATCAGGATGGTGCCCACTTTATAAAAGAGAAGAGAGATAGAATTAATCTTTCCTCTTTTTCAATAGGGACAGCAGGAGTCAACAGGTACAAACCAGACTTCTCCAGCTTGAGGTGAACAAGCTGTGGGTGCTGTTGTAGTAGCTCATGTTTTGAAGGAAAAAACCCTCCACTCCACTCTTCATTACATCTGCATTTAACAGTTATGTGTTTAAGTAGAGGTGGTTATTATGGCAGCTTAAGTGTGACTGGCTCACTTTATTTCCAGACAATATATTTTAATTTGCCTGCCCAATTGGAGGTATAGGAATTCCTGAGAGCTGCAACTAATTTTCTCCTTGCAGGAACAAGGAGCACGCTGCCAATGATGCCTGTTTCACCACAGAGATTCTGGCAGCTGCGAGGTCTCTAATGGCTTTTCACCCACAGGTCCGCCAGCCATCAATACCCAATTGGTGGTGCTTTGCAGGTACATTGTCTCCCTTCTCACCTCAAGCACAGTGTCAGGAAATCCTTTTTCTGGGTCAAAGCCTCCAGAAATACAGAACTGAATGCTATTTAGAGATGATGGAAGTGTTATCTCCCTGTCTCTTCCCTTGGAGAGGCAGGAGCAGCACACTGGGGAGGGAGATGGTCTTGCTGTTGTTCTCACATAGAGACTCTGTGACCTCTGGGGAAGGTGCTCTGGTCCTGCACCTGGGCCATGAGTTAAGTGCTGCAAAATACAGGAGGTGTAAAACAAGTGGTCTGAGCCTTTCCATGTGTCACCAGGATCCATTTAATTCAGCTGCTGCTGCAAACAGCCAGAGAAGAACCCCAAAACTGCACTTTGGCACCCTCCCCACCCCACCAGCTGCTCACAGAAGGCATTACCAGAGGATTTAATTAACAAGCATGTGATTTCTTTTCTCTTATCACAGCATGTCCAACCTGGGCATTGCCCTACGGGGGGTTCAGGCTGACACCTCCTTGCAGGGACAGCCAAACTGAACCCTGTTTAACAACGTGAAGGTGTCAACACATGGTCCAACCACTCCTGAAATGGATGTGGCCAGTACCTCTGGGAAGACACCAACAAGCTTTTGGAAGAAGGAGGGAAAGGTCACACTTTCACCCTTTTGTGATTCCTTTGATCCCTCTCTTTTAAAAGGGAATAATGCAAAATCATTAAGTCTAATGCCCCTCGAAGATGCAACAGGCTAACGAGCCCTGCAAGTTCTTCAGTTGAAACTCTAAGGTCCTCGGGTTTTGTGCCAGACAACATGTTGCTATGCCGTGTGCTGCCAAGGAATCAGAGTACTCTGAGTGCAGGGACACTAAAGATGCCACACAGAAGGCTCTGCATGCTTGCTGTGTTTTTCCATAGCAACAAATACGCCTGATTACAGCACATTCATATGCTCTATATAATGAGTATCCCATAGGAAATTTATCACCGTGCATCCTGCATCATAATTAGAAATCAGACCCGGGCAACTGAAATTAATTCCCCAGGCGTAGGATGTCGGGCGCGTTCTGCGCAGAGAGAGTGGTGGGAGGGAGGGGAGGGTGAGCAAGCAGCTCTGCAGGGCACCCTGGCCCAATGCCTGTTGCTGAACTTCACAGCTATTTCTGAAATATCTGTGCTGTCTCTCCTGGCTGACTGTATGTGTATGTCTGTAAGTGAGCAGAGGTGGTTTTGAGGTTTTTCTTTTCTTCTTTTATTTATTTATTTTTTTTTAAAAAAAGGTTTTCCTACCCTAATTTCTCTTCTGCTCCTCTGGTGGGGAGAAATTGAAACCAGCAGTGTTCAGGCTTCAGTTTCATAGGCAAAGCATGTTCTCCTGGGGAATTTCTGCTGTGGCTTGGTCCAGTTGTTAGTGATGTATCACTTAGGATATCCTTAACTACTGCAGACAAATTCATTGGTGTTTTAATGAAAAACTAAAATACACAGGCATACTTTCAACCAGGCAAATTTAATAAAGAATTTTATTCACCTGACAAATCCAATCAATTTTTACCAAATAAGGCAACACTGAGCCTGAAGGCTAGGAGTTCTCTGCATGTGCAGTATATACATCTTTCCAAGTTCAAAAGACTTGGGGTTTGTGGCTGGTGCTGAGTTCAAAATGGAATGTTACTGGTGGGTCAAAAGCTGTTTTCTAGCACAGCAATTGTGTTAGGTATTCATATGGTTCAGTGATGATGGCTATTAAGGTATCTACTTATATTCCCCATCAGCACCGCATTAAGGTTTTTCTCTTACATGACGAGATCTGTTCAGGTTCAGATAATGAAATTATCTTTCTTCTCCATTAACCTGTGTCATTTCAATTTATGAACAAATGTTGCCCTTGACTATAGTCTGATCTGAGTACACAGGTTTGCACTATACCTCCAAGGACAGAATTTGGTCACCAGTGGGAAGTAGAACTTACATAGACTGTTTAATAGTTATTATGCTTTCCTAGTAAAACCAACTGGCTTGGTACCAGGAGGTAATTTCCTGAGTTCTTGACGGGCTCCCATCAGAGGCAGGCTGGGAACTGTGCAGAGGAGAGATTTTTCTATGCTGGGTTTTATCCTGTTACATCATCTGCAGGGTGATATGAGAGTGAATCTGGTGCCCACATGTAGGTGTCTTGTGACATTTCAGACTCCCTAGAGCATCTAAGATGTGGCCATAGAGTTGGACACCTAGTTGCATCTCGGACACAGGAGACCCACACCCACTTGCGACAAGCACAGTGGATGCCAAAGTGGTGATAGATGCTTGTCAGGTACTTGAACTGTTCCACTGTATACAGAAATAACTGTATTTATTCAGTAAATGGGCTAATTTAATTTCCCAGAGACTGATCTGACTTTAGGCATGGCAATTTATATTTTAGTGAAATTATTTAGGATGGGCTCACAGAAGTTCACTGAAGCTTCTAGTTCTTCATTCCTGTACTAAAAAAAAAAAAAAGCCAAACCACATGCTGCTAAATTGAACTCTGTTATGCCCATGTAATGACTTTGAGCGATGCTGTTATAGCACTGTGGAGGTATAACATTTCAGACCATTATTACCAAACAACACACTCTGTGTGTGTGTGTGTGTGTGTGTGTGTGTGTGTGTGTGTGTGTGTGTGTGTGTGAGGCAATTGCTGAAGTGTGCTTCATCTTGATTTTGGTTTTATCTGCCCTCCTGCCCAATACAAGCCAGGTTTGGATTTGGGGCACACAAAGGGCAGCGTGCAACTAACCTTTGCAATGACATAAAGATTACTGGGGCCACTTTATCATTTCACGGGTGCTTGAGTGTGCACAGAGCTCACTTGCAGGTTGCTGTCATTTGTGAGCCAGGAGGATTCAGGGCTGGGTATCAGGAAGGAAAAACTAGCCTTATTGTGGCTCTCATTGCTGTGGTCACTTTGGGAACAACTGATGCACATGACTGTAAGGTAAAGGAAAGTGATGTCAGGTTTCCAGGACTGATGTTGCAAATGCTCTGGTAAATTAACAGAATGATGTTTCATTTGCTGTCAACTCCTTCTTTTAACTCGGACTCACTTTGCTGATAAACCAGCTCTATCACAAGCAGCACAGCACTTGGTTCCCATGTTCTCCACTTTGGAGCAAGCTAAAATGAAGTGAGCCTCTTCTATCTTCCCTCTTCCAGGCCTGAATGCCAATATTTGTGCCAGTCCCACAGCTCTGCAGCATTAATGAAACCACTGGATGATGCTCTATGAATTGAAGTGGCCAAAACACTCTGCTGTAACCTTCAGATGAAGTGTTGCTCATCAAACCCCATAGGTAAGATGGATCCCTGCAAATAGCCTGGCAGCTCGTCCAAATGCCCAGGAAGAACTTGCTGGGCACCAAATGGCATTTGTGCTCTGGGTCCAAATGCTCTGGCTCAAAAGGCCCTTTATCTCGGTGCCTGCCCTTGAGGAGGTGTTACTCCCTCTCCGAGGGGAAGCTCCAGCCGTTCCCATGCTGTTTGTTCCTGCTCTTCACTGCTTGCTGTTTCCCCAAAGTGGCCAGGTCAGGTAGAAGTGAGGTTTTAGCAGAAGATGTTGCAGAAAGCACTGATGTCTTGTTTGGCACTGAATGGAAAAGCACGTTTTCTAGATGTTTTGTGTTTCTCCCTGCTCACAGGGCAGGGTAAACAGCTGTTGCGTGGGAGAGAAGGGGGATTTTCCCCCTCAGGTTTCCTGTTGCAGAGGGGCAGCAAGCTCCCTGCTGCTTGACACCAAACCCTGCTGTGATTTGTTAACAAAGAGTACACAGCTCTGAAAGTTTCTCTCTCCACAGTCCTATGAACCTGCAAGTGACTTTTATTCATTTTTCTTTATTACGGACAATGAAAATGCCATTCTTGTTGGGTGGCACTTGTCCTGCCAGAGACCTGGCAGTGACTTGGATGGGTTCCCAGGGGCTCTTCCAGGTTTGTGCTGCAACATAATCTGCTGAACTTGAAGTGACCAAGGGATTATTGTCCTAAGTGCTCCCTGGGTTAGGTTTTCCTTTGGGAGTCAGGTGTTGTTCTTCTTTAACACCCTGCTTTAGCTATGCTTTATTAAGTGGTATCCTGCATTGGTTTAGGGTGACTGGATGGACAGACCATGTCCTCCAGCACTTAGTGCAATGGTTACTGGGGCAGCAGAGCAGGTTTTAAAACTGCCTACACATGAAACGAGCTTGGTGCAGCAAGAATAGATCAGAGCAGGAAAAGAGAGATGAGTAAGGAGGAGGGAATGGGAAATGGGCTGATGTGTCTTTGGAGGGAGGAAAAGGAATGTGTAAAACAGACATAGGAAGAGTAGATCAAAGTAGCCCAGTGGGAAGAGGGGAAAGAGCAAACTAGTTATTGCATGAACAAAAATATCGTCATGGATAAGATATGAAGGGAATGACAGGAGGAAAGGAACAGAGATTGAGAATAAAAAGAAGCATTTTTCCTCTCAGAAAAGAAGAGTAATAAAGGATAGGAGTGGGAGGTGAAAGGGAATTAGATGAAGGGGAGAAAGCCTGGAAATAAAGATGTACTGAAATGGTGTTGTATGACCCCAGGGGAAGAACAGCAGCTTGGAGATGTATCTTGAAATTCACTTTGGGTAGCACATCATGAGGCTCAGCTCAGGCAGGAGGTTTTTTTCTTGCGGGGAAGCAAAAACTGTGTCTGCACTAACCTTGGGGTGGTGGTGATGCAGGTGGGGGCTGCAGAACTGAGTCTGTTGGAGCCCTGGGAGAGAGAGCTGGATTTTAAGGCAAAGGAGAAGAGTCCATGGAAGCACAACCAAGCTGCTGTGGTTCAGTGAGCCAGGCAGTGTGTGCTGATATTTCCCTTAAATCCCTGCCTTGTGATTAGCTTGCTCCGAGGGCAGCCAAGGCGCCTTTGGCTCACACCCGAGCAGCAGCTGGCTGCACAGCACCCTGCGGGATGCACCTGGGCTCTCCGGCCTCTCAGAGACAGGGTCATGGGAATTGGGGCAGTTGAGAGGTTGAAAATAGTCTTTGGAAAAATACCTTGAAGAGAAAATAACCTGCCTTTGAACTCCCCTGCACACACATACTTGGTCTGGTTTGGTGCTTTAGCTCTCAGGTTCCTGCTTACACAGGCAAACAGCGACCCAAACCCTCCTTCAACAGGGGACAAATAAATCAGTGGGGAGAGGGAGATGGAAAGAGGAGGCTGGCAAGGTGGGCAAGCAGGAAGAAAGGTGACTCCTGCAGCAATAGGACAGGGTAGAGGAGAATGAAGGAGAAAGCAGAAGCATGTTTGCGTGGTGGCTTTCCCTTCACAGGAGGGGTTTGATCCTGTTAATCCACAGGCCTCTGTGTGTGTAAAGCCTTTTTACCCCAGCTCCACTGTGACACCTCCAGGTCCTTTGGTTTGCTGCAGAACCCTTACAGTGGGAAGCAGCATGTGGGACACAGCAGCTGGATCCTCTGGGCTGGGTATGCAGTCCTGGCTCTGGGCTCTGGACCTGCATGGGGAGCTGAGGGGCTTCAGCAGCTCTGCCTTAGCAATGTGCTTCAATTTCCCTGATGGGTAATTTCAGATGCAGCCACCCACTGCCCTCCTGCTCACTGCTCAGGACAGCAAGAGGTGCAGCCAGCATCCTGCCAGCTTTCACTGAGCACTTGGGTCAAGAGCATGGCTGATGAAGCTTATTAAAGAGACAGTCTCCCAGCTTTCCGTGTTACACCTGTTTTTCACACCCTGGCTTCCATTTTTAAGTTTGCCTGTCTATGGGCTTTGCAAAACAGAAAAAAAAAAAAGTATTACATTCCATTAGTACTGACATTTTGGTCAGAAATCCCAAAGTGTGAGGGAAAACAGTGAAAGGCTTGGGGGAAGCTGGTGCCACATATGAGCAGATCACTCCAGCTTCAACATGTCTGCTGCTATGCTGCCTGCAGCTGTAGCAACTAGAAATCTGTGCAATTTATGTTCATGTTGTGGCCTTCTTGCATTTAGTAAACAAGAGCTGAGACAGGGAACTTGGTGGAGAAGCAGAGATAATCTGTGGCCAAGATTTCCACATGGGCAACTGGTACTGGTTCAGAAACTCACCTGGACTGAGCAGTACGAGTTAGCCTGATGAGCCATCACTGAGGTTGTCATACATACTCAGTTCTAGGTTATTCCTGCCTCTGGCTGCCTGTTCAGGGTGTCCAAAACCCACCCTTTTGGAGATGCTCTTCATGCTGCCTGTCTCCTGTGGGCTCATGACGTAGATGTGTTCCTCATTCACTATACTTGATGCCCATTGCTCTGTGGAGCAGCTTGCTTCCTCCCCAGATGTAATGAGCATTGTTAGTTTTTTGGCTCTAATAATCTTCATTTGAAGCTCTAATGGATACCCACACAGATAACATGCTAATTTATTAGTTCGGCTCAACTGGGCTGCAGGATGAAAAATGATTGCGGAAGACTTTTAATAAAATTCAAAGGGATTTTATAGGTCTCAAGCCACTTTTAAAATGCAAAAAAAAAGCCAAGAGTATTACTTTGTTAACCCACATAATTCTATCCTGCCTAATGAGGTCTGGAACTAATCTTCAGCACTCTGCCCTGGGATCAGAATTATTGGAGCAGGTAAACACCGCTAAGTACCGCACTGCATCTCTGAGTTTTGGTTGCATTGTCACTGTGACTTTCTGTTCCTTCCCTTTTATGAACTTTTCATAAAGCTCAGAATAGAGATGATTAGGTGAAAACAAAGAGCTGGCTTCCTGTAGTGACTTGCATGCAATAGCCTCCTTTTCTCTCTGCTGCCAGGGTTGAGGCAGTCAAGGAAAGCTCAGTGTGTTGGCCTGGGGGAGTGCACAGGTCTTTATTTTCGGATTGCCTCTCCAGAGGGATGTAGAGAGATCAGCCCGTGAGAGCTCACTGCTTAGGCATGAAACTCATGCTGCAAGCTCCATTGCCTATGTGTTTCTTTTTTTGTGGCAAGTTCACATTTCTTACTCATTTCTGCAGAGATAATTTGTGGGTTTGGGAAAGGGGAGAAGGGGTATATAAATAAGGAGAGAAATGGCCACTTAAACCTGTTCAGGAAAGAGAAAAATCTTCTAACACAAATGGAGAAGGAATGTTTATTCTCTCCTTTTTTTTTTTTCCTGCTGGTAGAGACAATCAATGCAGTTTGACAGAGTCAGTGTCAAAGAGGACAGAAAATACAGACTCAGACTACCAATTACTATAAACCGGTAACCCCGCTTGATTCAGAGGAGTCACACTCATCTACACCATCTCAAAACCCGCTTCCCATTTGAGAAGCCGTAATAAACTTTGTCCCTGTCAGTAGTATTTCATCTCAGACCTTGCCACTAAAACCAAACCAAGCATTAAAAAAGTCATTCTTGCTAACAGTTCCTCTAGCTGCTCACGCAGTTCTCCCCCGGCTCTATAGGTTGCGACGGAGCTTATTTCAGACTGCATTAAAAACAAGGCAATCGAACCCCAGTTCTTAGAATCCCTTGGAGAAGCTTATCTAGGTTTCCAGAAAACTACACCATTTCACAGTAGGCTCCACTCTTCTGGTTTCACAATGTGTATGACACCATAACCAACAAGAAAGCAAAACTAGATGAATGAGTTCACTATTGTGCTCACTACTTGAATACAGCAGCATGTGTCCTGTGTTCAGGGCAGGTTTTGTTGAGATTTTTAAGAATTATGATGTTACTAGTTTCTTCCTGACTGTATAAGCTGGGCTCCTCAGAGTAATCACCAAAGTGCAGTTGCATATGTGGTTTGGATGCTGGAGATTGCTTTGTTGAACCAAGTGACCTAGCAATTCACTTTGGTCCCATTACTCAGTGATTATAGTGTGACCTGGGGAAAATTAGCTGCAGTCAAAGCAGAAGAGGTTAAGGTGACCACTTACCAGGAAAATGTAGCTTGCAGGGTATAATCTGTTTACAAGCATTTAATTGCAGTAAATGAGCCAGGCAGAAGGTGAGGAAGATCTGAAACACAGAGGAATAATAAATTGACTCATGTTTATTTAAGCACTTATATCTTCTGAAGCTGGGCTTAGCCTGCGGATGCAGGGGGATTAAGACATGTTTGCAAAACCCCTTCTTGTCTTCTACAGCCCACTTTTTTCCCTATAATGTTAAATCCTACATCCCCTTCCAGTGGGGTCTATGCACTTCTACATCATTTTCTTTGCTTCAAATAGTCTCCCCTGTGATCTACACCATTCAATCCTATACACCTCCCTCTCACAACCTACTCCTTGTGTTCCAGTAAGTGCCACTCTTCCAAGATGGGTTATCTACTCCCATCTTCCTTTAATTTGAGTGTTGCATTTATGTCTCAATGCCTGTATGTGTAAACTGGGTTGTATCACTTCAGGCCAGCTGAAACCTGTACTTTCCAGAAGGGTTCAATTAATTAAATCCCAACCCCAAATTACTTTTGAGCTAAGTTCTAAAATGCTTGACAGGAAATGGATCATTTTGTTGAGTTTTCCTATTGATGAATCCACATTTAACATTAAACTAAAGTCTAAATTATTTCTTTTTCTTGGAAAATGTCAACATTTTCGCTTTGAAACATGTTGAAACAAAATGTTCTGACATTTTGGAAAATCCATCTCCTCCTATGCCAATTTCCCTTCCAAAAACCTATCATTAATTCACTAATGAAAATAACCTCATCAGCACTTCCAGGTCTGTTTCTTACAACCTGATGTAGAGGAGCTGTTCATCTTCTCCTCTTGCTTAGATTACTTACAGAATACAACCTCACTGGCATTTTTGGGTTGTCCATTGAATCAAAGCTTAGTCAGGGGGAAGTAGGACATATTCATGTTGTGATAACTGCTATGGTGAGATAGCTCTTACAACTTCATTGTAGCTGCTTTTGGGCAACTACATAAGGGCTTTGCTTGCACCTGGCTGATGGGCACTAAGAAGCCTTGATGGCCCTAATGGGCCCCATCTGGGGCTCCAGGAGCCTATTTCAGTTCAACCTGGGGACATTCTCCCTCCCTAATGATGCTGGAGGGTGTCTCTAGCTTTGCTATGGGTTCTGTTGAGAAAGGCATCACCCATGAGCTGTTGGTCTGGTTCAGCACTGACCTGACCCCTTCACTCATGGGGTAGGGTAGGACCAACATCCCACATAGTGTCCTGCAGGCCCCTGCCTGCTGTGCTCAGAGGCTGCTTGCACTGGGTCCCTCACTGCTGTGCTTGTCCACGCAGGACATGGTGAAGTCACCTTGTTTTACATTGCACTACAAGAGGCACATTTTCTGCCCAGCTAATCCAAATTACACCTCTGCAGCTGCGATGGTATCTCATGGGCTTCTTGTTTCAGCTCTGAGTCCCCTGTTGTCCCTGTTGTGTGAGTCACAAGGTAAGCGAGCAGCGAAACTGTGACGTGCGTTAGTTACGATTCGATCAGCCCTATTTATGATCTCATGATTCAAGTGTCTGGCTGGGAGAATGGCAGTGCTTATGGGCTTGTTTTGTTAACAAGCTCTTGCAGGATGGTTGTTAGAGGCAGTTGAGCCCATAAGATGAAAGCCTTGCACTGGTGGCAGCTGTGGCTGCGGAGGGAGCTGAGCAAGGTGACCTGCGAGTGTCTCGTTCCTGTGATTTATCTCGGACCTGGGTAGACGTTCTCCCTTGACATTGTCTCCTATAGTTTATGCTCTCTTTGCAGCTGGGGATGAAGCTGGGAAGAACACACTGTCATGAAGAGATTTCCCTATCTCCCCTGGTGCTGAGCTGGCCCTCCTTGGCATGCACAAGTTGAATGGACTGCAGCATGTGGGTGGCCCATCTGTGGGGCATGTCAAGCAAACCACCAGACCCTGGGACAACATTAGTTGTGGCTCTCATAGAAGGTGCATCATACATGTGGTCAGCAGCACATGGATGCCCTGTTTGTGTTTGTTTAGCGATCAGCATCGAGGGGTAGCCATGGCAATCCACCATCAGAAGCTCCTGAGACCCAGGTCTATCAGGTACCACTCTCACTTATATGTGCCCTACGAGTGGCTGCACTGTGCAGCCAGAGCTGGGTGTATCATTATCTGAATAAGAAAGATTGATCATTATGGTCCATTTCTGATGTCTGGCCTCCCAAGCATTTACTGTCTCTGCCTCAAGCCAGGAGCTGTTCCAGTATCTCGTGTTAGCCCAGGGTTCAGTTCTGATTCAAACTCATGAAAAGGTTCCCATAGGTTTCTGTTGGACTTGCTAGTTTGCCTTTCACTTCCCGAAGAATAGATTAACAGTGTGGAATTTGCAGCAGAAAACTAAGCTGTGCCAAAAAATGTAGACAGCTTTGCAAGATCAGACATTTCTAATTGCTGGGCTGCAAACAACTTGGAGCAACTTGTAAAGCCATCTGAAATGGAAGTACTTTTTCTTATTTTGAATAGTAACTCTTTTTTTTTAAAGTTATGGCAAAAAAAAAAAAAACCAACAAAAAACATAAAAAAATACCTGGTGTTAAAAGGGGCACATTTGGCTTGGGCTGTGATTTTTACAGGGCGTTTAAAATGACATAAAGTGGAGGGTGCTGATGAAGGGAAAGTCTTTGCAACATTTTGGGGGTGGTCTGGCTCTTGTTCTGTTCCTTTGGGGTCCATGGAGCTCAGCCAGGACCCTGACCCTTAGCCTCTGTGAGATGGTTTCTTGGTGAGGGTGGAGGTGGGGGAAAGACCTTTCTGGAGCAAAGAAGCAGATGCATTAACATATGTCTGCATGCCTGCCTTGTGAAAAGGGCACCACTTGTAAAGGGAATTATCTAAGCAGTGAATTTCAGATGACTTTGGATCTGTTTCACCTGCTGTGGTGGAGCAGATGCTCCTCCAAAATCCCTTGGGCCAGGTAGCCACTGGAGTGTGCCCTCACTTTTGAGGGCTGTGTGTGGGAGAAGTGAGCTGAGCTTGTCTGCCTGCAGGTTTTTAAAGTCCTGGCATGAGCTCTGCAGTGCCAAAGAGTAGGCTGAGAAGGGAAGTGAAACAAGAAAAAAAGAAGTTGAGGGAGTATTGTAAAGAAATAGGTGGTGCACTCATTCTGCAAGAGGCCGTGACCGGACTCAAGGCAGTGCCCTGCGCTGATTTCCCTGATCCTGGGCCATGACTTCTTTCAGTTCCTTCTAGACACTCCAGAATAGGGAAGACCAAGTAAGGGCCATGATGGGCATCCTAGTCACCTTCAGGAACAACTGCTTGTCCCCAAGCTGGCAAGAAGTTCCCCTTGTATGCCCCTGCCCTGCTCCCCAGGAAGCAGAAACCTTTCAAATTCAAGGACAGGCAATCTGAGCAGCAAAAAGTCCTGGGAAGATGGTACGTCAAAATCAGACAATAATTCCTATGGCCTTGCAGGCTCTGTGGGTGTTGGTGTCAGAGTCAGTTTCTTAGACTGCAGTGAAGGTCACCTGAACTTTAACATGAGTCATTTGGTGGTTGGGTGTTTTTCATTTCTGCTGGTGGGCAAAGCCCCACAGCAGTGGGCAGGGAAACTCGGGCTGTGCTGCTGGGCAGAGCGTGACTGAGACTCGGTCTCCCTGTGTGTAAAATAAAGGCTGTCATCTTCCACTGAGGGCTGTGGAGGAAAGCTCTGTAGGGAGTGGGCATTTGGTTATTTCTGAGTGTCTCTGAGAATGGGAAGCAGCACTTGGCCATGCTGTTGTAAAGCCTTTTGGGTGATGCATTTGTGGGCAGAGACCCCATCAATACCTATCTAAAATAGGCAGAAGCCTATTTTGTGTTTTCAGATATCCCTGCAGAGAAGAAGTAAGAGTAACCCTGGGAACAAGGATGTGATTTAGGCATGTCTAAGCTGATGTTCTTGCTTGCCTTAAAGTATTGCCCTGGCATTCATATCAGTACTTCTTCCCTATTTTATTTATTTTTTGTTTATCACCTGCCCAATGGTTTCAGCCTTATCACAAGAATGATAGCAAAGTATCAGTGAAGTAGAGCTTGCAGTCTGCTGTTGTGGTTGCAAGTAAGTAGTAAATAGCCTATTCAGAAAAAAATAAATGTTGCTTTTATCAGTCTGTTCACGGCACCCATATGTCCAATTTGGGATTGATCACTCATGCAGAAAAGCTAATAACACTAAGTACTCTGCTGTTAGACTCCATAGATAGAGACAGGCTGTGTGACCTCCGTTTGCCCCTCAAGCAAGCCCCTGGTATTGTGCTGCTTCATCCTTTGCCAAATTTTCTTCGTTTTAAGAAGGCAGCAGATGTGGAGCAAGGGACAGGGCAAAGAACTGGGTAAAGAACTTTAGGGCTGGCTAAGAGAACTCCAAATGTGAGGGAGCTGCCCAGAATAGGCATAATTCTTCTTCAGGACACCCATGTCAGACCTGAGGAAGAAAATAAAAACCACAAAACACTTTTGGCCTGGAGGAAACAAAAACCCTAAACCCAACCCAAATCCTATCACATAGATTTGTAAATCCCAAACATTTGTACGTTTGGCTGTGCAAATAGAGGTGTAAAAATGAGAAAGAAAAGTCTTACCCTTGCTTTTCTGAAGAAAAGCTGAATCTTTTGGATATTGGAACAAATGGTTAAATAACTGCTACCTAGAGTATTCATTTCTTAGCTTTACTGGAGAGGAAGAGGTTTAACCCTCCAGATGTTTTCTGTGTGCAATAAGAGGTTGCTGTTTGTCGGTGGTTTCTGATCTGCTGCTATGGCTGGGGGATTTCATGTCTCTAAGCAGTCTAGGTTCTTCTGATGTGTTTCTTGGTCATTTGATTCATTCAAATGGATGTTTTAGATTAGGGTGTTTTTGAGCTCTGAAATTACATGTAAGGTAGAATTTTATGCTGCAGTGTTTAAAGGAAAAAAAAATTAAACTCCACTCTCAGCATTGGTAGAAATTACTGTAAATGATATACCTGTATCAGCAGTTTATTTGACAACATAACTACAGATTGGTGACAACCATAAAAAAAAAAAAGATAGAAAAAGGGAAAAAAAGACATTTTGATTATATGTTAGTATCTCCAGGAATTATGATGGGGAGGGGTGGAGTGGAATAGAAGGCTAAGAAACCATATCTAGCCTGAATCTTTGGAATGTTCTGTAACAGTAAAGGGCTAAAGTCTTCCCTGAAGATACTTGGAAACCAAGATCCCATTTTCTTTCTTGTGACTACATCCCAGTGCTGAGAATAGGGCACTTCAGAGGGACAGTTTCTTCATAGCTCTACAGACACCAGGGTGCTGTGGGAGAAGGCACAAAGGCACAAGGTATGTGTTAAGAATATAAGTGCTACCACTAGCTGAATTAATCTCCCTGGGATTTTACAATGTGTAGAACAGTGCTTGGGAATAATGGAGCTGCTTAGAAAACAGCCAGCCTCTTGACCTTGCTGTGAGCTATCAAACAGTGGGGGGAAATTAAAATAAATATAACAGCCCACTCTAAATTTCAGGTATAACAAGAGAGAGAGAGTTACAAGGTGTTGGCCTGCTGCTTCTGTGGACTCGGGGAATTTGGGACAAAGGGAAGAGCAGCCTGAACCTTTGGGAACTGGAATGGACATTACTGAGTTGAGCGGGTTTTGTGGTGGGAAAAGCTGTGTATTTTGGCTCTTGCATCTATATGCTGGACTTGCAGAGACCTCCCTGCACAGAAGAGAGCCTTGCCAGAGCCTGGCTGTCACAAGCACTTGTAGACCTGAAATCCCAGCTTAATCCCATAAGGGCGAGTGTAAGATATTTTCCAACTGATCCATTCTGGACAGCTTTTTTGCAGCTGAAGTATACAGAAGTGTTTGACAGAGCTTTATGATAGCTCTCAACCTAAGTATTCCTGTTGGATTCCAGAAGCCACTTTAAAATGCCATTCCAAAATTGTCTGCAGGCTTCTCCATTATAATTGACCCCAAATTTGAGTGTTTCTCATGCACCTGCAATAGGTGCCACAGGAAGCCTAATCAAGCTTCTTAAAAAGAAGCACCAGCCAACAGCTAACACTGCAAATAAGTTGCTACAAAGGGCAGAATTTTAGGACTTTTAAAGTATTTTTGGCTGAGTATTTTCTATTGTTATAGCACAGTGTTTCCCATAGGTTTGTGGACTTGTTTTTCAGTGGGCTAAATGGCTTGGGTGTACCAAGGATCTGGTCTTTGTAGTAAGAGTAAGCTAGCTAAGGAGGAAACTTCCTTCTTTCTGATGGACCCAGCCCTTTAAATCCTCTGAAAGGAACCCAAATAGCTTTAATACCCAGGAGACATTCTGGAGGATCAGAGCTAAAACCTTACTCTCTGAACTATCAGATACAGAGACCTCTTCGTGACCCTTTGTGTTTCAGTCTCGAAGCTGTGGATTCTCCAGAACTTATTTCCCCTGTAACCAGGGGCTGAACAAGACTGCACCGTTATAGAAGTTTAAATAAACCACATAAGGTCAGCTGCTGCTTAAATCCTTGCTACCAGGTCTGTAGATATTTTTTCTTTGCTTCTAAGCAAGCTGAGAGTCCTGATGCCAAAGGGCAACATGTAAATTGTGCTGCTATTCTGAAGCATGCAAGGTAATAAATGGTGCTGTCAATTGTTTTCACTCAAGTGACAGATTTATTCTCTTCCAAATGAATGGCCAGGAATGGCTATTATTGCAAAAAATTCACTATGTATCATCTCGTGCCTGTTGTTTAACAAATAATGCTGACGTCTAATTGCCTTTCTCCATGGCCACCTATCTGTGACTTAATGGCTTTTTTTTTTTCATTGAAGACATGTAATTTACCATTGCTTTTGATGTGCCATCTGATTGAATGTCTCTGTGAATCACATCTGCAATCTAGCACCACGTGTCCCAAAGGAATACTCCTTACCCCGTTGTTTTGAATGGTCAGGGTAAAAGAAGTTTTGGAGTGGGTTTTCGTTTTGGTTTTTTTGGGTTTGGGGTGTGTTTGGTTTTGGGGGGTTTTTTTGTGTGTGTGTTTTTTTTTTAAAAAAAAACAACTAACTCTTAAGATTCTATTTGTGAATTTCTAAGTGGAAATTCCAGCTCCTGGCAGATGCATTGAAGTTTGGTAAATCAGTTGCATATGGGAATGTACGATGTTTTATACTGCCAGTAAGGACTGGGTTTAAATCTCAGTGGCACTTTTTTTCAGAGTAAACCCCAAATTAGCCTGGAATTGGATCCTGTGGTTCCATTCAAACTCCCCTGGAATCCAACTACAGCCCTTTCCTTTAACACCTTGTTTTTCCACAAGAAATTGCTGTAGGTGGCCAGCAAGCCACCTTTGGGTGCAAACCTTACCATTTCTCTATGATTTTGTGACTCAGCAAAGCTCTTTTTTTCTGTAAGCCTGTTCCATTTTTGCTTTCCAGCCAACACTGCAATCTTTTCAGTGTTTTAGTAAACACGTGAGGAGGTTAGAAAATAGCACCCAAAACTGAAAAGCTTACATAAAATTTGCTCTTCAACAATGTATTTAGGAAAGAGCTGATTGCAGACAAATGCTGAAATTTGCTTCTTTTTAAAGACATACAGTTCAAAAGAAGCTGCCCAGAAAAAGTTGATGGGGAGCAAAGATAAAATTTCTACCTGCAATAAGCTTCTTGCTTGTTTGAGGTCTGTGGTGGTTGAGAATGCAGTAAAGTTGTCCCAAAAAGGTCATCAGAATTGGGAACAGAGGTGGTGGAGAGAGCTCATGAGCCATCTGTGGTTGCATCACTCAAGGCAGTGCATTTTAAGCTTTGTCTGTTATTAAGATTTGGGGAACATGAAAGTTTTGTGCTCTGTGATGGGCTGAATTAGACCTGCAGTGATTTAATCTGAAGTTGTTTTCAATGTTCATACTGACATATTGAATTTGCCTCCAGTTGGAGATAGTTAATACAACTGGTATAGCTTATTTGTTGGCGTTAGTTGTGTTTTTACAACAGTGTCAAACTGCATTAGTCATCCTGGTGTAGTTACAGCAGTATGACTGTTCCATGGAGATAAATTTTTGCAAACAATTACTGCAATAATGCTCCACTAATGGACTTTCTCAAGCTCCACAAGCCAAGGTCTGGTTTTCCAGTAGACAGTTAAAAAGAGGAAATAAGATGGGGAAATTGAAGTAAGGGATGCAAGTAGGAGAGGAAATGTGACTTGGGTTAGGGTCACTCAGAGGTTGGTAGAAGCACTGAGGACAGTCCTGGAGCTGATGTGCCAGTGTTGGCCTTTTCCTCTGGGCCCGGGAGTGGAGCCCTTTAAGTGAGGGAAATGTGAAAGTCATCAGTATGAGTGGAGACCCTGACTTGCCATAGGAAGCATCACCAAGGGTGCTCTGTTGAGGATGCTTGCTCAGCAAGCTGTTATTCTTCAGCTAAAGCAATTTGCTAGCAACCCCCAAGCACAGATTGCTTTGTTCTGTACCGCAAATATCCAGGAAATTCAGCTACAAACTTTTGCTATCACTTGGCTCTTATCTGGCTCTACTGCAATAACTATTTGATGACCTCAACAGAGGCCTTGAATCTTGTAATCAGCTCTCCAAGAGTGCAACAAAATACATTTTTTTCTAAACAAGTACAAGTCATAAGAGGTTGTCTTGACCTTTTATCTGTTTTGACAAACCAAGGGCCTAGACCTTCTCCTCCGCTTGCTGATCTGCTCTTCAAAAGTCCAAATGCAGGATGTGGCTTGGCTCTCTACCTTGGCCAGCACACATTGTCTCATGCAACTGCTTGGGAAAGTAAAGGAGGGAACTATGTCCCCAGCCTAAAAGGCAGTGCAAGCTGGTTGGTTTTACTTGGGCTGCCACCAAGAAGTTCAGCTGGTGGGTTTGTGTAGATAAGATTTAGCTCCTGCTTAGCCTAGGCAAGGAGGGATTTGGAGAGTAAATGGTTGGAATGAGACACTTGGAATGAGATGGACAGATATTTACCCTGGTGGTTTAACACTAAGAAGCCAACGATGGCCGAAGCTTTTTGTCCCAGCTGTAAGTGTCTCTTTGGTGTGGAATGTGTTAAGCAGCAAACTCAGGGGACTGCAAAGCATTTGTCTGAGGACTGGGACCATGCTTATCTTTACAGTGAAATATTATCCCTTCATGGTTAACAACTAGCAGCAAACCTGCTCATTGTGGAAGCAGTTTGGCATAATTAGCCAGTTAAAGAAGTCTGCCTATTGATTAACTGAACTAAATGACCCATAATTAACAGCACAACTGTGGAGCTAATCTATTTGGTGGTGTTTTCCTTCCCCTTAAAGATTTGGAACCTGCAGGTCTGTTCATTATTAGGGGATGGGTTGGTGAGGAGTCCACATCGTGTGGTAATTGAGTTAGTGTGCCCCTGCGGGGCTCTAAAGCACACCCTGATGTGTTATAAAAGGCCTGCTGGCATATTGCTTTAATCTCTTGGACTGCAGAGGTACCAGCTTGAGTCCTGCTGACTCTGGGAGGGTTTGTTGCCTTTCTGAAAGCACACAGAAACACCTGCTCCAGATCACCTCGGATTTACTGGGGGCTTGGAGGGAGTCAGTGTAAGCCCTACAAAGGGCCACACGGGGATCGGCTCCTGCACGCAAAGCCATACTGCCATTAGAGGTCCCCATGGGCTGCAGGGGGACCCGGGCAAAGCCTGGACTATGGTTTACAAGAGAGACTAAGCTGGAGTTGAAGTTGTGTGGAAGCAGTTTGGTTAGTTTGTGTTGCTATTTCCTCACTAAAGGCTGTCTGTAGTTGTGATTTGTGTATAACATGGTGCATAATCTCTATGAATTATATCCAGACTGGAGGTTGACTTGAATAGAATCATAGAATCATAGAATGATTAGGGTTAGAAGCAACTCCCAGAGGTCATCCAGTCCACCCCCCTGCAAGAAGCAGGGACACCCCCAACTAGATCAGGTTGCTCAGGGCCTCATCCAACCTGGCCTTGAACGTCTCCAGGGATCCAGGGGCATCCACCACCTCCCTGGGCAGCCTGTTCCAGTGCTCCACCACTCTTACAGTAAAGAACTTTTTTCTAATATCCAATCTAAATCTCCCTCCCTCTATTTTGAAACCATCACCCCTTGTCCTGCCACAACAGGCCCTACTGAACAGCCTCTCCCCATCTTTCTTGTAGGCCCCCTTGAGGTCCTGGCAGACCGCTAGAAGGTCTCCCCGGAGCCTCCTCTTCTCCAGGCTGAACAGCCCCAACTCTCTCAGCCTGTCCTCGTAGGAAAGGTGCTCCAGCCCCTTTATCATCTTTGTGGCCTCCTCTGGACCCTCTCCAACTGGTCCATGTCCTTCTTATGTTGGGGGTTCCAGAACTGGACACAGTACTCCAGGTGAGATCTCACAAGGGCAGAGTAGAGGGGGAGAATCACCTCCCTCGAATAGTTAAGAGGAGCTTGTATTTAGACCTGAGTATTATTTAAACTGTCATTAATGTCTCTGAAATGCTACTTTCTTCTCATGCTTTTTCTTAGATGTCCTACTAAAGATTGAGCCAAAGTGAGTTCACTGCTCTGCCCTCCCTTTGATGCTGCAGGAACTGAAAGGACCGTACCTCAGTGGTGAGACCAGCCTTGCGCAGTGTGAGCTGATACCACTGCTGGACTACTCCTGGTCACTGATAAAGTTCAGCAACAGTTTCAAACAGTGAAAAAGAAAACAGTGATTAATTTTTGAAACCCAGCTCTTACCCACCTCTTCTTCCCATGAATCCCCCAGAAAAGTATAGAAGTAGAAGGTATAGATAGTAGCAGGGCAGTGCTTTAACCTCAGTGCATCCTTCCCTCCTTGCTGCTGGCCCCCAGCCCCTCACAGGCGGCTGAAGCCGGATCAGCTGTGCCACTGCCAGCTCTGTACCGTCAGGATGTGCCACCTGCACTCCCACCACCCACCTCCAAAAACCCCAGTGACTCATTGAAATACTTGCCACCTGAGCACTGCAGGACACGCTCTGCTGGGCAGCAGGTCTGCAGGGGGACATCAGGTACAACAACGAGCAGAGGGAGTCGTGTTGGGAGCTCCAGGCTCTGCTCTCCTTCCACCCAAATTCCTCTGGCAGCTGGATCCCCCACTGCTCCTCTTCATAAAAACAAATGACTTCTCAGATTTATTAGTTACCTCCAGGTGTGATTTATCACTCCCAGGCCAGGTCCTGCCCAGGCACCCGGAGAGGCCGGTGTCTGTGATTAATGGGCTTATCCCCCACCACGGTGGCAGATTTCTTACTGGGTTTAATTCTAACAGATTCTTAAGAAGAACAAGAAGCATCTTGGGTGAGCTTTTGGAGAGGACACACTAAAGTGCTGTTTGTTCTCTGAAGCCTTTAAGTATTTGCAGGAGGGGCTGGGGAAACCTTTGTGGAAGCTGGGGAAGGTAAAGGAGGATTTCGCTGTAGGGTGAAAGAGGAAAGTTGTGGGGGGAGGGAACAGATACAACAGCTCATAAGGGAAACAGGGCACTGAGGGTTTCCAGGACAAAAGAGGAACAATGGGAGACAAGGTATCAATTAGAATAAGCAATAAAAGGTGAAGGACTGTGCTCTTGCAAACAGAAGGGATTCCTCGAAACAATGAAGATTTTGTTTCTGACAGGGTGAAGGAGCAGAGGGAGATTTGGTGGGGAAAATGAGAAAAACAATAAAAACAGGAAAGCGAGGGGAAAAGGAAAAGCCCTCAAGCCTCAGATCATAGTATAGAAACCTCTGAACCTTCAGTGCACCCTTCCCCAATGCCATCCCCTCCACAAATATGCGTGTCTGCATCAAGGGGGGTGTCTTTTCCTGTCCTTTTTTCTTTCAGCCATGGCCAAAAAGGAAAACATTACGTGCAGACTTTTGGAGACTGAGCCAAGAGGAATTCTCAGTCCTTTTGGCCTTTTTGTCACAGATGGAATTACATTCACTTTTCTCTCCTTTTCAACAATACCAAAGCTCTTTTCTCAGGGTTCAGTGTCCGAGCTGGAAAGTGTGACAGGCCTGCACGAAGGCAAGGGCAGAGCAGTTTGCAGTTTTCAAGTGGGATTAGGATGCTGGACCAAGATGGTTTGCAAAAAAAACTCCACCAGCATCATCTTGTCCCCTCTGTGCCTGCGTCGGCTGCTGACAGCCCTCCTAGGTGCAGCGGTTTGGATTTCAGTGTGACAAAGTGTTTTCACACCCTTGTTAAGGAAGAACATCATAACCCAGTTAAAGGGCAGTGTACTCTTAGCTTTCAATGCATATTTATACCGTCTATTTTAGGGATCTACTTTCAGATCTTTCTATATGGTCAGTGCAAAAAAAAAAAACCCCAAAAGGCGTGTGTCTCTGGAAGGTGACTCGCAACACCTAAAATAGACTCCTGTTCTCAGACATCCTTTCTCTGCACTAATTATAGAAGGGAGCTGGAGATGTTAAGCTCCTAGCTTCAGCACGTGGAGGTTGATGCACACAGGAGAGAGTGATAATACCCTCTGCTTTCCTTGGCACGTTGAGCGAGATGGCTCAAGCGAGCGTGTGCAGGTTATCTGTGCACAGCTTCACTGTGCTCTTTCCATGGGCTCCAGAGAAGGGTCTTGAAGCCCACAGAGACATTCAGGGGCTTGCTCAGGCTGCTGGTCTGCTCTGCTGCTGGTGATGCCGTACCCGAGTGTGTGGCTGTTGGGCCGGTGGTGCTGCTCCTGTGAGTTGGAGTGCTGCCGTAGCGGTAGGAGTGTGAGTTACAGTGCTGGTGCCTCTGTGCAATGCTGTAGGAAGTGCTGAGACACCTGGCTCTGTGCCTCTTCCCCAGAAAGCCCTCTGGAGGAGAACCCCTCTGAGGTCTTCTCTGGTGTCATGGCACTGTCTTAGCTGTGTAGCAGCAAAGATGGTTTTGAGAAGGATGCATAGAAGCATCAACATGTTGGGAGTTAGTCTGAGACTTGGTGTTGTCACCTGCTGGTGCAGAGGGAACAAAATGGTGTGCTATGGAGCACGGGGGTGGATTTTCCCCATCGTGTTCATCCTTCAGCTCAGGTTGGCACAGTCTGGAGTTTCCCCTTCCCCTCATCCTCGCTTTGCATAACCATCTTTGGAGCCACAGTTGAAAATTAACCCCAGAGTTAGCCATTTGTAAGCAAAGCTGACAGGAAATTGCTGGCTTTGTGCTGAAGAAGTCATTACCTTAAGCTTTATTGCCGTGCACAGAGTTTACTTGTGACAGAGTAAATGTGAAGAGGTGTCTGTAAATTGGGCTGGGATATTGCTACGTTAACAGCTCGTGGTAAGCTATCCATCAGCAGGACAGTGTGTAAGAAACCACTAAAAGATCCTGTTGTCAACATGGGGTCTCCCACATGCATGTGCCTGTGGGCTCAGCACCCTGCCAGCAGGTTCTTCCAGGGCTGCTACCCTGGCTGAGCAAAGCCCACTATTCATACGATTTTCAGAGGAGGCTTTTTAGCCCTGATGTGTCAGAGATAGTAATGCCACCAAGGGTGGCCATCTGAAGGAATGTGCTGTGATCTTTGGTAGCCCTGTCACTTAGGATGGAAGAGCAATGCTGTAGGACTGATGTGAGAGCCTAATATTCTTCAGGATTTCAGTCTTGCTCGTTAACATTATGGCTGTAAAGGGCAGAGAGGGTTCCTCCTGTAATACCAGCAAAGGTCTCATTTAAAATAATTGAGGTGGCAAGATGCATCACTCATGTTACTTGAAGTGCAGGAGAAGCTGTGCTGGAGGGAAAACACATATTGAAAACATGTTGATGTCTACGTGGCTGGTTTGTGTCTACATGACATAAGTGGTGCCTAGGAAGAGCATCTCCCCTTTGCCTGCTGTTCCCCTGGCTGCTGGTGAGGAGCTTCTGGCAGCCAGGCAGCACAGTTGAGGTTACTCATAACATCTTTCTCCTTTACGTGGATGTCTATTTTTGCAAACATTTGAGGAACTGAATCGTCTCTGAGGCTGCTATCTCTCTGTCAAACTTGGCTGAAACTGCTCAATGAGGTCAGAGTTGTTGAGGGAGACACAGACACTGGGGATGTATAAGCCACAGGAGAACAGGCTGTTGGACTGAAATGAGAAACACTTTAAAGCAGTCAAAACAAAAAGCCTTCCCAGTGGTCTGGCCTGACTCTTCATCCAGATTATTGGATCTCAAAGCCTCCTGAGATCCTACCAGATTCCCCAACCCCAAGGGCTCTTGAAAGCCCCTCATGGGAAAGGATGGCATCAGCTGTGCTTACAGTACAAAGAACCTTCAGGATTAGTAAGAGACTTGGCATTAGTTTTTTTTGAGGCCTCTCAAGTCTGGGAGATTGGAAGCCCATGGCCAGACACCCACCCATGCCATTACAGACCCACCTGAACAGAGATTATAGGACCAATCAATTTGATTTGTGCTTCCTTTTGCCAAGTGCCTTTGATTGGAAAGGGATCTGCCACCAGTTAATTAGACACAGATGCAGGTTAGAAAAATAGTTGTAATAATGAATCTCCTTTTACTGGTCTCTGCTGCTGTTCCAGTGGTGCTACCGCAGCCACTCGCAGGACGGTTAATCTTTTAGCTTGTGCTTTAAGCGTTTTGTGCAGGGAGCTACACACCATCAAAAAGAATGAATGGCCCTGTTTCTCTTCCCTATAGTGGCTATCAACCAGAGCTGTCTTTGGGATAGCTCACAGGTTGATTTCTGGTTGAACATTAGAGGCAGAATTCATCTGTCCAAATGTAGACATCTAATTGTGGATGTCTACATCTGAGTTACTTGTCTAGACTCTTGTTTATAGGAAAGAAATGGGCACCCCAAGGACATGAGTCATTGTATGCTAGAGTAAATGTCTAAAATAGTTCAGATGAATCATTGTGTAAATGGGCCTCTCTCTCACTCTCCTGTGACTATAAAGGGAGTCCAGAGTCACCAGGCTGGGAGGAATGGAGAGATGTCTCTACAGTACCTTAAGATGCATCCAATATCAGATATGTTTCTGGGCATTTGTAGTCAGCTCCTCTTCTGCACATCTTTCTGACATCCTCTGTCCCCCTCTTGCTCTTCTTGTTACAAATTAACCTGGGACTGGATGCCATTTTGTCTCTGTACCTTCCTCTGCAGTTACATCGAGGATGAGTCTCAAGCACAAGCCTCCCCCCTTTTAGTGGCATCAAACTGGAGTCACCTCTACTCCAAACCTACAGCTGGGACTTTGCTTTACCCTCTTGTACATTCTTCCTTTTCAGTCTCCAGTGAAACACTGCTGGGCACCTGCTTTCCCTGCAGCCAGGTACATGCACTGCTTTGTCCTTCCATGTTTCAAGTGTCCTTGTGTCCCCTAGGCCAACACATCCTGCTTTGATTTACTCAGAATTTCCTTAACCCACCAGTAAGCAGTCAGTGTCCTGGCCAAACCTGGGCTTTGGTTATTGCCTTTTTCCAACTCTTGTGCATCTGCTAGGGTAGGACCTGACAGAACTTAAATGTCCCCACTGCTTAGGCTAACTGCCATAACTGATTCATGGTGATACACAGCTGGGAGGTCAGAGGTATTAACCTTAACCTCCTTCACCGATTTTCTCCCATCTTATTGCTGTTTGTTGAACAGAAGAAATGTGTAAGACTTCCAAATCCTTCCAGATGAGTTTAGAGCCTAGTATTATTTTAACAAAACCATTACTCTGTTGGAAAATAGGATAGTGGAAGGTGGGAAAGAACTATTCATAACACATGGTGCAGAAGATGAGAAAGAGAAGAAAACTGAAGAGTGTAGATAAGATTTTTGCTGCAGGTGTTTTTCTCAAGTTTTGGCTGGGAGACAAAGGGAAAACCCACAGACCAGCCAGATAAGCCCATTAGTCAGGTTAGCTGAGCACTGTTTCATTTCTCAGTAGGGTTATCTAGGCCCTCCGGCCTCAGCAAAATCCCAACTTTATTCTTTTCTCAAACAGTATTTTATTAAAAAAATCCTCTCTGCATGAGAGAATTTAAAAAAAAATTATATTCAGTGAACCAACATTTTGGAGCCTGAGAATAATTTCAAATGCTGGTGGTCTGTATCCTTGTGTAGGACATGTGCCTGTGGTCTCCTACTCCTTGGTGATATTGACGTAGACTTTGGTAGGTTAAATGGAGCCCAGATTGTGAGTGGCTCAGGAAGAAAGCAGAATCAGTCCTCTCCCCTGGAGATCAGAGCAGAAAGGAAAGTTGTTAGAAAACAACTGCCTTTCTCAGCATGGGAAACAGCTGGACTGGAAACTGTTGAATGAGGTGCAACAACCTTTCCATGCAGTTTGGCTGAGTGAGGAACCCAGCTGTTCCTACCACAGAAGTTAAATTATGTGTCATAATACCTATATTCCTGAGGGCCAGGCATGCATTGAGCACTTGCTGGAGATGAAAGCTGATGGAACATGCAGACTGAAGCCCCAGCAAGCGTCACCCTTCTCTGACCATTTCCCGCTAGGAAGCGCCTCATGGCAGCAGCCTTTCCATTTGCTCTGCTCAGTGTTGCCCATTTGTGTGTGGCTCTGTGGTGGGAGGCGCTTCAGGAGGCTGCTCCCTCCTCCAAATTCACTGCCAAAAGTAAACAGAGTTGGGATGACTCAGAGGTGTTTTCCTTTCCATGGAGTAGGTTCAAGATCAACCCATGTTAAGAACGAGCAAATGTCCTCATTGTTCACCTGATGGTGCTCTGATATGAGTTGCCAGTTCCTGTCTGGTTCCTGGTAGGCTGGCATCTACTTTGTAGAAAGACCCATCCTGATGCTACGACCAGGAAGGTTGATGTTTGACTGCACTAGCTGCCTGACATAAGGTCATACTTCTCACTGGATAAAGACGCTTGTCAGGACAGATCTCTGCTCTTATATCATTTACTCCTCTAACTCAGCTCTTCTCTAGATATTACAGGTCCTCTGTGTTTTCTTCTTATATCCAGAGTTAACCTTATAACTGAAGCTCATCAAATCTCTTTAAATCCATTTGTTCCTGGAAGCTTTCTCACTGCAATGATACCTGTGTGTGTGTTTGTCCTGCAAATGCCAAGTCAGACATTTTCACTGATGCTAAGAGATGTCATTACCCAAACTGAAGCAGATGGTAGAGTGGGATTGAAGTGGGATTGAAGTGGAGATTTTTCCCAAGGTGTCATGTATTTTCCACAATTATGAAGCATTCAAATGGCTCACCTGAGGAGACCACAGGACCTCCACCTTGGGAAGGTCTTTAAGACCAGTGAATATTTGTCAGGAATGACTTCACTACCCAGTCCTTCCCCAGGGAAGGAGATGAACTATGCAGTTAC
Source organism: Heliornis fulica (assembly GCA_013399135.1). NCBI lineage: Eukaryota > Metazoa > Chordata > Aves > Gruiformes > Heliornithidae > Heliornis > Heliornis fulica. Next base: position 154,826 of record VXBZ01007175.1, read on the forward strand.
CTGAGGTCCCAGGAAACCAAACCAAAAATCTCAATAGATACTGAATGGGGTGTAAGGTTTGGCAATGGAGATGAAAGGTACAAAGGAGAGCACATATGTCAGATTCAGAGCTGATTTCTCAGCAGCAGTGCTGAGGCTGACTAGAGCAAATTCCACCACCTCCAGCATTTGAAATGGTCAGGCAATGAACTACCCCTGATTCTTGGGACAGGAGGAAATCAGAGCGCTGTCTTGATGCACACGTGTGTGAGTCTGCTTGGTGTTCTGACTGACCCATGGTGGGGCAAAAACAAGCACCACCACTGGAAATTTCCTTCTAGGATTTGGATATTTCTTTAAAAATATATTAGGGAGCAGTGGCTAGCCTCTACCTGATCCTAGGTTAATTTGCATTAAGTGCTTCTCAATTTTTTTCTCTTTAATATCATTCTCAAGCTTAATCTGTATGCTGCTCATTTCCTCTGGTGGAGAAGTGAGAAGCACATGCAGAGGACATCAAGTAAGTCAATAAAAATGATGTGGCAGAAGGAAAGAGATGAAATGTTGAAAAAAAAAATCCCTATTTTGTCCGATAAAGGCATCCTCAGGAAGTCTGGGTGTTGTAGGATTCTACCATTTTACTGGGCCCAGGGAGAGGAAGAAAAATACATGCACAAATTAAACGTTTCCTCTTTTGATTCAGTTTCCATCATATTTTAGTACTTATTCTACTTCTGCACAATGCAAGGCAGAGATCCAGGTCTCATGATGTTTTAACAGGGATGTAGGACTTCCAGTTTCCTCCTGCTGTGAAAAGCTGACCTGGGGTGGAGAAAGGGAAGAAGAGGCTCCTGCCATTGATGTGCAGGTTGTACTCCCCCAAACTAAGCAACACATTGAGATGTCCTTTCTGAACTTCTGCAGCTGTTTATTTGGCACAGACCAACATGGTGTGTGAAATGACATTCTGGAGTGTCGCACTGTGCATCACAACCATGTTCTGGTGAGCCAAGAAGCCATCAGTGGGGCACACTGGGCCAGCCCACCAGTGCCAGGTCCCCGCTGAAGGCTGAGCCCTTGGATGGGTGGGCTACTGTGTCAAGCTGCCTGGTATTCACCCACCTCAACCGGTGTAAAGCGGCAAAGCCTCTTGTAGTGACATGGCATCAGAAGTCCCCAACATGCAAGTGCACCAGAAGGTCACAGCTCAGTCAGAACAGCACATTAAACATTAAACGCTCCATTTATACGCACTAGTGGCGTCATGCCAGGATGCATCCGAAATGATTAAATCTCCAGCCGTGTCGGTTCCTTTCACAGCAACATAAACCATTTTGCTCCGCTAGTCAAGGCAATGATGTTGTGCCCAGGACAACAGACTCGGGCTCTGAGCCGTGCTCATCGCAGTGATTTGTCATTAAAATGCATCTCTGGCCGAGACTCACTACTGGGGTTCCCGGAGGTTCAAGCTGCCACTTGGTTAAGATGCATAGCAGTTTCCAGTGGCCAGATGACTCACCTCAGCCTCTCTCATCACCCGAGCGAGACAAAGGCAATTGGAAGGCAGAGGAGAAAATAACAAACTGTTGACCACATCGTAAATCCAAAGACGTGGCAACAACAGGGCTTAGCTCATTCATGCAGGAAATACTGTAAATGAAACCACAGCGTTCAGATACAGTGTCCGCTGCAGGGAAATCTCTTTTGGTAGCTTGCACCTGCTAGATATAAAGAGAAAGGCACTGGATTTCTTAATTTTGCAGGAGTCAAATTTTTTTCCTCAAAAGGCAGCATCTTTATAACTCTTGTAAAACTGCAAAAATTGGTCAATAAAAAGAACCCTACAAGAAGAAACTGATTTCTGGATCTGATCGGAATAAAGCTTTTAATCTTTGCTCCTCTTTTATAGACTTGCTACCTGGACGCTGCCTCTGCGGGCCCAGGACCTAAAGCTTTATTCAGTCCATATGGAAAACTGCCAGGAAAGGGAAAGAATCTTAATTTCCTTTCTCTTGCTTTGATATACAAAAAAAAAAAAAAAAAAAAAAAAAGACATATTCAGATCAGTTGTTCTTTGATTTCTGTGCTGCTCAGGTGATGGGAGCAAATGAAAACTGTCTTGTGACTCCTTAGTCAGGCTTTTCTTACCAGCAGTCCTTAGGGAGCATGGATATGGGTTCCCTGATCCTGGCCCAGGGCAGGGCACTTGATGGTCTGAGCTTGCACAGTTGGGGAATAAACGTGCCAACCAGAGCAGGCTCCAGCTGTTAGCTGATGTTTCGGAGATCATTGCCAGTGGGCACAGACGGGTGCTCTGACCGCTCTTCTGTGTGTCTGGGAGCTTTGGGCAGAGTGATGGTGAGTGAATCCCAGCCAGATCAAGCAGATTTGAAGACTATGTGGTGGAGGAGAGGTTAAAATTGGTCCTGGAGGTCGCAGTCCCTTGGCTTTCCTTGTGATGTACCCAGGTCTTCAACCTCACTTATGGAATTCCCACTAACTGCCCAGCCATCACCAGCATGCACCCCTGAAGTGGGTGAGGTGAGGAGTGTGGAACTGTGCCCAGATACTCTGCTGTTCTGACTCTTGTGTGTAAGCAACCCATGTCTTGTGCAGCCTCATGAACCATTTTGCAGAACGATCTAAACACCTGACAATGTGAAAATGCTGATCTGCAAGCACTGAGATGGGTTAAAATGTTCAGAAATCTGAGCAGCTGACCCTCATGTAACACTCAGAGCTCTTCTTACAAGTGTGTCCACTTGCTTTGTGATATGAAAGTGTAGCAGGGAGAATCCTGCTTCATTTATAACTCAGAGGCCTTAGGGCTTTAAGTAACAGCAGAAAAATCTCTGCAAAAGGCTCTGGAAGAGCCTACAGAAGTCTCCTCTGTGATGGCACCCTGACACAGAGCTTTGAAGAGGACCTGCTCCATCTTCAGTTGTGGTCCCTAAAGAAGATTTGTAAGGCTTTAAGAAAAACAAGCAAGTAAACCCAATTGGACCATGTTTTATTAGAATAAAACCAGCACACTGAACTCTCCAAATGGAGAAAATGCAAAGCAGCTTTGTCTGCCCCCTGCCTGCAGGTGTGTGTACTTCCACAACTGCTTTTAGCCTCAGGGCTGAGCTGCTCCAAGCTGCCCTGCCTCCATCCCTGTCAGGGTCTACTTGCTCCTGACAGCATCTGCCTCCCTTGCCTGGGCTGCTCCTGTGTCCAGCAGAAACTTCTCCCCAGAGCAACAGAGACCCTCATCCTCCTGGGTGCCCAACTGGCTGCTTCTTTGCAAAGGGTAAAAATATTGTTGCTAACAAGGAAGCAAAACCCCATATACCAACCACCACACTGTTGTAATGGAGAGCTGGTGGGAAACACATCAGCAATAGCAAGCTTAGGAGTAGGGTGTCTAGAAATTTGCTAGGAAACCTCCTCTTCAGGCTGTCCTATGATGAGGAGATCATCAGGCAAGCATCAAAGGAAGGAAAAGTAGCATCTAGGTTTCATTTCTGTGGCTGTAGTTCAGTCAGCCCCATGTAACGCTCATCTGGTTGCCTCAGCACTGGAGAGGTAACAGTCTCTCTCCTCACCTCTCTCTTGGTACCAAGATCTCACAGGTGTCTCCAGCAGTGCTTCAGTATTTCAGTTTCCTATTTGTTAATCAAGCTGGAGGCTTTGAAAAGTCCTGTCTGACTTAATCCCTATTGATCACAGATCCGAGAGCTCTGATGTGAAGGAATTTTAAATTTCCAGCCGCCGGCTGTTTAACAACTTCTGACTTCAAAAGCTCTAGGAGCCTCTTTCTCCTTTTAAATACACTCTGCATTTAAGGAAAATATAGTCAGTCCCTCATAAACGTGTACTTCTCCAATAATTATCCAAGTGTTTGTTGTGCAAACGCACAGTTCTCGTGCCACGGGCACATTCTTCATTCATGAAATCAATAGGCAGTAAGCAAGGTCCATTTCTGATCTTTATAGAAGTCTTTTGATGCAAGGGCAAGATGTGAAATAGAATGTTTTAAAAAACACATAAGCTTCATGAGCCAGCAGCTCAGTGTCCCCAAATAAAAGGATGTATAGAAGGATGCATACTTTCCAGTAAAAGCCAAGGACGGGGTTTTTTCTTTCTATGATGGTCCTTGAGCTGTCTGTGGGCAGAGAGGTCTTCTGTAGCATGGTGCATGGCTCCTGCTGCAAGCCCTGGCAAATGAGGGGCTTGGTATGGCTATGTTGGAGACCTCATCTAAGGCAGGTCACAACAGGTTGTCCTCTGTCTCCTGGTTTCTGGTTTAGGGGCTCTGGTGTGCAGAGGTTTTGAGTTGGCACCTTCAAGGGCACTGCTGGACTGAGCCACCCTCATGGCACTGGTATCTCAGCCACCCTGCCTGGGGACATGGATTTCTGCATGAAGGCTGGTCCCCAGGCAAACTGAGTAGCCAACAAAGAGGCCTCTTGAGCACAGAAGGACAGTCTGAGTTATAACCCTGAGTCAGGGGAGTGTGAAGGAAGCTGTAAATGATTATGGAGCATATGGGGGAGCTTGAGTAGCAGAGACACTGCAGAAACCATGCTAATCCCTGGGGAGTTCAGAACATATAATTTACATGAGTTTATGCCTGAACTTACCTTTGCAGTCAGGCTCTTGGAAGATAATTTACTTAAAATGCTCAGGACACATAAATCTCTGGAGCTAAAAGAGACAGGGAGTGGAGGCAAGTTTATAGGGCAGAGATCTGCATGCAGCAGATATGCATGATATGCATGCAGAGATGCATATAGTGGAGTGGAGGCAAGTTTATAGGGCAGAGATATGCATGCAGCCTGCCTGTGCCACTTCTGCAGGCAGAAAGGCAGTGAGGGGCAGGCAAAGCTGACAGCTTCACGCAGTGCTCGTGTGAGCACGTGTGCTGGGGGCTGATGTAACTGCAGGGGCCACGGGGCACGTGGTGAGGTGGTACTTGGTGATGCTTGATGGAACGTGGTGCAAGCAGGTCTCCTGCAAACAGAATTACTCTGGATGCAAATGCTAGGGGGAGCTTTGGGAAGGTTCTCACATAAGACCAAGACTCGGTAGTTCTGAGTTTGGGTTGTTTTTCTGGTTTTGTCAAAAAGAGAAAAGAAAAAATCTCTCCTCCCCATGGCTTTCCTATCCAGATTGCCAAGGAGACTAAAGAAAGTGAACTAAAAATGCACACAAGCAAAGCACAGTGTATACCTTCCAGGCTCCGAAACAAGCAAAGACGGGGTCCCAGACAACAGCTTTCTTCACTGACCAGATCTGACTCATCCTCCTTCTGGAGAAGTCATGAGACATAGTGAAACCCCACAGTCTGGAACTGTTTACAAAATGTGCAAGAAGGCATTAGTCCAACTAACTACTAATGTTTTTGGTAGAGAAATGCTCAGCTGTGCAGCCCAAGGCAGAAAACCAAAACTCTGTGGGTGGAGCAAAGCAGGAAGCTGCACGGAGCTCCGCAGAGCTACATGCAAGGCTGGGACCAGCACCGGCCGTGAGAACCATCTCCACCCATCCCAAATAACACCTTTCCTGGAAGGTGGCAGAAAAAACTGGCATAGAGCTGATCCTCCATTTTTCCCCTCTGCTGGCATTGTTTCCAGAGAGAGGTGAAGGAAAGGCAGCAGGACACAACCCAGTGGCAGTTCACCTCGACCAAATGCTGCGGTTCAAGATGAAATAGTTGCAGCACTTGCTTTTAGGTATTTAGGAGAGGAGGTTTCTCTGCAGTGTGTAGAAGGGGGAGAAACTTGCTGGAGTCACATTTGCACTGGATTGTATCTTCAGAGGACAAGGGACTGCAGAGCTCTGGCATGCACACTGCTGCCTGCAGCTCTCCTGATGGTCCCTGCAGGGATCGTGGTTGGTGCGTGCACGCCCCTGCACCAGGTCTGCATGAGTCCTGTGCTTGTGCCAAGATGCTCGGGCCCGAAGGTCAAGTTTTCCTCTCTCATGCAGCATTTTAATGGCCTTTGGATATCTTTCTAAACCTCAGCTTGTGTCTTGATGAAACTTTGGACAGGCAGTGAATAAAAGGGGCATTACTTATTCATGTCAGATGGAACTGAAACATTCCCAGTCTCTTGTTTATCCTGACAAAATCATAAATGAAAAAATGGACCTTCTCTTTGACCTTGGTGTTGGTTTATGCTGTAGATCCCCAAAGAAGAAAATATCTCAGTAGTAAGTGTCTTATTAAGAGAAAGCATCTGCTGAAGGCAGAACAGTGTGTTCTGGTCCAAACTCGCAGCTGTGGTCACCAGCTGTGACAGTCCTGTTGTTCCAGCTTCGCCATTACTACTTTATTTTAGTGGCAGCTTTAAAGAAGAGAGAGAAAAACCCATGGGGAGCCTGGCATAGAAACAACCTGCTGCATCTACAGAAAAACTCTTGGGCCTGTGAAGGACTTCAGCAGCCTGGGGACAACCCAGCACTTGGCTCCAGAGCCGTGCAGGCAGGCCAGGGAATGTGGAAAGCCTGAGGATCTGGCAAGTGGGGATGCATTTAGCAGCAGAAATGAAGCACGTGCCTTCCAACCACATAAAGTATACGAAGCCTTTGGCCAGACTCTAGATGTCTCATCTGAGAACATTACTGGTCCCTTTTCTATAACTTTGTTGGTTTTATACTGAAGTTTTATTTTAGGTATAGGGAACTGATCAAAGGTCTTTGGCATGGATCTCATGTGGCCATTTCCCAAATAACTATTGGCTCTCAGGTCATCTTTGACCACCATGGTCTTGTGCTCTAGGTAGTCCTTTCCAACATTTTCCTCCTCTGAAACAAGGACCTCCCAAAGCAGCCAGAACCTGGTGAATAGGGCAACATCTTGCTATCTGCTGATGATTTGCATCACCTGCTCCTCCACTCTGGTGTTGACTTTCCTCTTGGGAGCTAATTCAAAGCAGGTATCACAAGTTCTGCTCTACTGGGATCTCTACCCTGTGGTCCTGCAGCTTGAGCTGAGATGAAATGATCACCAGCACCCATTGGACAGAGCTGCTCTTTACAGAGTTTGGGACTGTTTTGTTCATGGGCTGGTCCTGGCACATTCTTTAAATTAAACATAATAAAAATAGTAAATGAAAACACATTCCCCTCACCTCCACCCCAATAAAACCTGTTGTGTATAGCTTTCTCTTACATAACCCACCTGACTCCAAAAACAAATGTCCCTAATTTCTTCTGGAAGGGAGGCTTTGTGGAGATTTAAAGGGCAATTTCTCTCTCTTTTTCTTTAGCTCTCACAAAGTATTACAATAAGAAACTGCAGTGACAGACAATACTTAAAGGCATGGTTTAGAAGTGATTCATCTGTGAAACACAGTGTAGCATATTTTATTGTATTTTAGGTAGTAAAAGCCATGCATTGTAGCCCAGCTCTGTCATGCTGCATGGTAAATTATACTTACAGGAATCCCAGCCACATAGCTGAAAATAAGTACCCTCTATACAAGAGTTAATGCAGTAGATTTGTACTTAGACATGTATTTGTAAAATATTTAAGCTGCACGAAAAGGGCGTCTGTAGGAAGATGTGATTACAGGATCGTGCAAGTGCAGCACAATGCTGTCGTGTTTTAAGGTTAAGGAGCAATCATTTGACACTGGTGGGTGACACTGGATGCATGGAGGGAGGGCAGTGCTTTCAAAGGCCAAATGGGGCAGGAGAGAATGGGGAACAGACTGAGTCTTGTATCTGCTGCAAGACAGCTCCGGCTTGAAGGATGGTGTGTTTAATGCTTCTGGGACACTCCTTTATTGTCTTCTTATGGCAGGAGAAGAGAGCTCGGAGAAGTTGCCTTCCTGGGGTTCATGCTTGATGCCTGCTACACGCTAGGCAGGAAAGAATAGATGCTCAGGAGATGCTCTTTTCAACTTTATGGCAGTAACTTGTCATTCGAGGCTGCTAGTGCTTTCCAAAAGCACACAGCAGTTTCACAAGCTCTCCAACATACCTAGGCAGTGCCTTGTAGCCTCTTGGCACAAAGCAGTTCAGTCTGAGAGTGCAACAACTTTCTTGAAAGCAGAAAACCAGGTTATTTGTCCTTATTGTAGAGGGGTTGAATCAGACCTGCAAAAATTTCTGCACTGTGACTACAAAGCTCTCCTGAGTTTTAAGCAAGACAAGCCTGAATCTTCTATAAGATTGAATCTTATTTATTCTCATAGTTCTAGCAATTTTTCATCCAAAAGAGAAGGAGGCCATGTTCAAGTACTGTGGTACAAAGTCATGTATGTGAGATTTTTTGATTGCTAAAGCCTGTCCCTAAGTCACACACGGTCTCAATAAACTCCAATTCACCAAAGCATTATTTTTAGCCTTCCATTGACTTCACTGAACTCCAAGAACATGGTTAAACTTAAGTGCGTGCTTGAGTTTTGCTGAATCATACAGCAAATAAAATATGCAGAGCTGGTCTTTAATATAACCTACTGATTCATGTGAAAACTACACATTTCCCGCAAAGCCTATTTTGAGTTAATTAACGGGCATTAAGCACTCACATTTTTCTAGCGAAGAAGGGCCCCGAGGGATCGCAGCAATTTGTGTTCATACCCTGAACGATACCAAAGCAATCTTCCCATGGAGACAAAGCCCCAAGCACTCCCTCTGTGATAACCAAGCACTTAAACTTGATGGATGGGTTTCAACTGCCCCTGACACCCCGTGGGTCAGTAGGAAGGACCTGGCCTCTGACCCGTCCCTTTCATCCCCTCCAGCTGGAAGTGTGCCCACTGCATCGCCCATTTTGGGGGGGGGGGACGGGGAGGATGACACGAGTAGTGTCTTGCACTCTGGGGAAGCAAGGAGGGGAGCATAGGGTCTGCCTTCTTGGACTTAAGCTCCCAATTTTTTACTCAATCACACCACCTCCCATTGCTGTCGTTATGACCTTCTTCAGGAGCTTGACAAAATGAGGCTATGATGTGTGTCCACAGGGCATGCCGACCACAGGAGAGCCTGGCTATGGATTTATTCCAGTAGCAGAGCAGGTGGGTGTGACAGAGGGAGGCAGGCTGAATGCCACCAGAGCGAGGGACTGCCAGCACCATGGCTGTACAGTGAGATGCCCTAGTGCAGCCCCTGATGAAGCGGGGGAGGGACTGCTCCTTCAGAACACAGCGACACGAACTCCCCACACGCCATGAACAGAGCTGCACCTGAGTGTTGCAATGCAATTTTCTTGATTACCACTTTGGTGTCCCAGCTTGCTTTGTTTGGCAACTGAGGTTTCAAAGCAAGGAACCTGGGCAGCTGTGAGCTGAACAGCTCAATGCTTTTGTGGAAGTTGGAGGGAGCGCCAGGCTGGAGAGACCTCCTTCATCAGCCCGTCTGATCCCATGCATCCCAGGCAGCCAGCCCTAGAGATTTATCAAAATTCATCTTAAAGCTACATAGGTTGGCTGAGGTTTTTTTTGTCCTTGATTTTTACCCCTTCTACTGCTCTCAGGTCTGTTTCAGAAGCTCACTCTGTTGGTGAGAAACTGTTTAATTTCCACTCAGTCTTATGTCAACATTGCCTGGTAGCTGTTTCTCTTCTTTCTATTTATACTCCTACAAATCACTGCTCAGCCCCACTTCCAGCCCTGTGTGGTCCTCCTTCAGCTGGAAAAGCAGAGGAAAAGGAAGAGATTGTTATGGGAAGCACTGGAGCAATAAAATCAGTGGTGTGGTTAGATGTGTATGAGGAGCAATCCCAGCAAGGACACACACTTGGAGCACTGGGGGCAGGCAGTGCTGAGGGAGAGGGTTGTCCAAGGGAAGGGAGTCATCTGCCCTCATCAAGTGAAGCCACCTTCTGCTTGGCCTCAAACCAACTGCTTCTGCAAAGGGGTTAAGGATGCTTTGCATATCTGCAGCTATGAGGAGCATTAAGGCAAAGCTGCTCAGAAGAACAACTATGATATTTTTCTTTCATGAAAGATGTGAAGTGCTTGAGCTGGGCTTGAAGCACAGAGTTAGGTTCACCAGTTGTCAACTATTTGACCTGGGTAATGCCACGTTTCAGCCTCTTTGTCCCCATCAGTGAAAAACAGGATAATAATAGCCAGTCACCTCTCCCCAGGGTATTGTGAGGGTCAACGTCTGTAAAGGGCGTAGACCATTTAAAGCAATAACGAAATGTTAAGTATCATTATTATTAATCTTCCTGCACCTCAGTTCCCCATTTGTAAACTCTCACCTGGCACATTTTGACTCTAGTTTCCTTATGGAGCACTGCCCAAGGAGGTCTTGGTTGGAGATGAACTCTCCAGCTACTGCCACTCATAATCACAGCCCACTTGCAAGAGACTCTGGGAAATGCTAAGAAGCCAAAGTTTTGAGGTTTTGGAGGGTTTAATCCTATTTACAAAGCAGGTTATTATTACTGCTATGTGATTATGTCATTGCAGAAGAAAACAAAGCTAGTGACTCGCTGGGTGCACACACACCACTGTGTATGCACCCCTCTGTCACCAGAGGCTGGTGTCCTCTAGTGTCTTCTCTGGTCACGAGGTCTCCCTGTCCTATGCCTTGAGAAGTCCAACTCTTCCTTTTTTGGAGATATGCACCTTCTGGTGTCGAGTTTATGGCCTTTCCCATTTGCTTTAAACCCATTTATGGTGTAACTGTTGACATGTGAACTGATTTCCAAAACAGAACTACAAGTGGTCATGTAAACAGTTTTTGGCAACAGTTGTAATTAAAGAGTAGCGAGTGCAAATGCAAACCTCAATAGCAGCCTGTGGGAGCGGCACTGCTGCATCAGCTTAATCATGGAGAAGCCCCTGGGTTTGTATCAGTGCTTAGAAGGGCTTCTTGCTGGTTTCCTCTTCTCCCATCCCTCTTCTGAAAGGGACAAAGAGAAAATTTAGCTTGCAAGCCTTTTCCTGCAGGGAAAGCCAAGATGCTGGTAGTGTGAGACATGCTGTGTGCCTGTTTGACAGTGCCTTGTCAGGCTCTTCTGCAGCAGAGGTGGGACAGAGTTGATTCATCTCCCTCCCACAAAAGGAACATCCACATGGACCCTGAGCACCAGCCAAGAGGTCAGGACATGGGAAGAAATTACTGGTTCTGCTGGCCCCCAAATCCTGGAGAGATGGTAGCAGCAGACATGACCTATACCAGGAATTAGTTGCAGGTTAGTTTATTTCACATTAAAATAACCTGTGTCCACTGATTTGTTTTGTCTGATGTGGATCATTTGTTATATTAAACACAGTCTGGAAGTGGGTCTGCTGAAATCTGCCTGCAGCAAGAAAGAAGCAGATCCCCAAACAGCTCTTGAGCCTCTGCCAGTTCCTAAGGAGAGCCCACACCCTTCTTGGTGGTCAGCTGGAAGCAATGGTCTCCTCAGCTGTGTGGTCTCTCCTGCTGCAAGGTCTCTGAGAGTGGGCGTCACTTTTCCATTTAAAGGGAAGTTCTCAAGCATCTCTGGCTCTTGGTTATAGGTTTTGGGTGATGTTTCTTGCTGAGAGTGGACTGAGGGTCTTGTCTACAAACAAATGCATCTGGTGTGGCCTGGAGCACAGCCAAGTACTGTGGGAAAGTGAAGGAGATTGAACTCCGTGGTAAGAATGGGAAGTGTAATCGGTTTTATGGGCTGTGGGAACTGGGATGACTCCTGTGCTGGGAGCAGGCTTTAGTATTTGCTATCTGCTCCTGGTTTTCCTAGGAATGTGATGCATCCCTGTTTTGAACTAGAACAAGATGTGAAGCTGGTTTTCAGACTTTTTGCAGGGATTTATTTTTTGGTCTGTTTTGCTCAGTTCTATTTACTTCTGTAGTGGCCTCCTTCTACCTGTCCTCTTTATTTGCCAGCTGGCCTCTAACATGTGGTTCAAGAAAAATGACTTTTAAGGTGGTGTGTAATTTCACCCACTATTGTATCCCATCCTTCAGGGGAGGGGAACCTCCCCTTCTGGGAGCAGCACAACTTCATGTAGGTAGCCACCTCTGATCCCCACGGTTCACAGAAGCTGGGACTGTAGCTGGATGCTGATGTGAGTGCTCTCTGCTGCTGTAAGGAGGTGTTGGTTCTGTGTGCTTCTCAAAATATAGCATTACTGACTTTGTGGCTGGCTCACAAAGTGTGGGAAGAGGTTTTGTGGGTCTGTGTGCTTATCTGCGTTGTCCAAAGCTTGCATGGTCAATTAAGCCCTATATCTGGTGAGCCGTGTGTCACTTCAGTTCTCCCAGATCCCTCCTTGCTCTCTCGGTCTAGCAAAGCTGTTCTTCTTGAGCTTGGCTTGTTTGTCAAGTGAAGCACTGTGCATTGCCCAGAGCCAGAATGAAGCTTTTGAAAACCCAGTAGTTTGCATGCTTCTGCTTCAGAAAGCTCAATTTACTTGGGATGAGTTGTTCAGAAGTAATATTTTTCTTTCCTGTTTATTTTCCTCAACAGATTTTCTGCTTCCCCCATTCCCTGTCACGTTAAACCATTTATGCACAAAGCCAGTAGTTTGGGTTTGCCCTTGTGACTGACTTTACTGGAACCAGTTTCTTATTCCTGTCATGATTCTGCCAGCAAGTGCCTCAGTGAAAGAAATTATAAACTACCTGCTGCAGCTACTACATTTCAGTGCAGAGCTGTAAGTGAAATCACATCCTCGTTTTAGGTTAATGATCTGATATATGAATGCTGAAAGCTCTCTTTTAGTTTAGTCTTGTGCAATGTCACAGAGCAAGGTGGGAGACTGAAGGAGACCACCTCCTTTCCAGCTCTGCAGAGCTGTGTCTTTCCAGAGGCTGATGAAGGTGGTGGCATCGCTGAACAGAAACACAAGCCACAGAGCCAGCTGAGGAAGGAAGAAATCTTGAAATCCAACCAACTCATGCCTGAGGCCATCTCTCTTCTTTCCAGCACTGACTTTCATGGGCTGCAAAGAAACTTTCATTCCTTACTTCAAGTGGTGTTTGAAGCAGCCTCCAACCCTAGTTTCATTTCATTATGGCACTAGAAGTAATGGGAACACAAGGCTCCCTTCTTCACAATATGTTTCTTTTCCAGACTGCCATATCCAAATGTCTCTTCAATCTATTATCTCTCAATACTTAAGCGAAGAATTATTCATGCAACTATCTTTTTTTGTTTGTTTTTATCTTGAAGGCAGTTCCTGTAACTCCACAGCATGGAAACCAAATGGGAAACTAATCTATGCAAATTACATGTACTTTTCTCATTGAATCATGTTCCCCCACTCATGGTAATGAGTCACTTGGCATAAAGTGGACTGTTACTATGAATGGAGAGAGCACATCAGGGCTCTTCGTCTCAAGAATTACTTCCACTCACTGAATCTCCTTTAGGCCTGGAGACACAAGGGGTGGGACTTGTCTGTCAGGCCCTCTGTGCTTGAGGGACTGTTGTTACTCAGATTTTCACTGGTATAGTGAGGGAGAATTGTCCCAGGCTTTTGTTAATCTTTGGTGCTGAGGATGATGGTTCATGGACAGTCATCCAAGCTGTCTCACCCGGTTCCCGAATACCGGCTGCTTGGTCTTTTCCCTGTAGTAATACTGAGACTAAACTGAGAACTGACCTCAGTGCAGAGGAATGCAGAATTGAGACCAATCCCATATGCAGTGTCTGAGACGTTGACTATTCAAAATGCAACCTGCCTGGCTGAGGGATGGATTCTGGCTGAGTCAGCTGCCATTTCAAACCTGGTCACGGTTGTATCTCAGCACTAAAAGAAAGCAACCTAAATCAAACTGCGACTCTGGAAAATCTTGTTTTCTTGTAACTTTTCCTATCTAATAATTAACCTAATGACCAGATGGTGAGGTCTGGTGCTGAGACCAAAACCATGGATGTCAGAGCTCCGATTTCCTGCTCCCTGCACTAGAGCAAAAGAAACTCCCATAGGAATGGCATGTTATGCCTCCCCTGACCTTACATAGGATTACACTGCCTTTACTCTGCTAGAATACATAATTCTTATTTATTTATTGTAATGGAAACAGACAACTGACACTGAAGTATTATGACACCACTGATTGATAGTCTAATGACAAGCTGCAATGTCACTTTCTTAAGAGAATAACTATCTTGAATTACAAGGGTAGTGAATTGAAACACATCCTTTAAAAAGATGTCTAATCTCATTTTTAAAGCTCCATGTGGTGGTGAGCCCCCTGTCTTGTCAAGTAAGGTCTTTAATTGCCCTTACTGCTAGGAGAGTGCATCTTATTTCAAGGTTTGGGTTTTTTTTTTTTTCCATTTAATGGCATTGACTTGCTGCGTGACCTTGGATGAGAAGGGATGGATCAGTTGTTTAAGGCTAAATTGATCTTGGAATTTATGTAGTAATATACTCATTCTGGATAGCATCCAGGGTTGTTTTAAACCGGTGAACCCTGGATGGAGTTTCAGGCTTGGTTCTTATTTTTTGTGGGTGTTGCAATATCATTAGCCTGGGGTTTAAATTTTGTGAAGCAGGTTGCATGGGCTTGGTCTGTGCAATGGCAGGTAAGACACTTGATCAGGGCCACATTTTCTTTCTCAGGAGTCATTTCTTCCTGACCTTTAATGAGTGGGAACCTCTGTGTGCTTTGAAGATGTGAAGCAGTAATGGTGTAAGTGAGTATGTTTACACTGGAGCAAATAAATGCTGCAGTTATGGTTACACCAAAACTGTATGTGTGTTAGAATACCCAATGAGAAGTAGTTCAGTCTGAGTGACAGCCCAGGTGAACAGTCATACATCTGTCATCAGAGTAACATTTAACTAATTAGGAGATAAATGACAATGCCATTAAGAGTACATTGAGACCAGTGAGAAATGTTCCAGTGTTGATAGAAATCTCATAGAATAACAGTCACTGAAACAGCTTGTCAGGTCTGTGTGTTTTCAGTGTGTTACTTAACATGGGGGAGCCCCTAAGCTTTAAAGAAGCATCTCTCTACCCTGATCTAGACAAATTACCTTTGTACCTTGATCTAAACAAACTCTGATCTCTCCACTGCCATTGAACTCACCTTGTCTGAAACCTAATCTGACTACTTTATTCTACCTCTGTACTGGGAATTCACTCTATCATTAGCATTTCAATCTATTTAATTCACTGAGGGTCGCTAAGCAATGTAACTGAATCCATGCTAAGCTACCACTGGCAATTTAGCTGTCAGATAGTCTCACCTTCTATTTTTAGTTGTACTCAAATTCCTCACTTAAGGGGGTGCACACTGAATTTCTGGATTAGCTTCCTCCTGACCCCTCTATTGTATCACTGTCAGTCATCTTTACGTTAGAGTCCTATTTACATTGTTCTATTATACTAATTACAGCCTGTCAAAGGCATGGACAGTGTTCCTGGACACTTTATCTACAAACCAGTAATGCTGGGATTAAGCCCTTGCGTTTGGAGCTGCAAGTAGTCCTCACGGCTGCAGTGAAGAAAGTCTTTGCAAAACACGTGTTAGTTTTGTTTAAATTGCACAGCCTAACCCTCCAAAATCTTGGGCTGTAATGGTCAGTCTTACCTTTGGCTCTTCACAGTGCCAGATCCTTATGCTTGGGCAGGGCAGGAGCAGTGCCAAGGGTCATACTTTCAGAGGTGAGGGTTTGGGGTAAGATGAGCAGCTGGTCTGTTTCTTTTCTGAAGGATAACTTCCAGCAGCCATGTGCCCTCCTTTCTGTATCTTTCACTTCTTTTCTCTTGCTAGGGTCCACTGCATCTTATTTCTGTATTTATCATCCCCTGCCACACCACTCTTCCCAAACTCTGCTGACCTTCTCAGAAAGCACGTGTGCTGCTGCATGTGTTTAGTTTTGAACCATCTTATGGCTCTTCTTAGGTGCATTCAGGGCAGGAAGCAATTTGTTGTTAACAAAGCTGTGTACACGTGCAAACTCTGCCTGTGTTGCCTACAGTTCAGTTAAAACACCTATGTTTAGGCAGGAAGCAGGGGTGGGCTTTTTTGTATTTTATTTTTGTTTTTAGGAAAACAGGCAGATTGTGCAACTGTCTTGCAAAATTAATCTGTTACTGAATTATATTTCTGTTGTGCTTTGGCAACTTCTTTTTTCACCTCCTCCAATGTATGCTTGGTGCAAATGTCTCTGAAGTCAGATTCAGCTGTATGGGAAAATGAGAATTATTACAGCCTTCTAGAAGGAATGGTGGTGGCATAGAACAGAATATTTGACTACAAGGTCAGAGACTTGTCTTTACCAGCTCTACTGCTAATCTGTGCCATGATTTTTGTGGTCCCTTCTCTTACTTTTCTAAGGTTTCAGCTAACACCCAGCCTTCAAACCCTGATGCCATCACCTATAATGGGTGCTCAGTGCATGTACCAGTGAGCCCTGGTCTGAGCTGAGCCACCTGTGTGAAGCTGCTTTGGGGGTTGATGCTCAGAGGTAAGGGATACAAGACTGCCCTGCTTGCTCTGGTTCCAGCTCTACCTGCCACTGAGTAAATATTTTCCTGTGCAAGTGCTGTGCAAAGGTGAGTAAAGAGCTGTGGCTGCTCCCTAGGAGGATCATTGCTGGAGATGAAACCAGAACGTTCATTGGGAGCCTCAGTAATATCCAATTCAGATTGCTGATGAATACATCCTGACTTTGGGCACATACCTCCTGTTAATACTAATGGGAATGTCACACATGAATGCTGGAGAATATTGCCCATTATTTTTGGTCCCAGAGCTGTGAGCTGAGAGATTCCCTGAGAAAAATGGCCATTTGCTGTATGTTGCAGGCTGCAATTCATTATATACAGTGCATGGTGACTGTTATTTACCTTACAGAACTGTAATGTGATAAGGAGTCTATGTAAGCCACTTAATGGTCTGTCTACCTTAAAGAAAATGTGTACCTGATCAGCCTCTGATTTATGCCACTCTCACCCCAGTGCAACTCTGTTGGCTTCAGTGGTGTTATCCCTGATTTATGCTAGTCTTAGTCGGACTTCATGAGTTTATGTACTTTATATGACTCATGTACGCACGGAAAATGTAGTCTAATAAAATATCTGGCTGTGCATCGTGGCTGCTGGTTCTTTGTGGAACTGTTAACAAGGGTACTACAAAACCATGTCCTGCTCCTCTGCAGTGCCTATATATTTCAAGGGCTTATATCCAATATCTATAGAGATGTAACTTAATGGTCTCATACTTGACTAATACGCTGCCTTCTTGGCACAGCAGAGTGTTAGAGCTAGGCTGCAGGCACATTAAACCTGTGGGTTGAGAATAAGAATGGGACTGTGGTAATTGGGGCATTTTTTATTTTTTACTGGGCAGATCAAGTTCCTTGCCTAAAAGCAAAGAACTTTCCATAGATTACGTCACTTCAGTCTGGAAACAACTGTTCTTATCTCAGTCATCTTGCTGTATCAGCATTTACCTTCTGGCTTTGGGATGGGAAAACAGCCTATTTATGATGTTGATATTGCAGTAACAGCCAGGATGTGGAGTCTTAGATATAGGACTCTTAGTCCTAAAAAATCTGTAAACAGATCAGGACACTGCTCTCTGACTGGATGGTACTGTGCTCCTGTTATTGAAGGCTTCTCTGGTGGCCATGGCAGCTTTCATCACCTGGCCTTGAAATGATCATTCCTCAAGTGTCTGCAGCAGGAATGTCACTCTGAGCTCTGGTGAAGCTGTTGGAGGCATGTCCATTAGCAAGGCTGCCCTCCAGGCCAACTCTGGTATGCCTGGTCAGACTTGTCACCTCAGACCACTCTGTAGTTACCCTTGTTTCCTTCACCTTCTTATGAACTTTGCCTTCTTTCTTGTAATCTCTCGAGCATGTTTTTATCTAATGGATGTGAGTGACAAGTACACTCTGGTGTCAGGTGTAAAATACAGAGGGTGGATGAAGTTCTTGTGGAAAATGGCAAACCCTTATCAAGAATTGTCTTGCAGAGACAGCACAAGACATACTTAAGTCCTGGAGGGGTGCATCTTTGATACAGTATCCTCATTTGTATAAGTTTTCTCAGCCCTTGCTGAGCAGTGTGGTAGTGAACTGAGTTACTGTTGCAGTATTTCACCAACAGCATTGGTGAATCTTCTTCCATTAAAAAAGTATAAAAATTAAAGCCACTAAGTTCTTAAAATGGAAAGTGCATCTTTCTTAGCATGGTACCAGAGCAAGTTGAAGGCTTGCTCTGCCTGTACTTAGCTGTAATTTATGCTTCTGCTCTCTTAAGGGGTCTGCTTGCCCTTGATGCATGTGCGTAAGTCCCATTAACGTTAATAGGAGCTGAACACAAGCATTAGCTGACGCCAAACTCCCTAAATGCTGCCTTCAGTTCTAAAGCCAAGGTCTGGTCCCTGCCTCTGCAGCTAACCAGCTCCTCACAGCCCCGAGCTGCTCCTCCTCTCTGGTCATGCAGCAGCCAAACGGGGCTTTTGTCAGGGCTGGAGTGCAGTCATGGTGCCGTTAATGCAGGCTGGGGGCTGCAACCAGGGGTGGCTGGTGGGAGGTGTCTGGTTTCCTTGGAAAAGCACCCCCTCTGCCAGCACGGGAAGGAGGAAGGGATGGTTTCTGCTTAGCTTACACTGTAATGAGCTCAAGTCCCTGGGTGGAGAAAAAAGAGGGGTGACAGGAGGAGATAGGGAGAGGGGAGGGAAACAACTTGTTTCAGGTAACAAATCAGTTGCTAACTCTGTTCCAAAGCCATTTGCATAGATGATGTTGGCCCGGAGTGGGTTGGAAATATAAGGCATTCTGTAGACAGCTGCCCAAGGGAATGCTAATTAGCTGGCAGGCAATTAATAATTAATCAGACTTTTGTTCATTGTGAAGACAGTGTTTTCTTTGGCAGCTTCATAATGTTCTGAGTTTGCCTTGCTTTTCTTTCGCAGGCTGATATCATCGTGCTGGAACTGGGTTTTGCGGTGACATGCTTCTCCCTCCCTCTGGCATCCAGCTCGCCCTGTCCACATGTGCAGCCTGGGCTCTGACCTCGGTGCTTGGCTGGGCTCTGACGGCCCATTTAGCAGTCAAAAGCTGGAAAGGGAGTTGCTGGTGTGCTATTTTTAACCAGCTGGACATTTAAATAATTCAGACTCAGACACACATGCAGTGGTCTGGGCTGTGCCTCAGATTTGAAAGGGGAGAAGAGCATTGTATCACCCCTTCGAGGCTTGCTTGACCTTATAAACCACGGGTTCCCAGGCTCTTTAACACAGGCACAAAACAAAAGCCAAGCCTCCAGGAGTGAAATCCCTGCCCCACTGATGTCAGTCAGGCTCCTGGCTCTGACTGTGATGGAGCCTGGATCATACTCAGCTGCAAGGCACAAACTGGTCTGTATTTCCTGGCTTTCTAGTGCTGCAGAGGTGTTTTGTTTTTGTTTTTGTTTTTGTTTTTCTCCCACATCAGTAGAACCTAGTTACGGTGTGAATAGGATCCAGAATGAGGAATGTCAATACTTCTTGGAAAAATAGGAGTCATTTCGAGAAAGCGCTCTAGAAAACAGAAGCCCCATGAACTCCCCTCAATTTCAGACTAAGAAAGGAGCTGCACAGGAAAACAGTTCATCCCTTCTCTCTGGCCCCGTCCTTTCCCCATCTGTCCTGTGGAGTGGTCCACAGCTCGCTGAAAAGCCATCCCTCTCATCCAGGGGATGCCTTGGGAGAGCACACAGCCATGGACTTCCCAACACATTGGCTTCTTCTGGGGTTGGTGCTTTCAGAGAAAGCATGGGGCAGTGGTTTGGCTCGGAAAGATGTCAGAAGAGCATTCACAGCTGGAGTTGTTCTTTAGAGAAACTGTCACCTTGTTATTGAAGAGCAAAACACCCCCTGGTCACCTGCTCCAAATTTGGGCAACTGGACATCATCTAATTTTTGCTCTCTAGCCAGCGGGAGTTATTTAACTTGTTAAGGAGACACATTTCATTGAATAATTTTTCACTCTCAAATGGGGCTAAAATGAGAAGATTTACTGCCATTAAAAATTGATTTGAACATAAATTACCTAGCTTGGCCTGGAGATGCATTTATGATTATTACCCTCAGATTTCATGATATCACTGTGGAGTTCATAGGGGATACTGTCCTTGTCTGACAGATGGGGAGTGCTGGAACAGTTTATAAAAATTCACCTGCCCATGTACCCAGAGGGTCTTTGATCCAGGAATTGCATGAGTCAAGGGCCTTGAACTTGTATAAATAAGCCCATTCTTGTACTCTTGTCCTCTGAGTCTGCTTGCCTTCCCCGGTAGGTAAGACTTACTGTTTTCAACAGCTTGTTGTTTAATGTGGGACAAATTTGATTTGGAGGGTGCGTGATGTTTTACAATTAAGAAAATGTACCATGTTGTGTCGGTAAAGGAGACCCTGTTAAACCCTTGTCTGTCAAAGAGAAGGCACGGACTTGGTCTTTTAGGCATGAGGGAATCCACAGAGGAGCTCAACATTTGAAAGACAAATGCACAGCAAACCAGGCTTCACTGATTCTGCTGTTAATAGGGCTGCTTGTTTCCTTTGATTCCTGTGTGTTAGCTCAGCTGTGTTTTGGGACTGAACAAGATCTTTCCACTAGTTCAATTTCAAACACGTGGTAAATGACTCTGTGCCTGAAATGACTCTAAAGGCCAGCTGTCCGACGTTCCCGGTGGTCTCAGTGCAGGGAGTGGGGCTGCTTCTGCTGCTTAGATAGGCAAGACGTGGCTCCTTGTTCTGTGGTGTTGGGAAGCTAATTGACGCAAGGAGGGTGAGGATGTTCTGAGTCCCTTGTGCATTCCAGGTTTGAGGTTTTCCCTGTGTCTTCATGTCCCACATCATCACAACAGTTGTTAACAGAGGCGTGTGAAGTCTTGTTAAAAGAATGCGGCTTGTGATCATTTTCAGTGGCTTTAATTAATCATCTGTGGCTGGGGTGACTCAGCCAGATCAGGCTGGCAGCCAGCAGCTGGTCAGGCTAGGCATGCTGAAGGCAGAGGCTTGACAGCAAGTATAGATAGGGTGTGCAAAGAGCACAGCATTTTTTTTTTAAAGGCCAGCTGTAACACATCGGGGTCTGCTTAGTTCTGAAAGCCCATCACTGGAACACCAGTAAGGAAAGTGGATTTGGCATCAGAGGTGTGTTTTCTAGCCAAAAGTGTAGGCAAGTGGGTGGGAAGGCTGGACATCCAGAGTTCATGTTTGCAAAGGGAACTGATAGTGCACTTGAAAAACACGACCCCAGGGTTACCAAATCCCACTTCTTTTTCTACAATGGTGTGATGCCTGTCCATCACTCTGAGCTGTGAGAGGCTGTTCCCAGGGTAGTCTAATGCCCTGCCTGATGGACAGCATGTGCAAAATATGCCCTGTACAGTACAGAAGTTACATTTCCAAATAATATGGAATTGGGATCTTATCTAATGCTGCTGGTCAACACTCCTGGGAGTCTGCAGAACAAAATTCACCTTCTTAGTGTGGTGAATTGAAATCACCACAGCCACAGTGGCAAAACTCTCCTGTGCAGAATCTCATTCTGGACTAAAGTCCTTGAGTAATTATTCTGTAATAAAGACACTTATATTTTAGAATAGAGCATCCACGTGGAGAAGTTATACAGGCACAGCTATAACAGGATAATTATTTTGTTATAGCTGTGCCAGTCAATTTCTCAAGGCTTCAGTCACATGGGAAAGTTGAAATGATGTACTTTTTACAGTCACCAGCAATTCTTTATTTTTAATGTCCATTAGTTCTTGACTAATGCTGAATGATAGTGGAAATTCTCCAGGACAAAGATAGCTCTCACAATTTCCTTGTAGCTATCAAAGGAATTCAGATCTATCCTGTTAAGCTAATATGTAATTAATTGCTGGTGATTGGGGGTTTATAGCTGAATTGACTGGGAATTATGAATTTGCTGTTTACTAAATTCAACTGAAATAGCTGAAACACAAATTTGTAGAGAAGGTCCTTATTTATGTGTTAAGAATCCTCAAAATTTTAAGGGGTCCACACTAAAATGGAAGAGGATACAGAATTCCCTTCTTCCCACACAGCACTGGAAGCTTGATCTTTCAACAAAGGACTGAGTTTAACAATTTCAGGGATGTCTGGAATAGTTCAGTTCTGTAGTTGTTGCAGATATACATGCTATTATTAATTGCAGTGGAAATACTGCATGTGGTTTAACCCCAACTCATAACTGAGCACCACACAGTTGCTTGCTCACTCCCTCCTGCCCCTCCAGTCTCATGAGATGGGGGACAGAATGGAAAAAAAAACTGTGGGTAGAGATAAAGACAGTTTAATAAGATAGCAAAGGAAGAGGATAATAATAATCCAAGTGATGCACAAATGCAGTTGCAATAAAACCAACCTGATGCCCAGTCTACTTCTGAGCAGCAATCCTACCTCCCAGCTGTCTTTCCCAGTTCTGTCTGGAGCATGAGGTTTATGGCAGGGAATATCCCTTTGGCCAGGCTGGGTCAGCCATTCTGGCTGCACTCTCCCAGCTTCTCTTGCACCTGGCAGGGCCTGGGAAGCTGTAAAGTCCTTGACTTGGTGTAGACATCAGACCTACCTAACAACAACTGAAATCACCAGTGTGTTATCAGCATTATTCTCATACTAAATCCAAAACATGGCACTAGACCAGATATTGGGAAGAAAATTAACTTCTTCCCAGCTGAATCCAGGACATAGTACTTTATAGTAAAACTGCACCAAAGGACAATGGCATATATGAGATTTCTGTGGATATATGCCTGAGCTAGCTCAAGTCTGGAGATTAAAGCATAGTAGGAACTCAGAGCCTGGACACCCCAGGGGTGTCTGGTGAAATGCTAGCTGTAGCAAACATGCCACTGAATTCACCAGAGTCATGTTTGAATCTAAAACAAAGTCTTACCAGACCAAGGAAGGCCAAACATCTCAGTACACATGAATAAACTGTGTGGTTCCTGCATGCCAGTCTGGGACACAGCAAGCTGCCTGGGGAAGAAGCTGAGGCAGCTAAAGAAGCACCCTTGATACGTACTTAATCAAAAGTATGATTCAAAATGAAACCTGCCTATCATTGTCAGCTGTCTTACAGTGAAATGCGTCTAATTACTTCTCCCTTCTTAGAAAAGGAAGAGGAGCTGGGTTTGAGGTAGAGGATGCTAACATGCACGCCCAAGTGGGTGTACCAGTGGGGCTGAGAAGGGAGTGTGGTCTGTGGGCACACCTGGCTAGGTGGACCGCTTATCAATCCCATCAGTGACCCCTGGGCAAAGCCAACTGGGTAGCAAGGATGGTCCTTTGTCAACCTCTCCCAGTATCACCAACCTGAGGTAAAGCTACCCTCTAACTCCAGGACTTCTTGCTGTCATGTGAGCCCCAGTAGACAAGGTAGGGTAAAACCACTCAGTTTTGGTTTCAGTTTATCTTGATGTGCTCACCTCTTCTGCTGCTTATCTGAATTGGGGTTTTTACGCGTGGCTGGAGGGGAAGGCCCGTATTGTGTGTGCACAAGGATAAAAAAAAGGACATCCATATCCAGGGCTGCGATGCAAAAGCATAATCATGTTTCAGAATAACTGGAATTATAAACTGATGGGGCATTAAAATGTTATCTGGTTCCAAACATCAAGTGTTCAAATTCTGCCTTAAGGGGACATTAGCTGATTGTCATATCACAATGAGATTCTTATCACTTTATTTTAATAAACAGTTTTCATAAATGTTAACATTTTAATGGATGATTACATTCATATTTAGCTAGCAGATGCATTCATTTTGATTGATGTCATTTCCATGAGTACCAAAGGAATTAAATAATGATTTGTCACTTATGGTAAAGAGCTGCTCAAATGTCTTTTAAATAAACAACTTTATTTGTGGCGGCTGATGAGATGGCAATGAGGAACCGCAGCGTGCCGTGACGCAGAGGCTGGGGCAGCTGTGGGAGGTGGTGGGATCTCACCACGCTTTCCACCCCACCGCAGCTGGCAGACAGCTTGCCCAGAGGAGAGGCCCGGCACCCCAAAGCCGCTGAGGCGCCGGGGCAGGGGGGAGCCGGAGGAGGGCAGGGGAACCTCCCCTCGCTCTTCCACGTTGTCCTGCCCCTGGTTCAGGGTCGCAGAGGAGGGACCAGCCAAGGCGAGAAGGGGTGAACCAACATGGGACGCGGCAGCACCCCGNGGACAAGGCCGAGGCGCGGGCAGGGCTGGGCGGTTACACGGTGCTGCGGCGCCTCAATGTCTTCCGTGCCAGCCCGCCTGCAGCACGGGTACGCTGTGTGCAAGAGGCCTGAGACCCGGCCTGCCCAGCCCCACACAGCCCGCCCCGGCTATCGGCCCCGCCGCCCGCCTGCTGCCGGCTGGGGCAGATTGACGGCACCTGTGGCAGGACCGCCAGGCCCGGCCTGCGTGGCTGGAGCGGGAGTGCGGCGCGCCCGCCTCCGGGCAAGCGCGTTTGTACCCGCAGAAAGCAGATTTAGGGCTACGCTTTGTTTTGCGGAGGGTTGGTGAGGCGGTCAGGGAGGGCAGAGGGGCTGTTGGGGTCCAGAGCCCTCTGCTCTGCCGCCGAGGAGGTGCCAAGAGAACCTGCTGGGAGCTTAGAGATGAAGTGCAGAGGCCACGTGTGAGGTGTGTTGGGCTCACGGTTCCCTAGTGCTGGGGTGCGGGATGAGCTCTGGGACCATCGTTGTGTCAGGGCTGGTGCTCTGGGGAGAGCCGGCGGCTTTGCTGTGCTGTCTTTAAACTGGGGTGATGGAGGATGACTGTACTGGAGAGATATTGGGATCCTTTCTTGAGGGTTGACTCTTGGGTGGCTCACTAGCAGAGCCTTTTGGAGCTTTATCTTTCTGTAATACTTGCTGATGGAGATTGTTCAAGAGAACTTAAGCAAATCCTTGGTATCTTACAGACATTTAGGACCTTGGCTGCTCCTGTCTGCACACAGAGTGAGAAGAGAGGCTGAGTTTTTAAGAGGCACAATTAAGTAAGTGTGGGTTTTTTGCCTGTTTTCCAGAAGTAGTTATTAGGTTTGATGCACTGGTTATCTGTTCCATCATGACAGATGGATGCAATGTTTTTGTCTATGACTAAACTTACAGAAATTGCATAAATATAACTTCATAGTAAATGCTCTGATTTCATTATAAGTGTATGTATACTTAAAAAAAAAAACCACCCACCCACCCAACTACAGAACAGCAAACCAACCAACCCTCTCCCCCCACCACCAAAACAGTGAAAAGCTTCCTGAGTCTCTTCTGCCATTCTGCTTTGAAAACCCTCTCTTTTTGCATCTCTGCCCTGACTTCTCTGGAGTGACTGTAGCTAATGCATCTGTGAATTTAGCCTGTGGTCCTTGAGCTGTCTGGGACTTTCTGGAAGGTAGCTCCAAAGACCTGACTGATTCCAGGCTGTGGTCTTAAGTGGTCCTGGAGAGCCCCGTGTGCCAGCAGTGATGCTTGCTGTGCTGCTGGCTGGCTGCCTCAGGTTTGGGGGGGTGACTCCTGACTAGCATGTTCCTCTCCCTGGCAGGCAGTCTGATAACTGGTTTGGTTCCCTGGTGCAACTAGCTCATGATTACTCATGGAGCTTGCTTAAAGCAACTGCATTCACATACTGCTTAAATGCCTCAAGCTGAAGATACAGCTTTGCATACTCTGTGAGTACCAGGAGCTATTTGATAAGTGCTAGTTCTATCCTTCTCAGCAGCAGCCCTGCCTGGGCAGTAGCAGGTTGCTTCCTATGGGGTTTATCTTATCTAACTATAGACTTGTGAATCTTATGCTTTTAAACATTTGACTCTTGCTATCTGTTTCTTTGCAGTTATATTGTGTCTCCTCTTAAGAATGCACTGTGGCATTTGTACTGCTCATGAGCTGATGCACTATAGGTAGCAGCTGGATGTGGAGCTATGTGCTTCTGAGGGTTGGGGTGTGATTAGTAGTAGGCCAACAGGAAATCTCCTGGATCAGCAAAAATTACCTGGCCTATTGTTGCCTGCTTTAATGAGCAAAGGTACCTGCTGAGACTCCTGCTGAAAGCAGCCTAGTGAAAGCATGGTTCAACTATCAAGTGCTCTGGGAGAAACTCTTGTGAGATTGCTGCAGACCTCCAGAATCATCTGAGCAATTCTGCACCTACTGCTGATCATATCTAATGCAGGCAGGCTGCAATTGTTGTATGGCAGGTGCATCCTGCAAAGGGATGAGTGTCTTGAGGAAGGAAATGTCCTTATTTTAGAGGTTCCCAGGCTAGCTTCTGGGAGTAGTTGCTGCTTTCTGTAAGTAGCTAGCTAAGCTGATTGGTGGCTGAGTTTCATTTGGGTTTGAGTTACTTCATAAAGAAATACTATCTGAATACAAAAAGCAATTTCAAAGTCTTTACAAAACAGTTTGCTTGTAAAGAAACTGCTTTCACAAAGGTTTTTAGGTAGATTCTTGTCATGTTGATGTCATAGGGCATCATTGAAGATCTTTAGGAGAGTCATTAACAAGTCTTGACTGCTCACTTTGAATGGCTGCATTTGGGCTGTCAATATGGTGTATATGTTGTGGTTTGCACGTTTTGTTTCCCCCCCACCCCCGACTGTTTTCAAAAACAACCAGTGATGCTGGATGGAGAAGAAGAGCTATTCTACACAGGTGCCATGCTAGCTACCCATGACTTCCACCAGACTCAGATACTTTATGGGCTTTCCTGTATGTTGGACAGAGTGAACTTTATATTCAAGACAAACTGCAAACTAAACTCCCACTTTTAAAGTAAATCAAGCTTTAAAACAAACAAACCCCAGCCAAAAGGCACAGGTCCCATGGTTGTGAGTAGCACAGTGAAGATAAAATCCTGATGCTGCCATCTACTCTGGACAAAAGCAGGGTGGGACATTTGGCCCTACTGTTCTGGTGTACTTTTGAGACTAGCAGGTGCCCTTTTGAACTCAGACTTTCTCTTTAAGTCAAACATTATGAAACAAATGCTGGCCTATACCTCTGCCATGCAAAGCCAGTTATATTATGGCTCTCTAGAGTGTCTGCATGGAAGATCTGTCTATGCCTTGGAGCCATTTCTGATGGAAGTTTTTTTTATTAAGGCTTTTTTTAGAAGTCCAAACTATATCCTACAGAAATAGTGATGGTGGTGGGGTGTGTGTGTGTGCAGGTTAGCTAATGTATGTTGGTGCAGTACTTCCATGATGAAAAGACCTCAGGCAGCATGGAGACAGAGCTCCAGTCCTCCAGACTTCTGCTCAGCTTTTGCCTGGTCTGTGAGATGCTGACATAAAGTGGGCTGTGGCTGGGAAGTTTCTTGAAAGCATGTGCAAACTCTTCACAGTAAGAAAGAAATGCCTGGTCTAACCACACTGAACATCCCTGCACTGAGCCCAAGCCTAAGGAACTCAAAGTGAACTGATTCCAGTCCTTGTACAAAGACTTGGACAGGTCAAACAGTAATTGACAGAACAGTGGCTGACCAAAGAGGGATCTCTGTCTTATACTACAGGGCTTGCCAACCAAAGGAGCTCCTGCCTATGCCAGGCACCCCTGCCCTGCTAGGTCTAGTGATCTGGGGCTCTTTGCCTCCCCATGAGCTTGCAAGCTTTAGTGCTTTCATCCTGTTTATCTCCACGACCTCCTTTATGCCCCACTTGGTCCCAGTGTGACCCATTAACTCAACCCAAGCTCAGTACTTGGGAGGTACACTGACTCCAGACACTGCATGGCACAGGGGTCTCTGGCTATGTAAGCTGTGTGTCACAGGGTGTAGGAGTGAGTGAACCACTAACAGTGCCAAAACCAAAATGAGAAGAAACATATGCCCAAAGATGAATCGGTTTTTCGATCTAGCTGTGCCTGTGGAGGTTATGTGTGGGGCCAGCCAAGAGAAAGGAAAAATCAGATGTTTGGAGTGGTAGCTGTCATTAAGGTACTGATGGCAGCAGAAGCCTTAAAACAGGCATGAGAGATGTTCACAGAAAAGGTCAGTGTGAAGCCTTCTTTCTTTGAAGCCGTCTGGTCCAGCTGACTCATGCCAGGTCCTGTCCACCTCCCATCATCTGTGAGTGGCTGTAGCTCCATAGTTTCTTGGCTGTTCTTGACTTGTTTCATGCTGGGAACTTCTCAACTCCTGGTGGCCAGAGGTTAACTCAGATGAGGGCTGGCTTCCTCTGAAATGTGCCTGCTTTCTCAAGACAGGGTTCGTGCTTTTAACAGATGTCTAATTCTCTTTTCCCTCTAGGCCAGGGAGGTTAATTGGAGGTACATCGGGCCCAAGAGCCTCCTACAGAGATACTTGGCACAAATAAATCAGCCTATTTTTGATGAATAACAAGGCCCCAAAGGCTCTAGTTCTTGCTGCCTGCACAAATTGCAGGTATAAATTTCACAGCTGATCACAGGGACTCCAGAATTCAATTAACTCTCTGCTCATTTAAAAAAAAAATGCTGCCTGCCTATTTAATTATGAGTGTCACTGATACTACACATGCTGTTCAGGAAAGCTCCAATTAATAAAGCATTGCATCATTAATATGAGTGACAGCATGAAGCCTGTGTCACTCAGGAGTCTGTCTTGACCCTCTGAGATTGGGATTTAGGGAAGGGGCATCCTTTTCTTCAGGCTTGGGTGATGCTGAAGGAGCTCTGAGATTGCCTCCATCCTTTGCAGGTTGTTCTGGTTGCTCTGTTTTGGGTGCAGCTGGAATGTAATGAATTGCTGGCAACCCATGATTTAGACCTTCTGGTGCCTGGGTAACCTTCTGAGGTCTCTGGTTGTGGGGATGGGGTCTGCAGAGACACAGGAGGCAAAAATCTGCAGAGATTAACCTGTGCAAGGCATGGTGAGATGACAGCAGCTGTGTTCTTGCACTGCTTTTACCACATTAAAGCACCTTTCACAGCCAGGAAGGGTGTTAACCAAAGATGTACAAATAACCACATCTCTGCAGCATGTTTCATTTTTGATCTTGATTTTAAATCAAGTCTGAGTATCCATCAATAAAAAAGCACATTTTGTTTTGACTTTCTAAACTTGCTTTTGTTTTAAGCCCAAACTGCTGTGACCTCCTCATTCTGCATGCTCTTTCTCTACAAGCTCTGTCCCTCCTGTTTCAGTCACCATGTGTGTAAGCCACCAGGATCATAGTCTAGCATTTTCTTTATTTTTCATGGTCATGTCTAATTTGTACCTCAGCTTTCCAAATAATACTGAGTCCTTATCTGCATTCTCTATACTACTTTTTTTCCTTCCCTGAGCAGTTCTACTCCTGACTACAGCAATCTTCTTTCCAGTAGTGGCAAAAACAACCTCACTGGTCTAGCCAGAGGCAGCTGTCACCCGAGATTAGATGTCACAGCTCCATCGCTGCTCCGTTTCCCTGCATCTTCCTGGGAATTTCATACTAGTCACAAGCATGTTCAGCAAATGTGTGCCCAGATGTTGCAAAAAGTTAGTAGCCACTTTGATTGCCTCATGTTTTTCCAGTCCTCTGTCATAAACTGCTTGCCTTTTCTACATGCTGCTGTTCCCTGTTGCTAGTCAGAGCTGCAGCTTTCACTGCCTGTTTGCCACTTTTAAGTAGAACATCTTTACTGTTTGCTTTCAGGCACAGGATTGTAACCTGATAAATGCCTGCAGGACTGCCTCTCTTGTCCACAGTATCAGCTTCAAATCAGAAAAGAAGCTTTCCCAATCTCCTGCATGCCTCTGCATTTCTGTTCCCTTTCTAGCAGCTATTTTAGTGCTAGAAGAGGGAGTGGATGTTTTGTTCGAGTTTATTTTTGCTCAGTGAATGGTTTCACAAGCCTTAGAGCTGTTCCAAGGGATGTGCAAAGGCCAGCATCTCTGACACTAGCAAGAGTATGGATTTAAACTTGTTCTTGAGCTGAGGCAATCTGCAAATAAGCTGCTGGCATCCTAGAACTGCTCCTTTCATGCTACCCACTTGAATTCTGTACTTACTTTGTTCCCCTGTTGTCTCTTCTTTAACTGAAATAACCTATGTCCTGGGCCTGGAGCTACCTGTCTGTCTTGTATCCGTACAGCCTGAGGCTTCACAGGACTCATATCCCTGACATGGGCCTGGGGGCAGTGCTGCAGCACAGCTGTTGGATTCAAACCCCATCCTTGCTCTGCTTTCCCTGTGCAGTGCAAACCTCTGGTGTCCCTGGTAGGGCTGTTGCTTGACTGCCCCAACTCCCCTGAGACACAGGCAAGAAAAGGGTGTTAAGTGACTGTAACTTGTCAGGGGATGGTGGCTGCTGCTCCAGCCCACACATGGTGACTTCTAGTTCTCCTGCTCCAGCTGAGCAAGCCCTGGAGACTGGATTCCACTCTCTCAGATAACACTGAGTGATGGTAGTATAGTGCTCATCCTGGAGAAACTGGATAAGGCCCAGTGTAGGCTTCTTAGGCTTCTTATGGAAATCCTCTGGTGGTTCTTGTTTTCATCCCCTGCTGAGCATCTTCTTGAGCTCACACTTGTTTTTTTCTATCCTCTCCAAAATATAGTGCTGTGAACCATGTGAATGTGTGAAGAGTGAGCAGTGGGTAAAGTGGGTGCCAGTGGTTTAGGAGAACCAGGTTCAAGCCCTTGTTTTGACAAGTGGGCTGCCCTATGGGAGGAAAACAGGCTGTTTCTGGATTTGCCAACCCAGGTACCTGTCCAAAATGTTCTGTAAATTGTTATAAAAGGTCACAGCAAGGGAAAATAATGTGGTCAGACTCCCTGACCAGCTGCAGCTGAGCACGTAAGCTGTTGCCATTACTTGTCAGTCTCTTGCAGTCTGTCATCTTCTGGCTACCTGTGGGAGCGAGGGAGGAGTAGAGGTTGTGAGATGCTTTAGTCTCTGCCCAGAACAGCAATGAGTTAGCAAGTGGAGCCATGATACTGTTTATAGGGCCTTCCCACTCATACATCTTTCTAAAAGCACCACTCACTTGAAGTGAAATTCCTTGTATTGCTGGAGGAAATGTGAATGTGAGACACAGCACAGTGATGTGCAGATAACAGGAGCTCACCGTGAAGCCTGAAACCCTCTGAGAACTCCTGCCTCCAGCTTTCCTGGCTCTGAAGTCAGACTTTCGCATGCCAGATTTGCAAAGGTGTCAACTTCATCCTGATAGTGGATTTCCTCACTTAAAAGGCCCCTCCTGGCCTCTTCCCACTCCCCTCCCTCCTTCCTTCTGTGAAACAGTCAAGCCCCACTGCAGCTGAAGATCTCCTCTGCACTGACCTCACGCTTTGGGTGTGCAGGGGATGAAGTGAGGAAGACACAGGGCTCTTGGCACAGCCTCCTAGCTGTGTCTTGCCTCAGTAAGTAGTGATGGTCCAGACTTTGCTGGTGAATGCAGTTGGAGATGAGGTACTACCCCTCGTTGCCCCACCCAGGGAACAACCTCAGCCAAGTCCTCTAGCCCCCTCAGGATGAACTTTTTCTGCCTTGTTCACTGCATCTGTCGGCATCAGGGCAGCTTGTTCACTATATCAATATAGCCTGCAGGCAAAAGGCACTGAATTTTGGTAGTTTGTTGGTTGTTTTGTTTTGGTTTTTTTTTTACTCTCAGATAAAAAGCCCTGTTGAGAGGGAATTCAGGAGCCAACGTTTAGCATTCATTATCCCTTTTAGATTAGTGAGCTGCTGGTGCAGGGACCCAGCTCACTTTGTTTCACTGAGTATTAGGTGGGTGTTCCACACTAGCATATTCCCTTCATCTTTTTATGTCCTTTGAGGGTAAATAGAACCCTTCCAGTGAGGACAGGGAGCCCTCCAGATGCTTCACATCCACATAACTGTGTAGTCCTTTTCTGCAGCCTGTGCTACAAGGCATATATGCTATCTCAGGGTTTGCAGCTCCCTGCTTGGAAGCCATTCCTGAACAGAGCATGGGGCTGAGTGGGAAATGAGACCTGTAGCATCCCAGGATTTATCAGTTTGTGCTGAGGGAAATGTGTTCTCAGCACCTGGCCCTGGCTTTAAGGGAACTGCAGAAACAAAGAGCCAGAGATCACACTGTCCCCTTTACAGGCTGGGAGGAGAAGGCACATACACCATGCTCATAGCTGCTTTTTCCTTCAGTTTGATGCCATTTACCACTCCAGGGATGATCTAAATACTGTCAACCCTGAGTGCTATTGACCAAGTTCCACCAGAACAGCTCCCGGGTGACTGTGTATGAGTGTAGCTGATAAGCTCCCCGTTGTAATAAGCCAGACCTGCACTAGCCTCGGAGGCCAGGCATCACATTCAGCAGCTGGTCTGAACCTGGTGGGTGGCAATCCAACCCAAGTGAGCTTTCCTGGGAGGCTCCTAAACTTCTGCTCCTGTGCTGAGGTTTATCTCCAGGTATTCATTTTATTCTGGCATTGTGCTGCTATCCCAGCCTGAAATTAGAAGGGTAGGATGGGCAAAACATAAACAAATGATTGTGTGGTTGAAGCCTGATCTCTGTGGGTTCCTCAGTATCTGCACACTCAGATTATGCATATTTCTTCTCTTGTACATCTGCTTATTCTAATTGTTACCAACCTTTAGATGAAACAAAACTGCCTTGAGTACTTGCCCATACTGTGAAGATTTGGGTTTTGAGTTTTGATGAAGTGTAGTGCAGTTCTCTTAATGTTTCTGCAGCTCCATGGTATCTGGCTGCAGCTGGAATCAATAACAAAGGTGCCAAAATAAAGTAGGAGTGGCTGCTTTTGGGCTTTTCCAAGCCTGACAAAGAAAATATAAAAGTATGAGGGCTTGTTGTTAGTTGGAGTGTTCCTTACCTCATAGTGTAACAATCTATCTTGAAGGAGTCCAGCAGTCAAGATCAGCACTGCATAAAGCATCTCTTTTTTTTAACCAGCCCTTTCGGAAGCTCTATGAGGTTAATCAGTGGGCTTTATTTGAAATATTAATCTCTGCCCTGGAGGCATTGAGACCCTTAGATAAATTGCTGAGGAAGGCACACATTAAGATTATTATTAAAAAAAAAATAATTCTGCTTCTCTCTGAAGAGACATTGGAAATAGCCACTGAGTTGTTTTGCTTTGAAAGAGATATCACCTGTCTTGGCTCCCAGGGAAGATCCCAGCTCATAGAGATGTTGTTCAGGACAATCCTAAATAATAGTTATCAGCATTTGAGAAACATGTGTCACTGCACTGCTTAATATTTGCAAACAAAGTTCCATAAAAGCCACAAAAGAGAAGCAGCATTGCTCTGAGTGAAATTAGAACAGTATTCCTTGATGGGAAGGAAGCTAACTTGATTTGACTTTTGGAGTTTTTTGGGGGATGGGGTGTTGGTTTTAATCCAGTGCTTAAAAGAGCTTTCAGCTTTTTTTCTCTCAGTTTTTCCTGGGCCTTAAGCATACTTGCTCCCCCTACCCACCCTGGCTGTGCCTCGACTAGAGTTATCAGAAGAGTGCTGTGTGGGAAGATGGGTTTGTGAGCAAATGCTCCTTGCTGGACTAAATCACTGAAATCTATAACAGCCCTCTACTCTGCCTGTTTCTAGAACTTGCTAAATAGTCCCTAAAGACTATGAATAAATAAACTGTGTCAGGGCCTTATCTTGAACAAACTCAACTTTTCTCCCCTGCATGCTGTAGTGTCAGGTTTGCAGGAGATGACAGAAACCAGTATCCCAAATTACTGTGGCTTGTGGCTATTTCAAGAATTTTGCTGTCAGCTCAAGCAGAATTTCCTCATATTCTAATTAGAAATCTTATCTGGCTGGAGGATGGGTAGGTTTGGCAGTGCACCTAAATAAGCAGATTTTACATCCTGCTGCTTCCTCCTATAGAATTATGTTAGGTATTGTGATAATGTATAGTGGATATAGGAATAGAGTGTCCTGTTCCAGCTTCAGGAGTGGGAAGCTGGGCTTATGCTAAAAGCTGATGTGTGCTGGCCTACCGCGTGTGGAACAGGCTGCTCAGGTTTGGGACTCACAGGTGAGTTCAGCCCTCTTACCTGGAGAGGTCAGAGCAAGTTAGAAAATAGTTAGACCAGTTGGAGAGGGTCCAGAGGAGGCCACAAAGATGATAAAGGGGCTGGAGCACCTTCCTACGAGACAGGCTGAGAGAGTTGGGGCTGTTCAGCCTGGAGAAGAGGAGGCTCCAGGGAGACCTTAGAGCGGTCTGCCAGTACCTCAAGGGNGTCCCTGCTTCTTGCAGGGGGGGGTTGGACTAGATGACCTCTGGGAGTCGCTTCTAACCCTAATCATTCTATGATTCTATGAACGTGAGCTTTGCCATGTTCAGGATTAAGCAGCCAGGTTTTTCCAGACTCTCTGGCTTTTGCACCCCAAGTCCATGAGGTTAGCCTTTCTTACAGCAGTCCCAGGTATGGATGAGTACTTCTGATCCAAGCTAGATGCTCTGGTTCTTCCCAGAGAGGTTGTGGAGTCTCCTTCTCTTGAGACATTCAAGACCAATCTGGACATGATCCTGTGTGATTTAATCGAGGTGATCCTGCTCAGGCAGGGGGGTTGGACTGAGTGATCTTTCGAGGTCCCTTCCAACTCCTAATGTTCTGTGATTCTCAAATTCACTGACCCTTTCAGTATCTTGGTTTGGAGGTTACATACTGTTCTTCACATACAATATATCTTCACAGATAGAGGCTAATTAAGGAGCTTTTAAAGGTCTATAAACCTCTGTAAAAACCTTTGAAAACAATATATCAAATCCAATTCGTGTGCTGCTTAGGATAAACGGATGAACAGATTTGCTTCGGCTAAGATACTCGTGTGAAGGAATTCCTGGATGCATACAGGTGCTAAGAGCAAGTTGCTGTAGCTTACTCAACAGCAGAGTCAGGGTGAAAACACTGATCTGGGAATAGCAGCTGTTTCTGCCAGGTACAGTAAAGTGAATATCTGGTTCAGTTACACAATGTCTGGCCTGACCATGCTGGTGGTGTTGCAAGCATACACTTGAAAGCAGGACTTGGCCCTGCTTGTTACCACCTCACCATGATGGCTTTATGTGTTGTGGCTCTTGGTACTGAGTTTCCTCTACTGGAAATAGGGTGGAACAATGCTGGACAGCAAATCTTTTATAACCCAGTAAATTTAGGAGGTGCAAAGGTCTTTAAATTGAACCTCTCTGGAACAGTTCTTAAAGTCTGGTTGGAGCCAGAGTAGCATAAATAGCCTCAGTGTCCCCTTCATTCACATATTGGTTTTTTTTTTGTGGGGGGAGGAAGGGTATGTCTGGAAATCCTTCAGACTAAAAAAATCTCTATGCTATAGTCTCTCCTCTTTAATAATTCACACAAGCTTTTGGCCCTGTCAAAATGGCGCTTTGTACCCCCACTCTGCTCTATTTAGTAGAGTTTGTTGGCAAGGGTAACCCGGCTTCACGCTGTGGAGTATATTTGTTTCTTAATAGAAGATGGAGCAGAAGTGGAATTGTGCTTGTTGTATATATTTTGCCTTCTCAAGATTAGCCCCAAGCAATTATCTGACTATGGCCTGTGCCAGAAAAACACAACAGAACAATTTTAGCAGTGCCAATGAAAACTCCAGAATGTGTTGCACTCAGGAGTGTAATTTTAGATTCTGTTTTCAAGTAGTATTTCTGTGACATCATTGACTTTAGGAAAATAATACCCCAGGGCTTGCTTTACAAACAGGATGGAGCTTTATGATTTGGCAGCTCTCTGTAGGCAGCAAGACAAATGTTCATCGCTTACAAGACTCTATGACAACAGGCTCTGCTTCCTAGCAGAAGTTAAAAGTAATAAGAAAAAGTTAAACCTGATGTGGAAAGGGAGTTGGTAGGCCCTTGCCTGCTGCCCTGAGGGCAGGGATGCTCGGATCACCTCCAGGAGAACCAGAGCTGTGTGAAGATTTGCTGTAGGAACAAGAGCAGTTCTGACTAAACCCTGCGTGGGGAGTTGCCCCAGGCAGGATTTGGGAAATGCAGTTGTTGCTGCTTTTGCAGCCTCTGTTCCATGTTCATGACACAGATGAACTCAAATCTGGTGAGAGGATGGGGAGGCTTTGCTGGTCCCCTGAGCAGGCTCCAGCTGCCTCCTGGAGCTCCGTCGTTCAGATGCAGGCTGTCTGGCATGTGCTTGAGGGATTTGAAAGTAGTGCTGACAAGCCCCGTGTGCCCAGCCCAGAGCTCCACTGTCAGGAGATGTGTCAAATGTCTTCACTGCTTTTTTTTGGGTTTGGTTTTTTTTTTTCCCAGGAGTTCCTTGTTGATTGTAGGACTCAAAGGGACCCCATGAAGCTGCCTAGTCCTTCTTCCCAGCCAGCCTGGGGCCACATACACTTGGGTAATGCTTTGCAGACCTTTAAAGCTGAGGTGCTGTGGTCTCCCCATTCACAGATGTTCTTTCCGGTAGAAAGGGTTTTCTAACCCACATTTTTCTTTCTGTTATCATAAGTCCATCACTTCTCTGTTCTGCACACACATTGTAAATAGGATAAGTACTCTCCAGCCTGCAGCAGGCTGTTACACATTTGACACTTACTGACCCTTTTCCCCCCACCCATCATTGTCCCTTCCTTAGACTGAATAGTCTGTGTGCTTTGGGCCCCCCCCCCCTTTCTTTATAGATAGCTAAGAAAGCTTTCATAGTATCTGCACTAGACACTTCTGGGCAAATCCAATGTGAATTAAATAAAAGTTAATGTCTATCTAAACCTTTTTCATTCTGGAAGGCTCTATAAGCTCAGTGGGTGCCTTTAGGTGTGTAAAGGATTTTTTATGAAAAATAGTTCTCTGGCTCTAGGGCAAAGCATATTGCAGCCTTCCTGTGCTCTGTGCCCCCAGCATACAGGAGTGGAAAATGGGTTACTTAACTACAGTGCATCGGCTGTGGCTTGAAGGAGAAGTGATGACACCAGTTCTGTCGGCAGATGGTTGATTCAGTGTACTCTGAGGAGTCCAACGTTTGTAAAAGTCAGTCTGATTACGCACAAGTATCTTTCACAATCAGCTCCAGTGACTTCAGTGGAGTTGCTTCCAGGGTATCTGGCACAGCATGGCTCTTCTGTTGCTCGACCACAATCCTGTTTGGTGAGTTAGGGCACAGGAACCGTGCTCCAAATGAGTAGGCTCATTGTTTGTTGGAGTGGCCAGACGTAGGCATCGGGTTGCCTCTGGGTTGTGCGAACTAATAGCTCTGTTCCAGAAAGACATGTGAAACTCCTGCTGATTGCCATGAAAGTGAATAATTTGCTGGGAGCGTGAACCCTGTTGGGGAGGGGCTGCGTCTTCCCCCGACTGTGTGCAGTGTCCAAAAATCCTGGGCACTGTTGTAATATAAATAACAGATCCTCATAGTCTCATCAGCTTCTAGACTCCCTTGGGGAACTTTGCATTCTTCTGTAAATATGAGCTTTGTGGGAGAAGTCTGATGCTACACGAGCATGTGAGAATTTCCTTCCCAGTTGGCATGAAAAAGCTATAAATCTGTGGAGACAGAAGCCCTTCCCCCCACCCGCTCTTATGAAATTAATGGGTGTTCAGTTAAGCCAAAACAAAGAGTGGTTTCCCTCAGGCAAAGTTGTCTTTATAAAAAAAAAAGGGGAAAAAAAAAGGCATTTTAGTGTATGGATAGAAAACCTTGTTTAAGTCCTTGTTTAATAACGCAGTAAGTGTCCAGGGAAAGGAATTGTGTCTTGCTCTGCTTTTGGCTTTCAACTTCCTGGGAGTAAAGGTTGGAAAATAAACAAGGGCTAATGCTAATGGAGGTGAAGGGTGACCTTGGCCTGAGTGGAAATTTGCATGGCCTGATGTAAGTTGAGTTGTTGGATAATGGAGACTTTCACCCTCTACCTCTGTCAGACAGGGAGGTCACCTGTGTCACTTCGACTGCGGTGTTTCTCTCCTCGCTTCCTACATTCATGCAGTAGGGATGTTTTAAAGGGTAGTGGCAGGGAGCTAATAACAGCAAGTCATTAAATCTCCAGTTCTCCTCTAAAGTCCCTTTGGACAAAGTGGTATGTGTGGCAGCGTGACTTCTAGTCACATCCTAAAGAAGGTCATGGGATGATGGGGAACTGACTACCTCACCTGCTCCAGCCTGGCAATACCCATTGCCAGGCTGGAGCAGGTGGGATCATCTCAAACCCAGCTGGCTTTAAACTCTTCCTACTCTGAATTCTGGAGAAAAAGCTCTATGCAAAATTGTTCCTTTCCACTGTATCTGGTTTTACATTCTCTGGTCTTGGAATAAATCAAAAGATACAAATCTCACTCATAAGAAACTAGATGAGGCTGGTTCCTCTTGGAACCAAAAAAGCAATTGAAGAATATTTTAAGTTTGTATCACTTCTTGGCAAACTAGTCAGTGATGGCTGTCTCCAGCTTTGGTAGCAATGTGAAACCTGCAAAATGCAACCTACGCTGGTAGCTGAGATGCAAAATGTCTTTAAGCTTTTCTGGGTATTCAGATGATAGTTGTCAGCCATTTTTCACAGTGTGGATTTGTGCTTAATATCTCAAGGAATTTTTTAAGATGTTGTGGCAGTTTTGTTCTTGGAACATCCAGGTCTATGTGTATGTTCTAGTGGAGAGGGTTTTTGATAATTTGATTATTTTGGATATGAGAAGTAATGCCTTCCAGGGTTTCCAATACTGCTCAATAATTTACAGCAGTGTAGGGGTAAGAACAATTCTGGAATAGCACTAAAGGCAGCTCTAGGGCAGGTGTGAGTGTGGCCTGTGAAGAGGTAATAGTACCCAGAGGATCAGAGACACAGCTGCATTTAATGCCTGGTAATGTCTTGGGGATGTGATTATCTCCTGGTAACAGAACCCCCATGTACCTCTGCCTGGCAAGGATTGGGGAGGTGGAGGAAGTAGCTCTTGAGTGAGCAGGTTTCTCTGCAGAGCGTCCTCTTCAAAGTGTTTGGGAACTTGAAGCATCATTTTGTTGCGTGGAGAGCTGGACAAAGAGAGGTCATGGTCCTGGAAAGCCTGGTCTGTGAACCTGCTGCCTCTGCTCAGAGGCTGCAGTGTGGGTGGGAGGATGATGGTGGGGTGGGGGGGCTGCCCTGTTCTGCTTTGCCTTCTTTTCCTCTCCCCAGCCTTTTCTTGCTTGTCATAGGAGAAGCCAGGCTATCATGCCTGGAGCAAGACAACTCCATTTCACTTGGATGGTTGCCCTTGAGCCATTTCAATTCAGAAATTCTCTCTTGGTAGAGTGTGTGTGATAATTTTCCTTTCTTTCTCTCTCGCTGTGCTCTGCAGCTATTCTCCTAAGCACAGCTCACTGCTGGAAGTGGTTGCTGAGAGCAACGTGATGCAGCAAGGGCTTCATTTTTGCTGCCATAACCTTCTGCACCCTGCTATTGGTGGAGTTCTGATGTGTTTGACTGGAAGTCTGGGATTCTTCACCTTCAGGCACCAGTCCTGCTGGATCCCAAATGCTCTAATGCTCATTTTCAGCAACTTCAACTGAGCTTTGATCCTACAGCAAGGGCTTATTTGCTAAATGATTGCAAGGGTGCTGGTGTCCCTAAGGGTTGGGCTCAGCATATGTTTGCTCAGGGAAAGGACAGATACCCGAAAGCATTTTTCAGCATTTTCTTGGATAGGTGATGAAGGGAGACAATGTTACATACTGCTTTAGGAAGGAAAGAAAATCCTTAAGCCTCCAGTGTGTAACCCAAGGTTTTTAGAGCCTGTTGAACATTCCCTTTTTTAGACAGCTCTGTTCTCTCAATCCTGGGAGAGGAAGCAAGAGGTAAGGTCTTCTGCCTAATTTTTCTGTCATCCTCTTGCAGTCGGTTTTTGCTCTAGCCTGCAGACAGAGGGAAGAGCTGGGTGGGTGGTGATGAAACAATCATCACTTAAAACTATTTGCTGATAATGAGTCACTCTTCGTGGAGTCCCAATCTGTTCTTCCTTCTGTCAAGTACTGAGAGTGCAGCAGATCTTCCCTGCAGAACTTTTTTTTTTTCCCCTCTCCTGAAAGATGGATTTTAGCAGGAGGGTTTGGTGAGAAAGAGGAAATAATGAATATATGTTTGTGGGGGAATATTAATGAAAAGCTTCCTTTTTGTGACAAACCTGAGTATGAACCTCCTAGTAGCTTAGATGAGGAGCCATGAGGAAAAAAAAAACAACAAAAAGACCCCATGAGTCTTTTTGGGGTTTTTTTTCAGTCTGTAGGCTGCCAACTCTTGCTGGCATGAGTCTCACCAAATCCCCATGGCCTTGACTCCTCAGCTGAAAGTGGTGTCTAAGGCAGAACCTTTAGGTTGGGTGACAAGACATAAGGCTTCCCCTTGTGGATGGGACAGTGTGTGATGATTCAGCACAATGTAAAATAAGCCTTGTGTGATCCCAGCAGGCAGCTATGCTTTGCCTTCTCTAACAGTTCCAACTGCAACGATTCACAGTCAATATCTTGATAAATGCCATTCGGTGTGCTAAGTGCAGTCTGGATCACGTTCTGTTGGGATGGCTGTGATGTTTTCCCAGATACAGTTCCTGCAGTAATAGGCCAGTACTGCAGATTTCAATGAAAACTCAATTTTCTTGTAATGAGGTTTAATGGGAAGTTTATTAGAGTATTGATAATGGAGAATGCAATAGATACATGTCCCAGAGTTAATATATTGTAAGATATTACAGCATACTTTGCATATTTATCACTGTTAAATTTAATTAAGATTTTAATTATAAATAAAAATTGGTCATTCAAGCACAGGAAAGTATGTGCAAGGGAAGGGTTGAAATAGGTGCTGAGTCAGGTGGAACTGAAATGGGCTGAAATGAAGAGGAAAAGGGAGAGTTTGGCATTTCAAATATTGTCTTTTTCACGAACTGCTCAGACCTCCATCATAACTTTGTGCATGAGATTGTTCAGCAGCCTGTCAAGTGAGCTGGGATCTGGCAGTGAAGTGGGCCTGTGTCCCATGCTGGAAGCATCTCCTGGAGGTCCAGTTTGCTCTCTGGGTGTGTCACTGGTAATGCCTCTGATACGCTGCCCCGTCACAGTGAAACCCTCTACCAGCACACCGCTATCTCTCAGTGCATCCCGACTGTACTCAACGCTTCAAACATAGTAATCCTCCCCACAGATCAGATACACAGTAATCCTCCTTCACAAGTGAGAGCACAATGGGCCTCTGCCGTCAGACATGATGTAATCCTGCTGCATCAGATAGAGGGATTCTTTCCTACATCCTGGGAAGCACTGTCCTCTGTCCTCTTGCACTAGTCTGCTGTTGCAGAGGAATAACGGGTCATCACTTCAGATCAATGTGATCAATTGATGCCAACTTTATTTCACTCCAAACTCAATATTTATCAGTTCCTTTTTCACAGTACACAAAGCACACCCCCTAACAGTCTTAACTAGGTTAAGTATTGTGGTGAGACCTGCTTGCTGATTGGTGCTTCATTATCTTTTTCCACATTCTTTACATTCTTCTTTTCTCCTTGCTTGATAAACAACCATTTTGTTTATGGCCCCAACAGCCATCTCAGCAAATGCTGGATTTCTCTCATGTCTGTTACCTGTTAAAATCCTCCACAGTCTGCAGACTTCTTGCTGTCAGATGACTTTGATGCACAGTGGTTCTTCTCTAGGCTCAAAGCAATAAACTTCCTGATTTCCATGCTCTGCTGCAGCCCACGTCCCTGGGAACGGCAGCAATGGGTGAAGCGGGAATCACCACGTTACACTGACCCACCCTATTGGGTACAGGCTTTTTCTGTCTTCTCTGAGCTTAGTGCACTTGGAGATAACAAACCTCGAGTGTAACTGGGATATAAAACATAGCTGGCTGCAGTCTTTCTTGCTTGTGATTCTCTACACTGCACAGGCCTTTGAAAAATTGCGGAGCCTGGCTCGGAGCTCTGCTGAAAACAGGTGCCGCAGTCGTCTTGCACTAGACGCAGCGCAAACAGTTGGCTGCGTGGCATTAAGCAGCTGCCAGCTCTTCCAGCTGCACCCACTTCTCCTGGTAGCTCAGGTGTGTTTGCCCTGCCTTGCACAGACTGTTGGTTTCTAATCCTTCTGCTGGGGATGATACAGGAGAGCTGTCTTTGTACGCATGTTCTCTGTAACCTTTCTCTAATCCTTCTTGTGGGTCACGAGCACTGTAAATCCTCTTCTCCCTGAGAGCAGCCTCTGCTGGTTTCTTGGTTGGTGAGGGGAGAGGAGGAGCTGTCATGTGGGAGGATAGCCTGTATCCCAGCATCCCTTAATCCACCGGTCTGGTAGGAAGCAGCTACACGTCCTGCCTGATGGAATACCTGCCTTGTAATTCAATCTAGGGTTCCGCTGCCATTCATAAAGAGATTACGTGGCTCTGGCACAGTGTGCTGGGAGACAGGGCTCTGATGGAGCGGGGGGGTTGGTGTGTTCCACCAGGCAATACTGAACAGGGATTTTCCCTCTGCTGTAGGGAAGTGGAGTGGGAAAGCTGAGTCGGTGTGTTAGAGGGCAAATGGTCCAACCTTCTTGGCCCCGAGGTGTGAGTACCCAAATACTCCAAACACTCAGAGCCACATGACACATCTGTGTTGGTCAAGAGTTAGGGCCTGAGGGAATGCTAGGGAGAATTGGCAGGTGGGGAGTGAGAGTGGCTGCTCAGAGATCCCATGGCTCTGATGTATGGTTTAATGGGTTTGTGTGGCATTGCTGCTGCTAGCTTAGCAACAGCAGAAAAGCTGGTGACCTCACATTTGCTGAATCAGCACCTCTTTGCTGCTGCACAACATTGGTTTGCAAGCTGGGCAAAGCTCCAAGACAGCTCTGATGAGAGAAATGTAGAGAAAGGTAATAGCATCTAGAGTGCTGTTAGAAGGCTAGATACTTCGATACTGGTGATGAGATGGGTGCTCTTTCTCTGCTTTAATTTGTTGTATTAACTAGATGTTTAGTGACTTGTCTAGAAGCCTCGAATCAGTTTATGAAAACAAAAATTAACTTTCCACAGAAATAACTGCAGAGTGAAACATGGTTCACCTCTTGTACTCCTGCATCTTGATCATCCAGTGCAGTATCTATCAACACTGCCTAGTACTTTCTTTGTAACATCAGCATGACCTTTCTGGGCTTGGTAGGACAGAAGATTACTTGGATGGGGTTTCTCACCCATGGAAGACCCCCATTTCAGATTATACAGTGTCATTAAGCCCTTTGAGCGACAACATGATCAGTGCTTGCAAAGTGCGTGTCTCTCAGTGGCCTGAGAGTAAGAGGCTTGAGTTCAGACCTGATAGGAAATAAGCAGTTTTGGTTTGTTTAAAAACCAAAGTCTTTCTGGGATCAGAACCATGAAATGGTGTTTGCTTGTGGACTCCTCTTGCATTTTGAGGATCTCATCCTGTTCTAGACTCATAGAACAACAGAGGTGGGGCTGAACAGGGGAAGCTGGGTATGTAGCACTAGCTTGATTTCTCTTGTGACTTGAAGTGGGTAATGCTCATTTCTTGAGGAGAAGTTGAGTGGTTCCTCCTCAAGAAAAGTCTTCCTCGGCACCTTTCTGAGCAGAGAGAACAAATCTTGCTGCAGTGTTATTTTTTCCTGTTCTTTTATGGTCCTTAAATGATATACACTGAGGCTCTAAAATAAAACATTGTTTCAGAGCACCTTTTAAACCTTGTCAGCTGTGGGTTTTTTCCCCAATACCTTTGCCTCTTAGGACCATAAATGGCTTCCTAAAGCAAAGGAAAACCATTATTAATTACACTGCCTAATGAACTCATTTGGCTTTCTGCCCAGCTTCCAAAAACAGCACTAGCACCAGGCTGGATACTGTTGTCTCACTGTAATTATGTTTATATGGAAAGTTAATTTTTGTTTTCATAAATTGATTTGAGGCTTCTGGAAGCTATTTGGAGATAATTAACTTTGCCCACACAGACCTATATAAGGGCATTTGTTTACAAGGTAGTGCTGGGTGCTGGAGCATGGAGGTACGTTCCTGGGTTCATCTGGAATTATTCAGTTAGCAGTTCAGGGCAGCTGTTTCCAGCCTTGATTCCCTCTCTGTTGACAGTTAATAGCAAACAACCACCATGGCCTTGGGAATTGCACTGGTTAAGAACCCTCAGGGTAGACCTGCAGTCCCTAGCTGCAATCCAGATAATTCAAACACTGCAAAAGTGCTAGAATTTTTAAAAAAAAAACAAACCAAAACAAAAAAACCCAAAACAAAACAACAAAACAAAACAAAAATCCAAAACCCCCTTTAATGTGAATAAAAAACATGACAATCTCAAAATGAGACCAGATCTCCACAAATAAGTAGTTGTGAAGGCAAAAGCAGTTCCCATGTATCTTTTATAACAGTGGGGATGGAGAACAAGCAGCAGAATCACAAGGTGATTAAGTGGGACCTTCACCAGCAGGACACACGATGTGATTGATATTGCAGAAGTGGCTTTCTTGTTCAGTTGTAGGCATGTGTCTTTGGGTTCCTGGCCCCTGCAGTGAACTCTCCCTTCAAATCAATTCATTAATGAGCTAATTTATTATGCATGGACATCCATTAGAGAAATATGTAATAACCTCAGGA
Source organism: Heliornis fulica (assembly GCA_013399135.1). NCBI lineage: Eukaryota > Metazoa > Chordata > Aves > Gruiformes > Heliornithidae > Heliornis > Heliornis fulica. The sequence continues at coordinate 199,195 of VXBZ01007175.1, forward strand.
TGCAGAGCCCTGCTCCCAGCACATGGCTACTGAGGAATGAAAGTGGGAAGAAAAAGCAAGGTCTCTCTGGGAGCTTCAGGGTGGTTTGAGAGCTCTTGTCTGACCCTTTAAAATGTAGTGGAGTATGTGTGGCACTGGGGGTCAGGGCTGATAAAGCAGCCGATGGCCTGGCTGGAGTGAAGCAGCTCGTGCAGGTCAGTGCCCAGGGTGCTAGTTCTTAAAGCTAATTTTTTCAAGTTCCTATTTTAGTGCACCATGGACTTTCTTCCTTAATGTTCCCCACAGGCCTAAAAAAAGTACTAATTCCTCCTGCACACTTCAAAACCTTGGCCAGAGCTGCATCAGGAGGCCCACAGGCTAGGCTGGTGTAAGGTATTTCTCTGGTTTTGCTGGGGTGGAGAAAGGATGGTTTTTAGAGTTCATCATTTTGAGCCTACAGATGATCCTATCTCTTTCTTCTGGCTGACTTGTGACAAAGAATGACTTTTCCCAGCCCTTGCAGACCAGTGTGCATCCTGTAGACAGACTGCCAGCACATCAGTGAGTTCCAGCTTTGCCTACTTGACTCTCTGCATTTTCTCTTTTGAGCAAATCCCCAGGGTCAGTGTTCTGTAAGTTTTATCTAGTGCTTTGTTGGCATCAGGAAATTTCTACAGATTGAAGGTCAGTGTGTTGAGCAGCAGCCATGAGTGAGGTCAGGATAGAAAGGAACTTCCAGAAGATGCTCATGGTGTTTCACCTGCAAATCATCTTGCTGTAAAAGTAGTAAACCAAAATGTTAGGAGAGGAGGTGCAGGTTCCCAAAGTTTTTTATCTTTTTCCCCACGTTCCCTTCCATGCAGAAGCAAGGTTATAGGTTTTACTCCTAATTTGCTACTGCACTTGTTAGCAGGGCATACTTCAGTGACTTTGGGGTCCAACTGATTTTAACTTACATTTACGATGTCGAGGAAAAGTATTTTTCTGTAGAGGAGAGTAGAGAAATTGTGTCTTAAATCGTTATGGATTGATATAAAAGATGTACTAGGAGAGCTGGATGAGCATCAGGTTATTGGGTTGGGTGGGAGAATGAATTGCAGCCTGGTTTGAACTGAAGGGGGTTAATGCTGATTGTCAGTGAACGTTGCTGTTGGAGAGGATTTTTTGGTGGTTTGGTTTGGGGTTGGTGTTTTTTTTTTTTTTTTTATTTTTTTTTGCTTAGTACTGAGGTGCTAATATTTAGCTGTAAGTCAAAGGCCCCATTAGGGTCATGTGCAATCTTGGACAGAAATTCAGCTGTAAGTATAAACCATCAGCCCATGAGTCTTGAGCCCGGAGCGTGGTGTGCTGGCTGCTCAGGCTCTGCTGCTCTCCTGCCGCACAAACATGATGCGTTCCAGGAGGCTCCTCGCAGCCCGGGGGGAGGAGGAGGAGGAGGAGGAGGCTGTCTGTGCAGACAGACATGTTTGCAGATCGTTCCCAGAGCTCAGTGTTTGCAGTGCTAAATTCCAGTTCATAACTCAGGCACTTGAATGTCTCCAGGGTTTCCAGTTTTGGGTGATTGCCCGCAGTGAGGTTGCAATGCTGGCTAAGCTTAAGCCACCCTCTTTGCCTGCAAGGTGCTCCCTGCTCCCACCAGTGAATGTTGGCACAGAGTATGGAGGAGTGATAGGAGGCAGGTCCCAAGGGAACTACTGGGGTCTCCAGCTTGGGGTCTGCAAGGCACAGTGATGTAACTGCAGTGAAGACTTGATGGCTGAGATGTGTGAGCTTGCTTGTGAGGCACAGTCCTGGGCTGAGATCGGTGGGTTAGCACACTCTGTTCCTCCTGCTTGCAGAGGTAGTGGCTGGCAGTGGTTGTCCTGTCCACCCACCTCTGGATGGGCCATCTCATGAACCTATGGCTAGATGGTGGTGTGTGAAGTGCTGTAACTGATGGGGTGTTTGCTCAGGCAGCCAAATGAATTCCTACAGAGGATGTGATGATATATGTGGACACGAGGTTACCTATCCAACACGTGGCATTTCCTGATCAGGCTGCTGATCAAGGCGTTTCTTGCTTTGCTGGTTCAGTATTTGAGCCAAACAGGTATTCATACACCTCCTTAACCTGCACAAGCACTCATGTTGACTAAACTGGAACTACATGTGTTTAATTAGTTACTTGGATCATGGTGTGAACATCCACTGCCAGAAAGTAGCTTCAGGAAATAGGTGTAATATTGACAGTATAAATCTACAGCCCCTTCAGGCCAACCCTCTTCTGAAAATCAGTCCTAGGATTTACCAGCACCTTGAGACATTGCAATTCAAGGCTGTAATGGATGACAGCAGCTAACATGGAACCTCCTTTAGAATCCCCATGGTTTGGACAGTGGGAAATGAAATGGGTGGAATCTACATGTGCACTGAAGGTTTAAAGCAGCAATGTTGAATCAGATACCCTGGAAGCAGGCATTTCTCAGGCATGGATGAAGAACTGCAAACTGGAAGGGCTGATGCTTCTTCCTCCATCTGCTGAGCTCTCCCAAATGATAGGTGAAGGGTTTACCCTTCATCTCCCCAGTTATTTGCTTCTGTATTTTATGGAGACTGTTTATTGTGCGCTACAGGCTCCTCCATAACTGTGTTCCCATGCCAACCATCCTGCAATATGGTCTACACGCTTAGTGAAACACAGCAGCTTTAATCCTCAACCTTTGGATGTCTCCTGCCCATTGGGGCCAAGCCTCCAAAGAGAAACCCTGATGCTTACAAAGTGGAGCTCCAGATTCCAGTTAATTGGGCCCAGTCGTTAAGGGAAATTCAGTTTATGTCTGCCGGGACTGCGGAGGGAGTGGGTTTTTAATAGCAAATATCTACAGTGTGTATTGGTTGTCCTGAGGTTAAAAAAAAAAAAAGCAATCTTTCAGCAGAGAAATGCTTCTAATCACTTGCCTTTGGCAGAATGGCTGCCCTGCTCTTTAGAAGCTGTATTTATCTCCTGCAAGAACCAGCTCATTAGCTCTATTGTTCACACAGATAATCAACAACATAATTAATAATTATTTATACGACACCCATGGCAGAGGGCTTTGGATCACATAACAAAACATCATTTCCTTATCACTCAAGCGTTTCTAACTCTCTTTGTCTTTTTTCTGCCTGATCTTGACTTTCTCTGGCCTTTTGTGCCAGTCTCTAGTGCTTGCTGCAGCTTTTTGGTTAACTTTCTACCTCTTGTAGAAACCTCTCTGAAGTCCTGCTTGACCCACGGAGGATTCCAAGTGGCAGAACTCTGTCACCATGCAGAGCAACCCAGTATTGGCATAAGCAGCTGTAGCTCCATTGACTTCAGTTACATCTATTTATACTGAATTTTGGAGTGATCCCTATTTGCCCTTGAAGTGTCCAAAAGCAGGATTTCTCTTGGCCTGGAGCTTCAGAGCTATGGCATACTGTGGTTGGGCTACCCCTAGGGTATCTGTCCTCAGGGGGGGTTCTTCTGCAAGGTTTTCAGACCCTGCTCCTAGATTGGGGTTTTATGAAAGGCATATGTTCAAACAAAATGAATCTACTAGGTTTCCCTGGAGTGCTTCAAATCACATTATGCAAGACAGCTACACTACGCTGACCTGCAGGGTGACTCACAGGGTAGCTTTCATTGTGTCACTGATGCAGTGAATTCCTGCAGCTGCTGGCATCAAGGGTGACATCAATCAGAAATCCTGCTGGCAGGTCCCATGATTCCACTGTACACCTCTTTCTCTGAAGTGCTATCAGCCTGTGCTGCCCCTTTGACACGTGGAGACGTCATCTTCCCACGCGTGACCACGACCAGCACTTGCCGAGTGTGTCAAGTCAGCAGAGTACTGGTGTGGTCCAGTGCAGGCAAATCTCATTCCTTGCACAGCAAGGCTACAGGGAAGAGTGAAGCTGTTGTGAGCTGAGCCTTTAGGGACAGCTTGACACTAAGAAAGGTGAAGGGGCTTGTTGGGTGATGGGAAGAAGAACATGAAATCAGGTAGCTAGCACCCCAGCGACTGGGCGTTTGCAAGGTATGGCTCATGCCATACAGACTCCTTTCTTATGGAGCTTTTTTTGGAGCATGGATCAGATGTTAAAGTGCATCTGAGAAAATCTGGAAGTGTGTTTTGGATGTCCAGTGAGGGATGGAGGGAGAAGCTCGTGTCTGATTAGAGGTGCTTTTCCTATGCTCTAGGAAAGGGTGTGCTTGCACAGGGTATCCTTGTACTGAAGGAGCAGTGGCAGAGGGCACATGTCATTGTCATTACAAAACATACCAGATCCTAGAGCAGGTTACTGGTGTGTGATGCAGCCCCTTGCCAACAGGGAAAGATCAGTGTGTGGTGCTGGTTGCACCTTCTTCCCGAGGGAAGGGCACTCTTGCCCTGTCTCCTATCTGAAGGCCTGAATTTGGAGTTGGGAAGCCAGTGTGACTTCGCCATATCCGCAGTCCTCAGCCTGAGTCTTGGAAACAGGGTTTGCTGGCACCATGTGTTGCTAAGCAGATGGGCTGCTGCGTTTGTACCCGCTCAAGTTTTTCAGAGAGGGTGGCTTTGGTGTGTCATTTCAGTAATTGTTGCCAGCACAGAAGAAACAGAAGGAAAAACATGTCCGGTTCTTTACCACCTGCTTCTCCTCCCTCCTTGTAGCCCCCATCCGACACCAAAGTGAGTAATCGGCCAAAAATGCATTGAGAGGAAAATAAGAAGGGGGGGGGGAAACCAAACCACTCCACCCAGATTGATAACAAGATGCAACAAGTGAAGTTCTGGTGTGAGGAAGTAGCAGAAAATTCTCAACTGAGCATGTTAGAAGTACCTGATGGTGAGGCAGCTGAGTCACTGGAAGGGAAACTTGAGCTACACTTGGTGCATGAAGGAGACTGAATGTAAATGGTGTGAGTGAGACTTGCCAAAATTTTTTTCTGTTCTATTTTTCACTGGGCTGGTGACATCTGGGGTCATGGGTGGCAGGGCTCTAGGACATGCTGTACTGCCCTTGCCCATAGAGATGGGCAAGCTCATGTGCCATTTTCCATCTTCCTTTGTGGGCTCCCTTGGCTTGCCCTTGGCAACCTGATGGGTCTTCCAGTGTGTTTTTTCCAAAAACTGCTGGGAACACCCAGAGCAGGCCAAGGGCTCAGGCTCTTGCCATTTTAAATGCTCTGAACACACAAATGAAACCACACCTGGCTTTAATGGGAGCAAATGAAATGCTATCGGACGTCCCACCCTAAGGCTTGGATAGGAAGTTCTTGTAATTAAGATCTGAACCTCTAATGATGGTTCTGACCTTCTGTTTACTGTTTTACATTTTGTAACAGCCAGAATGGAAGGATGTCTGTTTTGGTTAACTATGGGGGGCCCATTTGGTGTGTGTTGATACCACAGTGAAGCTGTAAGTCTGTGCTGTCCTGTCCTGTCCTTGGTGATATTCGTAGAAGATTGAAGAACAATCTATTGAATAAAATGTTAGAATAAAAAATGGTTTAAAATGTTTTGGGAACTTTTGCCTTTCCCCCTCAAGTTTTCACCTCCTTACTACTTGTTGCTTTTCTCTCCTTGTTACAGGGATTATTCCCCCTGAAAAATGTGTTTTGACAGATTGCCTAGGCTGTATTGGCAAGTTGGATACAAGCTGATTCATTTCTCAGAGTTCAGGTGAGTGATCCATCTCTCTTACTCATTGATTTTATTCTTTTTTTCCATCCTTGTGTTTTGAGATTTATGGAACTAGATGTATCAAAGAACAAACTCTACTCCCAAAATCTTTGAAAGATTAAAGTGGTCAGTATTTCATGTCTTCAACACCCTCTTCTCCCCCGTCTGAATAGGAAAAGTTAACCATTAGGCTTTAAAAGCTGATTACCTGTAGCAACAGATTTAATCATCACCAAGAAGTTCTATGTGCTAAACCTAAGCTTTATAGATGCTTTCTTGTGTGTCCATAGACCCCTTGACGTGCCTCTTAGCTCACAAACCATGGAAGTGTTTAAAGAGACACTGAGCAGATGGGAGAATTGAGTTACATAATTTTACTTTTTTTGTCAAATGTAAAATTTCTACCAGATCTCTAGCTGATGAAGAAAAGAGACATATTGGGAAAGAAGGTGTGGGTGAAACAAGGACAACATTATCCCTGTACTTGGCCACATGGGTTGGTTTGTTTTTTGGAACACCCTCTCTCGCAGATGATCTGCCCATAAGTATCTGCTGTGCTTTTTGGTGATATTTCCTCCCCAGCATTGTTTTTCCTGCCTCTAACACAAAATTAGTAAGATTTTTGTTGTTTGTGTGTGTGACCACATTAGGCATTTGGATCTTCCACTTCTCATCTGTAAAGGGGAAATGATAAAATATCTTCTTCATCCTCTGTCATGACGACTTTTGATTATAGCACTAGGGTGGAGATTTTTCTTGCTGTGTTAATGAACAGGACCCCTGTGTCATTTCAGATGTTGCAGAGAAATAGGTTGATTCAAGACAGGTTTTAAAATGTTAGGACTAGATGAGAAATACTGCTCTATTTCTTCTGCCTCTGTGAAATTTAACTGCTGACACACCACTGCCAGAGGAGTGAATATTCACCCTTTATCTGATCACCACTTCCCCCTCCTTCAGTCCCTTGTCACAGCATCAAGTGTACATGCTATGCACAGCTGATGTTTGATCTGTTCTGCTGAAAAGCTGAATGATGCATTATATTGTTGAGCAAAACCAGTTGGCGTGTTTATCTGGCTTATTTCTTGAGTGTTTGGAGAATCAAAATCAATAACTTTTATGTAACACTCCTGTCACCCACTTCAGCCTCTCACTTGCAACTGTGGTTCCTGCAAGGAGTAATGAAATGTATTTAATTGTGCAGTGTGATGGCCACAGAACAGCAGCTCCAAAGCTGTTTGGATCACCCCACTGCACAGTAAATGCTGAAGTAATTTTCACATGCTAAATGGGGACAGGTTAGAGCACTGCCTTGTTTGTAAATGAGCATGAGTAGCTCTGCTGGTTTCATATTTGTGCTGTCATGAACATTATCCCTCCAAAGGCATTGAGCTACTTATTGCAGCTGTTTTGCTGTGCATCTTGTAGGGAACATACCTGGCTGAGCAGAGGAGTCCTGTGCTGGGCAAGACTCATGGTGCTACCACTGAGTTCATGGTGTGTCCTCAGTAAATCGCATTTTCATTCTTCTGTAAGTCTTGTTGGGCCAGTAAGCACTAAACTTTAATTTTCTTTGAGTCTTTCTAGCTGATAAGGTTACTGAGAGCTTTTTCTCCTTTGTTAATTTTCATGCAACTACTCTGCCTATTGGTGTGGTGTGAAGAACAGGAGTCAAGCCCATCCTTTGTATTTCACTGGGGCATCTCTCACTCAAAAGTTACACACCCTTTCTCATGCTAGTCCTAAATCAGTGTCAGCCTCTTAAGGTGCACTGTTGTCCCAAAACCTGAAGATGTAGATCTTCCTTTAGCAAGCTGGTTGCTTTCCACTGCACTTCCCTGACTCCAAAGTGATGTCCTGGCTCTGTGCAGTGTGATGTGCCATAGCAAGAAGCTCAGGGACTCTCTCGTTCCTGCATGCCCTCTGTCTTCATCATGAGGGACATATTGTACTGATCTCTAACAGATTTCTGACATGGCTGCTTTTGTGAGTGCTGCTGGGTTTTTTCCTAATCTCCTGAGGAGGAACTGATAGTTTTTGAGGTGGTTTTGTGCCTGATTGACGTGATGACCTACATTGACAAAGGGATGATTTCTTTGCCAAATATCAATTTAAATGTAAAGGACTATGACTGCTTGCTTGGAATTGTGCTGCCTTGTGAGTTAATTATATAGTTTGCTTACTCTGCATTGTCATGATCTCTTGCTTCATTACAAGTAGGTTTTTTTGTTGTTGTTGGGTTTTTTGTTGGTTTTTTTTTAATTAAACACTAAAATTTAATACAGAATAAGATTACAGGTGTAAATCTAGGGGAAAATGATGATGACAGCGATCTAGTCCAACCACTTGACTACTCCCAAATGCCTTTGTTTTTTAAACCGATAGACAAAATTTGAGATGAAACCAGCATGGAAAAGATCCAGGAGCTTTGCTGGAGAGGGGAATCTCCCTGTAGGAACATCTTTACTTTTGTACCTTTGACTTGCCTCTGTGGAGGAAGCTGTCCTGTTTGTGGGTGTATCTGGGTGCATTCTACCATGAGTGTCCATCCCAGGGAGTTGCTGACAACTCCCTGGCAGAGAGCTGAGGAGCAGAACCTTGAAGAAAAGGTGGGGTTTGGTTGAAAACTTGAGGAAAGACTTGTTAGTGTCTTGTGCTTGCTCTGTTTTTGAAGCAGCCTGAGGGTCTGGAGAGGCAATTGCTGAGAGGTGCTCACAGGCTTGTGCTTAGTCACAGGGCTGCATGTGGCTTTGAAGCCTGGGATTTTTCTGAAACGTGTGCTGCAGGATATCCAACCCTCGGCTCTGCTGAGCTCTCTCCTCTCATAAAGGTTCTCTCATGTTCTCCTAGGGTGGTTACATTTCTTTGAACACAGCAATTCCCTTGCATCTCTGTGAAGATTATATCATTTTCTTCCTTCTCTTAACAGTAAGGTCCGTGTGCTCAAGGGGTGGGATGATTGCTCATTTCTGGAGAGAGCAGGGACAAAAGCATCCACCGGTCTGTAGGAATGAAAGAAATGTCCCATTTTCTGTTCCAGGATGAGCCACAGATCACAGACTGTATTGGTAATGTTATGCCTTTTCATTTGTGAGTTTATCTCACCTGAAATTGAAGGTGGAACCTCAGTAAGAACAAAACTGAATACATCATAGTAGCTCCTTCCCCCCCTCCCCGCCCCACTTGCTCTCTGTATTGCTTCTAATTTAACTTTTAAAGCAAGTCTTTTCATTTTAGTTTGCTGTATCTTGAACTATCAATTTCCCTGGTACAGGGTCAATCCAGGGTAGTGTCAATCCAGGCCCATGGAAACACTCACTACAGTCTCATGAGGGACAATTGGAGAAATTGAACAAGCTTACTTTGAGCTTATCTCCACCTTGCATGGCAGGGAAGGAGCTGAAAACCCAACTTTCACATCCTGCTGGAAGAGCATCAGGGGACAGTTGATAGGAACTCCACCCTCTTTTCTCCCTGCAGGACTTGAACCCCATAGGAACAGGGACTGTGCTCTTACTTAGTCTGTTTGTGGCTGGCTGGCTGCCTTAGAGTCCCTCTGAAACCCTCTGTTTTGTGTGGTCCCAGCAATCTGCCCAAGGGGATGGGTCATCTTGTCCCTTTATGCCTGAAACAGTTGGGCCAAGTGAAGTCAGTTTTGCTTCACTGTAATAAGTGCTGCCTAATTAATTAATCCTTCCTGGCCTGGAGCAATGCATGTATCTCCTTTTTGTTCCTTCCCAGCTGGTCTGACCTCCTTCCTCAGAGGTAAGAGGAGAGGAATTTATTGCCAGGATTTACTGGAGTCAAACTACAGCTTCCTTCTGTGTTGGGGATTGTTCATGCACAGCTGCATACCACCACTAAGTGACTCCCCAGTAGTGCTCAGGGAGGGAGCAGTCTCCTCTAATTGTATTTAAATTGTGTTCTAGTGCTGCATTTATCACTGTGTGGCCGAGGCTGGGTGAGGAGTGATGTAAGAGCAAGCCTTTGAGGTGGAGGAGTCCAGAGGCATGCTGTGGGCTGGATTTCCCTTTTCCTCACTATCTGCTCCAGGAAATTGTTAAAGCCAGTGATTATTTTCTGACAGAAAGGTGTAAAATAACCCTTTGCCCTCTGCCTCCTACTTTTCCTCCTCCCTGGCTCCTGTGACTCACGAGCCGCCTTGTGCTGTGCTCTCTTGGGACAGCTGTACGTACAGAACGTGCGGGAGCTGTCGTATGAGCTAACTGGTGTGACTGGAGCTGTTCTGCTGCCTCCCTGCCCACCCCAACCATAGCTACCTGGTTGAATACCTGGAGGCAGCAGCAAGCCACCTGTCCATCACTTGTTACAGCCCTTGGACAGGCTGCGGCTGCCTCTTTCTTTTCCATTGGCCATTCTGAAAGTGAACTAAGACAAGGAAAAACTGAAGGAAGTGGTTGGTTTGCCACAATTTACCAAGAGCAGCAGCTCAGAGTCCTAAATTTTTACAGTGGGGATTAGTTTATTGGGCTGCAGGACAGGAGTTGCTTCAGAATGGGTAGTAGCAGTGCCCTGTGAAACTGAAGTCTCATAAAGCTTGGACATCTTTAAATCTGGATGGTAATGTGGGAAGCTGGACACGGTGGGGGAGTGCTGATAGCAATGGGGTTTCCAGATAGCCATTTGCAGACACGTGGGACAGTACTGTGACACCTGTTATACTGTCTCTTATGTGCTAGCAGTTATTCTGGTTCCTCAAGATGACATTGTAGGGCTTCTCTTCCCCAGCGAGGTAAGCTGTTCAAGCCCTTTGCTTAGACTGATTGCTTTTTTTTTCTGTATTATATTACCTGCCTCGAGAAAATCTGCTCTGAGTGTCCCTCTGGAATTGCATCTGGCAGGGGAGGAGGTGAGAAGTGGTTGCAGTTCTTGCTCTCCTGAAGGAGCAGAGCTCTGTGCTCTCACAGTCCATCTCGGCTGTGGCAGACAGCAAATGGTAAAGAGGCATTGTATTTTTTTTTTTGCTAGAAGGGACTGTGCCATGAATATGTTGTTCAGCCAAAGTTTCTTCACGTCAAAGCAATGATTAGAAGTTCGTTTCAATCTCAAGGATGTCTTTGGCATTGCAGATAGTGGGGAATTTATGTTCAGGTCATAAGTCTGCTGGAGTAGATTTGTTTCCTAAAATAAATACATCACCCGTCTAGACTAAATTTTTTCAGTGACCTGTAACAAAGTGAAACTCCTTCATAAATGAGCTAATGGGTTGGTGTAGGTCAGTGATGTAGGTCTGTAATGAATCTCAGCCTGCCAGTCAGTTTGCTTTTCTTGGTCCCTTCAGAAGTAATCTGTGTGCTGCAGCCTGAAACGCACCGGGTGGATCGCACCCAGGTTCAGTGACAGGTCAGGGAAGGCAGAGAGGCAGGGATGAAATCAGATTACAAATATTCTTGGCAGTACTCTCAGCTCTTTAAAGAGATTGTTGTTCGTCTGTTTACTAGTCATTTGTCTTCTGCTCCTGAATGCAGTGTAGGAGCCTCTGATTATTATAGAAAAGATGTGGGATATCATACTGAAGCGACTAAAACAGAGTGGGACTTGTTCTTGGCACGATCCAAAGCCTGTTAAAGCTGGTAGCAATCATGGCTTTCACTGCTCAGCCTTGCATAACACTATCCTCCTTAAAAAACACTATGTTGGAACATAGAAAGTGTCTGGTGGGTGCGTGTAAAGAGCCACAGGCTAAACAAGCCTGTTCACTATTCACCAGAGGCTGCTAGCGTTCACTGAAGCTGCTTGTGCAACCTCACTGCACTCAACCTGGCAGGAAGCAGTGACTTCCCTTGCTTTGGTGCATCAGCTGGGCAATGTCCTGTCCTCCAGCTGGTGGGAATGTGGCTGAGACAAGGGGAGCAGTGCAGAGTTGAAGGTATGTGGCATATGCTGCAAGTTTGGTGTGTCTCAGGCAAAATGGACTGGTGCTCCAAACAGCTTCTGGGTTCCCTGACTGGGGTAGCTGTGGTCAGAAGGCTGGGTGACAGTGGTCCAGTGCCTAATGAGAGCAGGAGGAGTGCTTCCCTGCGTGCAGAGACTGCTGGGCAGAATCAAGAGCTTCACATCCTGCCTGGTGCAGCCACCTGAAGGTGTGATGGGAAATCCTACGACGCACGATGCTTTTATCCAGCCTGACTCAGCTCTATCCCAGATGTTGGGATCTGCCCAGTGATGATGGTGAGGGGCTGGGCATGGCTGGGAACACCTGCCTGGGTGGTGTGGATAGCCCTTACTGAGCCCTGTATTGCTACCAGTGAGTGAGCCAGCTCAGCATGTGTCTGTGTTCCGTGGTGGCTGCAGCTGGTCTGGAGACACAGGTCTGCCCAAAGTGCAGTGTCCCTGGAGAGATATCTCCACAGAGGTTTTGTAAAAGGTCATGGGTCCACAGTTTGTATTTAAGGATCTGCATGCTACAAGTTCACCCAGTCTCATGCATATTTGCTGAATTAGCTAGAGCACCAGAGGTGACTTGTCGCACTTCTGCACCATCTGTGGAAGGACAGGCTGAGCTGGTACAGTGCCAGGCGGTGTAGTCAACCTGTCACCATTGCTTTGGGCCAGCAAGGTGAGTTTGTCCTGGATCAGCAGAACAAGCAGAAGAGGGCTGAGGTAACAAAATCTCTAAGTTGCTTTGTCCTGTGGGGAACTGAGCAGTCCTTGGTATTATTTTATACACAATACTGATTGTGACAGCTCCTAACTGCAGGGGTTTTCCAGAAGCCTCTGGGGATTTTGTGAGAACATCTGGTTTTGGTAAAGCAGCTCCTTCAAAGGGTACAGCCATGCAAACAAATTTACTTGTGAGCATGCTAGTTATACCACTTTAACTGGGTTTGCCAGGCAAAATTCCTCTTCCCTGTGCGTGCAGTGGAGAGCACATTCAAGGTATTTCTTTGCTGCAGTCTTTTTTTGTCCATGCTTGTATCCTAGCCTCCTGCTAGCCTTTATTGTCTGACATGTTACAGACTGCCACCTTAGCCTTTCTATAATAAAGATATCCTTTGCCTGTTTGCTCATGGGTCTTGGCTGCCACTCCAGAGGTTTAAAAGACAGGATGGGTTCAGGTTAAATTACGTTAATGTGCAAATATGTACTGATTTCATCACAGAGCAGTCTTGCAGCTTCCTCTATAAAGCTGTACAAACAGCAGTAATCTGTACCTCCCTGGACCTCATTAGTCACCAACCATGTCTGAAGTGCTCACGTTGAGATGATGAACTTCTTGTGACACTGAGAAGTTTTGTCCTCAGGAGTGTAATGGTCTGTGACTGGCGCTGCAGAGGTAGATGGAAGGTGGAGGGTGTGGAAGAAGTCTTGTTCCTTGTTTCTCAGGCTTGCCCTCATCCACTCACCGAACAGCATCAGCAGTGTGCCTTTGCTGTGTCACAAGTGAGCTTCACTGATCCTGGCCCTCTACTCTGGTCAGGCCTCACATGGAGTCCTGTGTCTAGTTCTGGGCTCCCTGGTACAAAACAGACAGGGATCTCCTGGAGAGAGTCCAGCAGAGGCCACAAAGGTGATGAAGGGCCTGGAGCATCTCCCCTGTGAGGAAAGGCTGAGTGAGCTGGGGCTGTTCAGCCTGGAGAAGACTGAGAGGGGATCTCATCAATGTTTATCAATATCTTAAGTGCAGGAGACAAAGGGAGATGGGCAACCTCTTCTCAGTGGCCTGTAGGGACAGGACAAGGGGCAATGGCCACAAGTTGGACCACAGGAGGTTCTGCACCGATGTGACGAAGAACTTCACTGTGAGGGTGACAGACCTTCGCTGGGACAGGCTGCCCAGGGGGCTTGTGGAGTCTCCTTCTCTGGAGATATTCCAAACCCATCTGGATGCCAACCTGTGCAACCTGCTCTAGGGAACCTGCTTTGTCAGGGGGGTTGCACTCGACCTCTGGAGGTCCCTTCACTTCTGTGATTCTGTGACTCACATTAACTCCTTTGTTCCAGGCATCAGCTGTGCAGGGAGTAAGGCAGAGGCTTCGGTGACACATCAAGCAGAGCTTATTTTAGCTGACAGGAGGGGTGTCCTTTCAGAGACATCTTCCATTTCATCAAAGGATTTTGGCATATAAGAAGGGAAAGGAATACCCCAAGGACACCATGGCCACTTTGTGGCACGATGTTCCCACTGTGGTCTGGGAGCAGTGGGTTAATTCACTGTGGCTCTCTGCCCATGTTGTTAACCAGCTGGCAAGGAATCCTCTGCTCCTCCTGGCAACACGATACAGGCAGGCACATTAAAAACAGACTTCAGCAGCAGGAACAAGCCCTTTCAGAATGTGCCTTAAAAACAAGGCTCTGTCCTGTGTTTGTAGCAGAGATGGCCTTTCCTGAAATGCAGTGGGGTGAATAAAATTGGGAAAGCCATGGAGATGGACGCAAAACACCTACTTTTTGTTGTGGAAGCTGATAAGGCAGCACTCATCAAGGCACAGTCACAGAATCACAGAATATTAGGAGCTGGAAGAGACCTTGAAAGATCACTCAGTCCAACCCCCCTGACTGAGCAGGATCATCCAGAGTAGATCACACAGGAATGTATCCAGATTGGTCTGGAATAGCTCCAAAGGAGACTCCACAACCTCTCGGGGCAGCCTGTTCCAGCTGATCTCTGCAAAACCCATTTGTGCCCTGTTAGACTTTCATGTTGTCTGTTTAATATTGAAATAGTGCTTTTTCTTTGCAAGTGAAGGACAGGGGCTTACTGCAGTGTACTTTATTTTTTTACATGCTTCCTCTTCTCTAAGCCTGCTTTAAAGCTATGCTGTTATTCCTTGATGACTAAGGAGGAGGACTGTCTGCTAAAGATGTTTTAGTGATGCAGGTGGTCAGTTCTTTCACAAAGATGAAGCATTTCTTGCTGAGACACCAAAACTGGTGGTAGACAAGGGTGCCATCTCAGCTGTGGCTCAGGTAGCCAAGTCAGTAAGATTAACTTCACTGGATTTAAATCACGGTCTCCACCTCAGAAAATCATGTTCTCTGCCTCACTTTCCTCTTGTGCATGTGCATGTCAGCCAGTGTCATGGTAAATCTCCTAAAGGGAAAGCTGTGGGAAAGGAGTGCTGGAAGCCTAAGCTGTGTGGAATCCAGGATGAGGTATTTATTTAAGCATCTCTGCTTTATTTCTAATGACCTCTGACTTCCTCAGTGCCCCTACAGTCACGTAGCACGTAAGAAAACCACTCAGTGAAGAAGTGCATTTCTGCAGAGCAGCAGGAAGGTTTCTTCCCTATTTGGCTCTTGTATCACTCTACTATCTGTAAGCTGGATAAAAGCCTCAGAGGAATCATTGTCTGAGCAAGATTGAATCTGGAAGAGAGGCTCATGGATCCTTGGAATAAACTGGCTGTCAGAATGTAGTATTGACTTGAAGAAAGCAAGTCCTTGGAGGCACTATTGACTGTCATTACTGATGTAGCAGAGACTGCCTAAAGTGCCATTTCTTGAGAGTGGCATCAATTTTTGCTGTACCTTTTCTTTTTTTTTTGTCTTCTTCCTTTTGAAGAGGGTGGGCAGGAAACCAACACCAGCATGTGTCATGAATGAGATTGAAAATATATGCTGAGTTGGAGCCTGCTCAAGTACTGGTTTCCAAATGAAGGGTAGAGAGGATCCTGGAGGACTGGTTCCTCTCAGCACATACTCAGACTGGAACTGAAAGTGTTTCTAGTCCTTGTTTGGAGAGAGCAAACTCTCCCTTGTGCTTATTCAAAGGTGGCCTTTTTGCAGCAGCAGCTATGTGGGCAGGTGAAAGCATCACAGAATGTTAGGAGTTGGAAGGGACCTCAAAAGATCATCTAGTCCACCCCCCCTGCCTGAGCAGGATCACCTAGATTAAATCACAGAGGAAAGTGTCCAGATTGGTTTGAGTGTCTCCAGAGAAGGAGACTCCACAACCTCTCTGGGCAGCCTGGCCCAGGGCTCTTTCACCCAAAGGGGAAAAAGTTTTCCCTTACTTTGACAAGAAACTTCCAATGCTCCAGCTTACACCCATTGCATCTTGTCCTATCTCTGACCATCACTGAAAAGAGCTCTTCTTAGACTTTGCTCTCAAAAGGAGGAGTCCCATATAGGAGATACTGTGCCAGGTCACAGGCAACTTGGGGGAAACCTGGTGACTGTGATGGAAAGCACAGAGGGAGAAGGATCTTGGTATTATATTAAGACTTGGCAGAAATAGCTGGAGGGAAAGTGAATACAGCTGCTTCCCTCATTTGTGTGTCTCTTACTCCTCCTTCGCTTGCTCTCTCAAAGCTGAGCCTGAAACAATAGGGGAAAGAGCTCGTGGTCCTTTGGGAGTGTTGGCTGTTTCAAAGTCTTACAATTAGACTGGGCACCAATTGAAGCAGTGCTGTCCCAGCCCAAGGGGGCAGCTTGGTGTGTGGAATGGAAATTTCAAAGCCACTTGGTGGCATGGACTTTTCTTTTTAGCTTTGCTTTAATGGTTGGCAAGGTAATTGTTTGTTTGGAGTTTTTCCCTCCAAAGAAGCCCATCCACACTGCTTCTGTGGCATGCAAAGGGGGAGCTTTAAATTCTCTGGCTTTAGCAATGCATTTCCTGAATTTCAAAAATCCCTCTTTGCAAAAGCTATTATTTTTGGTTGATGCTGTGTTTTCATTTGTCTGTTTTCAGACAACTCAACAACTGCTTCAGGACATAATGAATTTAGGCTGTGCATTCCACAAAGCAACATCCAGAGGGTCCTCAAGAGAAGCATGTGAACATTTATTGCAGCTGTACAGCAAAATTCCAGTTTCTCATGTATTTTCTTAATGGTACAACCTGAGGGTAAGGAAAGGAATAATGTAGTAGATTTGTGCCATTGCTGCTTCCTTTATCCAGCATTTATCCTTGTATTAAATAAGTTCTCAAGTCCTTCACCATTTGTGGTGTCTTTGGGAGCTGGGTACCCTATTAGCAGCCCACAGACCTGTTCTTATGTCTATATCTGAAATTGAGGTGGGATGGCAATATCTAGTAATTAGTAATTCATACACACAGGTAATTTATTTTTAGGCTATCAGGTTAAAAATTGTCTTGTGGAGAAAGGGATATTTCTACGGTAACGTGGGAGCAATGGGGAACAAACACTGCACAGGCTCTTGGAGTTACTATGTAGTGGGAGGATGGAAAGGCAACAGAGAGAGTTTGAGAAGGGGTGAGGTCAACACCCCACCTCTTATCAAGGGCTTCTCACTCTGACTGGCAGTGCTTTGGAGTGACTCTGCCCCAGGAGGGTGTCTGGCATTGCTGGGGGGTGTCCCAGCTGTGTGTCTGGATTTTCTCCCTTAGGGACACACTGGCTGGGATACTGAAGTGACTCAGTGTTTGGATGTCTGGACATTGTTTCAGGCAGAGGATTTGTTGTGTTGTCCTTGACAGAGATGGTTTTGGATAGTCCTGTTGTCTAGCTGTCTGGCTAAGACTGAGGTGTAGGTAACCCATGGTTCATTCAGGTAAGGAGGTGAAGGAAGCACTTTGAGGGCACTGTTAAAATTGCATTCCTGATTTGAGATGCTTTTCCATTTTTCTTCTTCCAAGAGGAAGAGTTTTTTAATTTTTTTTTCAAGTGCTCATCCTTGAAACCTCTCTTCCCTTTATTTCCCCATCTGGTTGCAGTTAGGCTTCATGTCCTCTTCCCTGGGACTCAGCATGCCTCTGTGGCCTTAACCCCTGAGGTCTGCTCCTCCCTTGGAAGTGCCAGCCTATATAGACTGTGTCTTCCTGTCTGCTGGAATTGGGCTTGGGAAACTGAGTCTCACTGGCTCCACTGGCCCCCATCTGCAAGGTACCTCTCAAGGTTTTAACTCAAAGCCTTAGAAATGGTCAGAGATCCAAGTTATCTGCAGAACTGACTGCTGCCATGGCAGCTGAGATCAGCTGGAAAATTTCGCTGCACAAGAAAAAAACAAGGCATCAAAGCTCTCTGGGCCCTAATTAGAAACATTGGTGAAAAATAATTGAGAAAAACAGAGTAAAGACTTAACCAGCTCTGCTCATGGCCTGTCTAGGAGCCAGGGAGATACTCAGTCAAAAGGCTGAGCTTGGAGCTTGCCAAGGTCCAAGTGGGTTGGTGGCAGAAGTGAGAGAACTGAGTCGTCTGGAGCCCTTACTTGAAGAGAGGTGGGATATTTCTCTGCTCTAAAAGGTGACAAAGCACCTCATGATGCCTCAGTCCTGTTCCTGGTGGCAGAGAGGCTGGGACTTTGCATCCTGATGAGGAGGGGCTGCTGATGGTGTCTTACCACCACCCTAACACAAGTCAATTGATTGCTCAGAGAAGTTTGTCAGAATCCTGGCAATGACTGAAGGGTAAGAGTGAAGCGAGTGACATGGCTGTTTTAACACCCCTCCAAAGGCTTTGGAGAAGGCTGACAAAGGGGAACTGAGTGGACCTTTGCAGGAATTAGATACCTGACTCCCCTTTGTGCCTCTGAAAAAAATTTCCATCCTGGATTCCTTTTTCCCCTGAAGTGGAAAGCTTTGTGCTCAGCTGTCCCATTATACTGCAGCAGAGGAGAAGATCCAGTTAATTTAAGTGCCTCTTACTTCAGCTGAAACATATTTGCAATGAGAATACCATTCCTGCTCACTGAGCAGAGTCCTGGAAGCCACAGGCTCTTGTGTGAGATCCAATTAAAACACAAAAACCAAGAGCTGATGTGAGGTAAAGCTCTCCCCACGAACTCTGGGAGGGATTTCCTGCATGAGGCCAACCTTGACCTTGAGCATTCCCAAGTCCTTTCCCTGGGATGCTGACTGGGTGTCCATAAATCATTTGAATCATGAAGTGATCTTTTT
>VXBZ01007175.1:217682-349688 GCA_013399135.1 Heliornis fulica
ATTTTTTTTAAAAAAGTAATTGGATTGACATAAATTAAAGCTGAGTTAACCTGTCTGGAATAATTGGATTGGTAATAATGGACAGCAGTGTGGATTGAAGTAGGTCACAGTTTAACCCGAAGGCCTGGAGAGGCGTTTTCCACCCCCCTTCCCCCTCTTTTTTTTTCCTGTTTGTCCCTAGGGGAGCACAAAGATGTGTGGAAGGAGGGAGATTACCACTGTGCCCATGTGCATGGGGCTGCTGATGGCTGGGGAATCGCTTTAGGGCAACTCCAGTTGCAAACTTGGATGTTCCTGGGAATCAAGTTCCCAGGTTCATCTCTGGGAAGCAACAGACAGCTGTGACAGAAGGTATATTGTATATGGTTGCAGTGATAAATCACTTCACAGGGATTAATCCTACATCCTTCCTGTGCCATCCTTACATGCCACTGATGAGAAAAAGGCTGGAGGAGCTGCTTTTGTATTGGAACTTTATAGTGGTGACAAGGTGTGTAAACATGGGTTTGGGGTTGCTCTCTTTGATTAGTCTACCTGTAAATGCCCCCAAATACTCTGTTTAAGCTCATTTGGACTCTTCTTATATCCTTGGTAATAACAACAGTGATAATTTACCCATAGTGTTGAATAAAATCAGGAGTTTTAATCTTGAAGTAGCTTAAAACTGGTTTACATTGCTCTGCTTCTGACACAAGACACTCTTAACTGCTGGTTAGGAATGATGAGTACTGCTGAGGGCACCCAAAAGGAGCCAGTCCTCCAACCCCTTGAAAAATATCCCTGCCTGGGGAAGTAATTCTAGGATATTGCTCAAAAGTAGTTATGTGGTCCCCTCTGAAGGACTTTGCTGTGTTTGACACCATATTCTTCACTCTGGTAAACCCCAAATCCATCAAGGTGTAGATGTTATGCTAAGCACACCAGAAACCTCATCCCCATTGGGGTAAAGGTATTTCCAAAAGGACCACTTCTTCCCTGTCTCCTCAGTGAAGGTCACCTATAGGTTTCCCTCAGAGTGGCAAGAGTCCAAGAGTTCTGCTCAGGCAGCCAAAAAATGAGCTGTGGAGAAATCCTCTCAAGATGAAACCCTCCTCTGAGCCTGAAACAAGCAGGATATTTGCAGTAAGTGCACTAAGGAAAGGTGTGTGTCCCTGCAGTGTGCCCTTGGGCTGCAGAAGCAGTGTGCTCCAAACCCTGCTGGAGGTGTTGTATGGAGCTGAGCAGGGATGAGGAGGCAGTGCAGAGTGGCCAGCCCTCCTCCTCGCTTCCCACAAGGACAATTCAGGTCTTGTTTGCTTTATTCAGTAGAAGGTTGATGATAGCTGCTTTGTTGGGTGAGGTTAACCAGACTGGTGACTTTTCTTGGAGTCAAATCCCGCTGCCATTACAGGATTGTGTAAGTAGTCCTGATTGTCATATTTTTTAATATGTTTGCACATCCTGCAAAGAGCTTATCTGGAACAGTAGTCTGTAAAAAACCCAACCAAACAAACCACATTCTCAATCATGGTGCATTACCTGCTTGGCATGGAAGAGAGGTTTTGAAGAATTACACTGTCAGTCTAGAGTTTTCTGTCTGGGGCCACCCTGGTGCTGCTGGGTTCAATGATAAAATTCCCCTGTAGTTTTGGTGGGACACCTGGTACTGCTGTGAGCTGGCAAGTGCACCCATGACAAGGAGCACCCTGCCCATGCTGTGCCAGCACTGGGTTTCCCGTGGTGGTGGTGGTCTCACTGCAGCTTGTGCTGGGGTTGAGTGGGGCAGCACTGAGGGAAGGATCATCAGTCCCAAAGGGGCTTGCTGTGGACTGTTCCCTTCCAGGGCAGGAGAGGACTGCAAGAGAGGGAACGCTTCTGAGTCACCATCTGTTCAGGGACAGTCCAGCTAGATGCTTTTCTTCACTAGAGCTTGTGATAAAGTCACAGCATGGACTTAAATAATTAGGAGATGCCTGGCTTCAGAGCGGAGAGTCATTTCTTTCCCTGCTGACCTTGGCTGATTAGCAAATATTTGGTATCATTTGTGGAATCCTATCAAAGCAGCCCAGAGGTATTCATCTGCCTAAAAGCCTCCAGGGGATCTCTCTCCCCCATGGGGGCACAGCCCATCCTTGCTCTTCAAAGCAGGGTTTTTGATTAGCTGACTGGAGATGCCTGTATAAGATCTTGCATTTTTTGATTTTTTTTTTTTTCTTTTTCTCCCCACCCCCTTTCAAAGAAGGGAAACTTAACATCACACTAGTCCCTTTGTGGCAGTTCGGAAGTTAAATTTACCAGGACCATTATCTTTAACAGCTGCTGCTGTCTGACAGATTGAGTTTATAGTCGGTCTTATAGGCACTAAAAACACTTTTATCCTTGTGGGTCCAATTTCAGAGCTATTCAATTTATTATCTCTAAGAGCTTAACAGCTGTTCTCCCCACTCCCTTGTACCCCCCTGCCCCTCATTCCCTCTTTCTCCCCAAAGCTCAAACCTAAGGGTCACCCCTTAATCCTGGAAGCAGGAGCAGGGAAGTGCATGGAGGTGGAGCTCCACTGTAGGCAGGCAGTCTCCTCTGACAGAGGAGTCCCCTGCTCCTGTGATATTTTTTAGTCACTTAGGCAGTGGCATCATGCCAAAATTGGGTTGTCTTGGCCATGGTGATAGTCAGAAGAGATGTTCCTTTTTCTGTACCTTGGCAGAGAGGAAAAGAGCTGTCATGGGGGTTGTGGAGAGGTGAGGGGGAGCAGCGTGGCTCTAACCTTACACTTAGGGCTTTATTTCTGGTCAAATAGAAGATTAAAAGAATGATGGAGTAAATTGGCAATGACACATTAAGATACATTTCCCCTGTGGATCTTCTTTCTAATAGCTCTGAAGCACACATCTAAATAACAGGGAGTTGCCAGCTTGCAACCTGCTCTGTCACTTTTGACTGCTTTCAAGTCCTGTGTTTCTACACTGTAGCACCCAGGTCCCGGTGCCAATGTGATCCACTCCCTCTGCACCTCGGAGCAAATGTCTAGCTGCTTCCTCCCAGGGCTACTCTCATCTTTCTGGCTTCTGGTGGTGATTACCCCATGTGCTGAGGTAACAAGACTGGTAGATTTTCTGCAAAGTCAGGTTCCCACCCCAAGTCTCCCATCTCTTTATGTGAGCTGGCCGGGTTTGTGTGCAGTGTAGATTAACCTCCCAGTCCGTGCCTCAGTTTCCTCTCAAGTGGAGACAATAAGGCTTTGTCTCTCCCACTGGTGTTGGTAC
Source organism: Heliornis fulica (assembly GCA_013399135.1). Classification (NCBI taxonomy): domain Eukaryota; kingdom Metazoa; phylum Chordata; class Aves; order Gruiformes; family Heliornithidae; genus Heliornis; species Heliornis fulica. The sequence continues at coordinate 220,925 of VXBZ01007175.1, forward strand.
CACTTCAGCAAGTTGGTAGTGGTGGTAATGGACCAAAAGGCAGCTTGTTCTTGCTGCAGTTACTTCCTTCTCAGCCATGGCCTGTGTTTGCTCTACCACCTTTCTCATCTGCCCCATCCCCTCGTTTCACTCGCAGCTCTGCAAGAGCATTGATTTACTGTGGGAGTAGACACTGTGATGATGAGATGTATTGTGGAAAATCACTGAAAATTATTAGTGAGAATTCTAAGATGGATTTCACTTATTTCCCTGTAACTGTGGTACATGATCTATTACACCTTGGCTTGGGCTAAGTTTCCCTGAAGTTAATGGGAGGCTTCCTGTTGACACATACAGTCTTTGGATCAGACTCGCGGTGTTTTGGCACTTGTCAAGCGATAGCAAAATCTCAGCAAGTCTCCTGGCACAAAGGAAACTATTCAGACCCGTCACCAAGTGCCTGTTTCACTCTTTTCATCTTCTCCTCGGTTCTATTCAAGTTCTTATGCTGCTCTTGTTCCAGTGGTGCCTGAGTGCCCTCCAATGGTGCTAATGCTCCCACAAAGAGATAATAATGATACCCGGCTGCTTCAGAGGGTCCTTTTCTGCTCTGCTTCATTTCCCTTCCACCTTGCAGACAGTCTGATTATACCCTGTGGCTATTCCTACTTTCTTGTCAGCTTCAAAAAGGAAGAAAGAAGTCATTAGAAACCAACGAAAATGTTAATTGTACCATAAATCTCTGAACAGAGCAGCATTTCAGCAGTTTATTCTGATTTGGGTGTGTGGCATTGCAGCTAAATCTGCTTTTTTTTCTTTTCCTCTAAGTCACTGAAGAGCTCAGAAAAGATGGAGGAGACAGCCAGGTTTGCCAAAGCTATATGAAACATCAGACAGGGGGCCAGACTCTCAGCATTTAAACCCTAGACCTAATTTAGGAGCAGCATTTAAGCAAGTAGTGAATAATTTCTTCAAAGGAAAAAATGGTTTTTCTTTTGGTTAGGCTTAAAGTCGGTGTTTGTATGCAAGGTTTTTTTGTGTATGTTTCAGGAATAGCTTTGCAAGCTGAGTGTACATCCAGCATAGTAGCATCTCTTAGAAGTGTTGGACTGATCAGTAACAAGTGTGGCTCTGTGGCCATGGCAGTTGATGTTTGTGCCAAAGAAACTGCAGAATTGTATTTAAACAAACAAACAAAAATGTCTGGAACTGGAGCAGGGAGTGCTGGACTTGGAAGAAAGGCTCAGAGCAGAGGAGCACTGCCAGCTCCCCTTGCAAAGGCTACCAGAGCAGGTCATGGAAACAAGCTGGTAATACTGGAGAGACTTTAATCAGCCATCTCATAGATGTAACCCAGGGTATAATACAAGGGAAATTACTGAATTCAAGTGGATAAAATGGGGAAAAATATCTACATGAGCTCAAGGAATGCTGTTTACTCTTAGCAAGGTGGTCATAGAAGTAGAGGGTGTCTTTCCTTCAGGCCAGGGTCCACCTGGAGCTCCCACTCATGTGGAGACTGCTCCAGTCTGCCCCAGTAACAGCTGGGGTTCAGCTGTGTCAGGAAGCCCCCATGCCCTGCCTGAGCTGCACCAACCACAGTAAGTTACCTGCTGATCTGGAACCCAGACATGGCAGAGCTGGAAGGACCTGTGAGGATGGGGGCTGTGAGGTCTGTGGAGGGCCACGTCCACTGCTTTGCCTTCCCCATTGTAGAGAGCCTGATGGGTTCAGGTCCAGTGTCATCATCCCCCCTTGTAGATGCCAGCTGTTCCCTGCCATGTCTGTGGTCCTGGATGTGTTCTGTTCTTCCTTCTCTTTGCTTTTCTCCTATCTCAATCCAGCTTCAGACCACAGATAGCCCTTGGTATGGAGGGATGGAAGAGGAGGGTTAATCCAATCCTTTTATCTTGCCCTTTGTCTAATTAAAACCACAACAAATGGCACAGTTTAGGTTTAAATGTAATTGTGTTTAATGAAACATTAAGGGCAATTAAAGGAGTTACCGTGGCAGCCTCTCTATACCCTCCAGGGTTATAATGGTCTGATGAAGTGCTCTTATTGGCTCTCTTGGCAGGGGGCTGTTAATTGCATTAGAAACTGATAGTGGCTTTCTTTTAATACTGAAGTTTCTCTGGTTATCCATCTGAAGGCACTTGGGTGTGATCAGTCACTGGCTACCCCAGGACGATGGATGGGGTGGTGGGAAGCCTCTGAGGTGGCCCCTCTCCTTGGCAGAGCCCCAGAGCTGTGGTCCCAACAGCTGCTGGGACTCTGGGCACCCAGTGAAACCCTGAGGTCTGAGTTACCCTTCCTGTCCTAATTATTATTCCAGCTTTATTATTAATGAAAGGCAATGCCTTATTTCTTTTTTTCCATGGGAAAGATTCTCTTGATATAGTTAAGTTAGTCTGAGAGTTGTCAGCAAAAGGGGCACTTACTGTGTAAACCTAGGTGGTTCTTGTGTGTAAATACTGTAAATTTACTGTCACTCTCAGACTTTTGAAAGTCTCAGCATCTTGAGGTCATTGGAGATTTCACATACAAGAAAAAAAAAAAAAAGACACCTTCCTCTTTAAAATGCAGCCTGGATTTAAAGCCAGTTCCTTACATTTTAGGACTTTGACTCATGCCTGACTCATGCTGTTTTTAAAAATACAGATGGGAGCTGGCAAGAGTGAGATAAACTGAGACACAGAGGGAGAGCCAGGGCAGCTCCAGCGCTGCTGCTGTGGCAGACGAGGTCAGGCTTTCTCCTGCTGCCATGCCTGAAGGTACCGCAGAGGGAACCAGCAGCGGGGCTGGGACAGGATGCCCAGCTCTAATCACCTTCCTGTGCCCTGAAGAAATAAGCACTGCCAGAGCAGCAAAATAAATACTGCTGTAAGACAGCAAATAGTCCCCTTGCAGAAGCAGCCTGAAGTTGGGCAGACTGAGTGTCTGCTTTGTCTCCACATCCTCTCTAGGTAGGAACTGTAGCTTGAAAACAAGGTTAACTGCTGCCTCCCGAACGTGGTGCAGGCCTGACAGCAGCTTTGTGGCAGCAAGGCTGCCTTCACATCCCTGGCAGCATGACTGCTCTGTAAATCTTAGTAAAAGATGTCACAGCAACACGTGTTCCCCAGAGACTGGGAGGGGAAGGGAATGATATATGAACGAAACCTGTCTCTAGAGTTCTGCTAGAGTCTTGCAAAAATGGTGCCACTCTGATGCCTCCATTTATCTCAAGTAAATATGGAGAGAAGCTTAAAATAAGAGGCCATTCAGATTTTTTTTAATTTTTTTTTCCTGGCAGAGGTTATTTTTAACACCAAAGACTTTTTCTTTCCTCCTCAGCACATTTCCCTGTTGCTTTCACAAATAAATAACTCAGTGCACCCCCTTGTCTCCACCTGCTTCCTGCCCCATTCAGCAAGCGCTTCCTGAGGCCATGGGGAGAGCTAGCCGTTTATCTCGACCTCTGGAAGCACCTCACGAGGCTCTGGCCTTGCTGCAGCTGTGAGGGGGAGCACATGGACTCTTATCTCCATCTTGCAGCCAAGGAGCCAAAGCCTGTGGAGATCTGGGACTTGCTCAGGAAACTTGTGGCTGAACAGGAGCTAAAGCCTTTTCCCTTTTTTTTTTTTTTGATGGGGAGGGGGTGGTGGTGTAGTATGGAAGTAGGAATTATTAATGTGGTGTAATAACTGTATTTTTAGGTTGTTACTTGCTTCATTATCTGTTATAGATTGCCTTGCTTTGAAGGTTTGATTCACTGGGGTGTGCCTGTGGCTGTTTGTACCTTAGGGGATAGGTGTCTGTGGCTTATGGTGGTGTGTAGAACTACATGGCTCTCAGTGAGCTGACTGTGCCACGGTGACGAGCTCTCAAGGGTACTGAGGCCAGCGGTTACTGGCTCAGCATCAAGTTGCCCAGGTCCCCAGTGGTGGGATGTGATGGCAGGACCACAACATCCTTCCTCTTTCCTAGTGTTGAGATGGACAAAGAATATATATATTAGGGGTTGTCACTGTTTTCAGTTAAAAAGAATTTTTTTCCCTCAAAGGAAAAGTATTGTCAGAGTGTTTCTACCTGATACTTCTGATATTTGTTTTCTGAGGTCTGTGGTTGCTAGGTGCCCAGACTTGATATCGCCATGTCTGCTTGTCACTGGCAGCAAGACACCAAAGACAGACGTTTCTTGAGGAAAAGGCTCGAGTTTCTCCTGCCAGAGCCTTTGGGGGTGCTGTTTGGTAGGTCTGAGGCGTGAAGAGGTGCTTTGAACTGCAGCATCAAGAGTTTTTGCCTCCTTCTGCCCATCCCTTTGTGCTTGAAGAGGAGAATGGCAGCAGGAAACTTTCTTTAAGAATTCATACTGCCCTTCCCTTCACAGGGATTAAGGGCCTCTCCTTGATCTGGGATGACTTCCCTTGATCCCAGGGAAGCTGCAGGTGCCAGAAGGCTGTTTCACAAATCCCTCACAGTTTGACTGTGCTCTGAGATCCCGCAGTCCACCTTTTCTACCTTCTCCTTGGATCACTGCTCTCCTTATGACGCTGGCTTGTAGAAGATCAGGCATGTAGACAGCAAACAGGCACAGCAAGACAGATCACACCCCACGTTGGGTACAGTGAGCCCCATGGGGACAACTACCCCGCTCTGCCAACACACCATTTCTTCATGTGCTTCTGCAGCGATGCTGCGGGATGGGGACAGGGCATCCACACTGCTTAAGTAAAACATAATGATTTAAGTTTTATTTAATTTAAATAATAAAATGTCCATTAAACAAGTTATGCATTGACCACCTCACCGTGCCCTCTAGCGCTAATCCTGATTAAGTGTCTTTATTACTTGGCTCAGTTGGCCTTTTTTAAATGACAAGGAAACACTTGATAGCATGAGTGCAAACTCCTTCCTCTTGGCAATTATCTCCCTTCCTACTGAGTTTTGCAGGAGGAAGGAGAGCAGGGGGGATGGAGAAGGGAGAGCCGGTTGGCTGGGGGAGAAACCCAGCAGCACCTGATCCGTTTATCACAGAGATATGCCATAGTGGAGGCTTAATGGAGATTTAAATAATTCAGAGCACTCAGCCCCGCTAAAGCTGTATAATGAGCCTTCTGCACTGTGAGCCGCTGCTCGGCTGAGCTTACGAGCAGGGAGGTCGTGTGGTTTTTTCATGCATAATTAAAGGGATAAAAGGGGATTTAGAGCAACAGTGTTACAATGAAGCATGCGGACAGAGGCTTTGCTTGTATTTAACTTGGAAATGCCAAACTGTTTTTGACTTGCAGAATAAGCCTCCCTCTCTACTTCTAATTTTTTTTTTTTTTTTGAACACTTCTTTCCTTCCCCTGTTCCTTGCTGGCCTGTCCTTTCTCCCCTCTGACCTGTGGGCATGGGGTTGTCTCTGAAGAGGGTTCACAGATTCCCGTTTCCCACCAGGACAGCAGCTCAGCCCTGCGGCTACACCAGCTCTTGGCTGGAACAAGCAGCCATGAGCTGAGGAGCCTTTTACAGCATGTTTCGTGTCCCTGTTGTTTCTGCAAAAGGGAATGGTTCCAGACAAAGGGAATGGAAGGGAAGGTGGGAAGAGTACAGGGGATCACTCACTTGTATGATTTACCGTTTTCCACTGGGGTGTTTACAAAATCTGGGGCAAAATGTTCAGGATGGATGGATGGGAGAGAATTTGTTCATTCCTGGTTCTTTCTCGTCTGTGTGTGTAGGGGGCTGTTTGTGGGTTTTTGGGGGGTTTTTGCTTCTTTGCCAGGAGGCACCAACCTTCACAGATACAAGGCAGCAGAGGAGGCTGTGCAGGGAGGAGGTTCCACGGGGAGTTGGGTACCTGCCTGCTGCTCAGCTGGGCCAGGGGTAGGGTTTCTCACCATGTCCTTCAGCCCATGCTGTTGACAGAGGGAGAAAATGGCTTTGCATTATCCTCCTCTCAGGAAATGGAAGAGCCTATTTATGTGCTGAAAGTTGTTCTCAACCACATTTCAAAAACTGCATGGGTCTAGGATGATGGTGGTGGTAATTAACACATCTTTCATTAACCCTCTCATCACAGGCTTAATCTGATGTGGGAGAGCTTTCTCAAAGCCAGCAGGTCTGACCTGCCAGCATTACTGCATCCAGTTCTACCTCTTGCTGTGAAACTACTTGTTTCATCACAGCTCTTCCAAGGTTGAGTGATCTGCTGGAGTCCATGTGTAATGGGAGGCAAACTGGAAAGAGCTTCAGTGGTTTTAGAGCTTCCTGAGAAGCTGGGGATTATCAGGCTGTTGTGAAGAGTTACTGAAACAGGGTTTATGCCAATGCACATCTGAAATATATCCACTGGGGTGTTTCTGGTAGAAGGGGAGATGTGTTAATGCTGCTGTACAAAGGTGTTTCCCCAGGTGACCACGGAAGATGAGCTACATTTGATGGCTGCAAAAAGAAGTCACTTGGGTTTTTGTTATGAGTGGAGGTTAGAGAGACCGGGATGTTGAAGCAAAGGTTGAGAGGGTTTACTGCTGCTTCTTGAATGTGTGATGAAGGATCAATGTCCAGGGTTAGAAACATTCTTGCAGGTTAAGACCAGGACTAAACATGGAGCGGTGAGAGTGCCCAGTCAGAATGGTGGGGTCTAAACACCAAACTGTTTTTAAGGTGATACGTGATAACTTGGAGAAAGGGATATTTTTGCCTGCAGGGTACATGGAGGTCCTGAGTCAGGAGGTCCTTTCTGGCTGTTAATCCTTAACAAGCCCTTTGCTGCAGGAAGGTGCTGTAGCAGCTGATGGCTGACTCCCTGCACAAGTGTCCCTCAGGGCTCTTCTGCCCTCACTGCTTTCTTCAGGAAGAGCTTGAGCTGCATGTCAGTGTGATGTACAACCATGACCACAAGCTACTGTCAGGTTCCTGCCACCCTTCACTCCCAGGATGAATTAATTATGTTTCTTTAGATAAAAAAAAAAGAGAGAGAAATCTGTGTCCACCATATTCACCTTAACGGCGTGTCTGTCAGTTGTTTGTTGCTGGGTGGGAGGTGGGGGGGGCAGGGGGAGCAGTGAGCCATCCTGCACAGTCACTGTAATGGAAACATCCATCTTGTCTCCCTCAATGCACACTCTCCATTTAGGAATTTCGAAAACACTTCTGTCAAATATCACTCTCTGCACAATCCTGTTAGCAGGGCTGATGAATGGAGTCTCAAACTAAGACCGATCCCTCTGATAACCATGGTGCTCTAGGAGAGTCATCTGCTCAGAGCTATTTATTATATTTGATTAGCTGGGATGGCAATCTTCACAACCCACTGTAAATTCTACTGGGGCACTCGGAGGGCCAGGAATGCAAATTATACTTCCCAAAACACATGCATAAATACAGCCTCTCTTAGCAAATGGGTAATTTCCTCACATTAATTTCACTGTTGTTTCAAGAGAGATGTCGATGTCTTCCCTTTGCTGGGAGGGAGAGGAATGTTGGGGGGGGCACTGTTGGGTGGCAGGACACTCCCGTGTTCTCCCTTTGCTTTTCATGGTGAGCCCCTGCATGGCTGCAGCTCCAGGAGCAGAAGTGTCCTCCAATGCTAGGAAAACCTTGTAGGACATTTGCCTGTGGTGAAGGTCTGAAGATAGCACAGGCTCTTTCTCTCTCTCCTGTCGTATACTTTGATTCAGCCAGGCCCCTAAGGCCCCCAGCCAGCTATGTGAAGTCAGGTTGGAAGTTCAGGGCCCGCTGTCCCTCTGCACAGCCGTGGCGTTAGGAGCAGCGTGCCTTCCTCTGGAGCTGTTAGCAATAGCTGTGCCCTTTCGGGGAAGGGAGAGGGCTGTCCTGTGGCTGCTCAGCAAATAGTGCATCCAGAAGCTTCCTTTGCTTGCAGTGATTAATTCTGCCAGTAAATGTAGAGGTTTACTAAGGGTAAAACAAAGCAAAGATTATTTGGGAGCTAACAAGCAGCACTGGTGCTTTGCTTTTTTCTGGTCATATTTTATTTTAAGAATAATTTTCATAATGTCTCATTAATTTCTGTATTATGTAGTCATTTGCTAATATATGCTATCTAATAGTCTACTACCCATTGATATACAGGTTAGGTTCATCACAACTGATTATTCTGCAATTAGTAGGTTTTTTATCAACCCTTTTTAATGGGTTAATAAACCTCTCAAAGAATAACATTGATGTAAAATCTGAGCTTTATATCTTTCCCACCTTATTTCTTGTACCTGTTCTGTAAGATTCTTACAGCTGTGTCCCTTTGATGCACTTCCCATTGTATGTGTTTCCCTAGGTTTTTTATTGAGGCAAGCTGCTGCAGTGGTGCGTGGCTAAAGAAAACCCTTACAGAGGTGCCTGGCAATGCATTTGAATCTTCTTAAGCAGTTAAAAAAAATAATTCCCAACATGTTGAATGAAAATCTTATCTGGGCTTGATAAGGATCCCTTGGTCCCTGTAATATAATGTAGTTTGTTTCTTCTAGCTTCACAAATGCTTTTGTTATCTTTGCTTTGATTTTTTTTTTCTCCTCTCTGTATCGCTTTGATTTTTTTTTTTCCCTTCCCTTTTCTCTTTCATCATTGTTGCTTGTAAATCCTTCCCCTGGTAGAGATTAGAGTAGGAATGAGTGATAGATGCTGTCAGTAACAGGAGCTAATTTTACCCCTGATAATGGCTCTGTGGTTTAGACTGCTGATGTCTGCTGATGCAGACATGTACCTAGGGGCCTGTCCTGTCTGCGCCCAGCTCAGGGGTGCACCGTGCTTGGCAGTGGGGATTTTTAGCTCCTGGGGAGGGTGCGCTTTGTGCTGGCAAATTTTTATCCTGGGAAGATTCTCTGTGAGTGTTTCTCACCAGTGGAGAATTCCCTCCAAGCACACAACTGAAGTGACAGCAGTTTGGGGGTTTTCCGTGAGGAGCGCTTCGCCTTCTGGAGATGCGTGTGGTCGGGGCGGGGGAGTGAATGAGCCGGATCGGATTTAGAGCCCGTTTCTGGTGGGAGGATCTCACTGGCATCCACACGGTGATGCTGCTGTCAGCCCAGCATGAGGACTCCTGGGTACCAGAGGCACATCCCACAGCGATGGTGCTGATGGGCTAACAACACCAACCATTGCTCTGGCAGTGTTTTACCCTGCCGGGACCTTCTTTTGGAGCTGCACCCTATAGGTTGCTAGTGTGCATGATGCCAGGTCTCACATTGAGACAGTTTGTAACCAGTAAGGATTAGGAGTGCTGGGGCTTGTATGCCCATCTGAGTGACCCAGAGCCCTATGGATGAGCTACTCTCTGCTGCTGCTTTGTGCTCTCCTTATGGTACCGAAAGGGAGGGGAGTGCCAGGACGTGTGTGACACCAGATGCTACAGCCTGAGTGCAAGGAGGGACCATCACTAGCTAGGAAGGAAGAGGACTGCAGTGCTCATCTGTTTTGCTTCCAGTGATACAGTGGGGGAAGCCCTGGTGGAGTAGATGTCCAAACACCCTTGACCTTCTCCTCTCTAGTCATGCCTTGTGTGCAGGATAGAGCTGAATTTGGCCCTGCTCTTTCCCCACATTAAGTCTGTGCTTGACAGTTCATTCCTCCTGGCATTCTCACAACGGGATGAGTTCAGATGAAGGATGGCTAAAAGGATACTGGAAGCCTGAAGAAGGCTTGAGACACAGCTGTCACAGTCAGACTGGTGCAGATGGCTGTGCTCTGCAGCTGCAGATTCCGTGAGGGTTAGTTGCTCCTCTGGTCATGTTCAGCCCCAAAACAGTTGCAGTGATCTTGGTTAACTGCTTGTCCTTGGATAAAGGCTAAGTGGAATATCCTCTGCTCTTTATTTTCTTGGCTAATGTTTAGTCTGCATTTTTTTCAGGCTGTCTTGTACGAGCTTGGTGTGTATGTGGGGAACACATGGTATTCCCCCCTCAACATCCTTCCTTTATTTGGTGTGACACAGTCACATCAGGCCTCTGCATTCCTGTTACAAAGCACAGGAGGGAGAAGCCATTATATTGAAGCCTCTGTTTGCCGTTCACAGTATGTCTTTTGTTCACTATTAGTCCTTCTAATACTCTGTCATTTGGCCCCCTTTGGCAACTAGTTTCCCTCAGTTAGACTTCCTTAAGTACGAAATTGCCTTGAGATAACATCAGTGCACTGCTTGTTTTACTTCAATCCCTTTCACTGTTCCCTTCCCCTTTAATCCAAGCAATAGTTGAGGGAGGTCCTGGAGTGTAATGTGATGTTTCCCATTGAGTGTTGTGCACTGCCAAGGTCCATCCTTTTTGTGGTCCTACCTTGTTGCCATTGCACCTTCAGATGCTACTTCTTTCCTCCATAGGTATGTGGTATTTCCTCCTGCACCAGTGCTGCCAGCTCAGTCCTCTCTGCTCCTCTTAGAGCCTCCCTTTATTTTGAAGCATTTCAGGTGTAGTAAGGTTTATTCTTCATGAACTGGTTATTAGTTAGAGAGGTGGAGAAAGGATAATTGTGGAAAGATGGAGACAGCTGTTCCAGCCCTGTTTTATTATGGGCTGGGAGCAGCTGACTTCTACTGATTGCTGTGAGTGTTCTCAATTATGGCTGGATAGAAATTGGGTGGATAGAGAGCAGATGCCAACTGGGAGGCCAGGACTCTTGCTATTTGCAGTCTGTGGTGAGGAGAGCTCTGGCTTTGTGATAGTTCATGATTCCTGGAGGTGTTTGGGTGCTAATTCTGTGTGGCTGTGCAGTCTTTTGACAGGGCATTGGTAATCTGTAATCAAAGGACAGTGTCTCATTAATAACTACTAGAGTTGTTTCTCCCTCCTGCCTTTGCCACCAATTGTTTTTATTCTGTGACTCAGAGTGATGTTACTCCAGATCAGAGGTATTTGTTTGTCTGCTGGGAACAGGTGCAATGCTGTGCAAGCTCCTTACAGGGCCTGAACTCCTGGATGGGCTGATCCGTGGGACAGTCCTCATTTGTGTGGGGAGTCATGTGAAAATTGGAGCTATGTGAGAGGAGCCCACAGCTGTTTCCTAGGCTGCTGCTCTTACCTGTTGTCTCCTCTAGCAGCCTCCTCAACCCTGCAGAGACCCACCAAAGCCAAGTGGCTTTGTGCACCATGCAGTCTTGACTGTACTTGCTGTGGATCCAGACCTGTATTACAGAAACACATTTTTTTGGCCTCTTTGGCTGAGCAGATTCTTTCCTCCTGTGTAACATCCTATCCTTCATCTCCTTTCTTTTTTTTTTTCCATGATGTCTCTTTGCATTTTCAATCATATCTTCACAGTGAGCTAAAAAGAAAATCAAGAATCTGCCAAAACATTCATCATGTCTTTTCCTTTCAAAATAGCATTACAATTCAGGCCTGTTGCAGGGCTTCTGCATCGAAAATTATGCAACCTGGAGCTGGGAAATTGAAAAGTCCCATGAACACTGGTTTGAATTTTTAACCAAATTCCTGTCAGCTGCGTTTCCTCCTTTTATGTGTTTTTCTTCTATTAATATTCTAGCAAATGAGTTTACAAGAAACTATGAATTTTAAATAAAACATGGAGGATTCTTCCAGAGAATGGATTTCAAGTCATAAATGTGAATATTCTCACTGGGCTCTGAGAGAAACTGTCCTCTGCAGAACAGAGACAAGACATGGATTCTTACATCCAAACTCAACTGGAGTTTGTATATGTTCAGTGAACAGCTCAGGAGAAAACAGGTATCTTCTTCCCTTGTTTTGCACCAATAAAAACAAACAAAAAAATGGGCATGTAACTCATTGAACAGTTTATGGGGATAAGGTTTTAACCTAAATCAGGTTTTATCATGAAAAAAAGTACTAATATCCTGACAGCTTCCAGATGGACTTCTGTTAAAGGAGGAAGGTTAAATGGTAGTGTGTCTTTAGGAACATCTGGCCTGTATTTGTGAGTTCCTACAAAACTACAAGTACTCTGTCTTCAGAGGTGCTTTCCACCTGCACTTGTTCCTGGAGCTGGTGCAAGTCAGGCTGGTGGCACAGGCTCTCCTGTTGTCTTGAAGGATCTCCCTTCCTTCCTTCCTTTCTGATCATCTCCTGACAAGCTCGAGAGTGTGTGGTTAGATTTTTCTACTTGGTTTTCATTTCTTTTCTGCAGAGGAACAGTTTGTGGGTTCTGCATCCTGTGTCTTCACCGCAGGTTTGTAACGAATTGGTGTGGGGAGCCAGCGTCCCCAAAGGCAGGTCTGAAAGAGCCCAAAGCTGCTGTGGTGGTCCAGGTACAGGGCTATTTGAGCCATCACTCGGGCTTCCTTCATTTCCTAAGATTTCTAAATATAATTATGTAATTCTGTAAGGCAGGTGTGTGAAAGGATCAGGGGTACAGCTCAGAGGTGAGACTTGTTAAAGAGGAAGAGCTGCTAAAAGTCATGTCCTTCAGCAGGAGGGTTGAGGTCTTAGCCTGGGAGACAGGGTGGTGAGTAGCCTTCTCTGTGCCCCCTGCCTGACTGCAGGCAGAATAAGATGCCTTTTTCAGGACCATGACCTTCACGAGTATGAGCTTGCACAGACCCAGCTCTTGGGTGACAGGGTGAGGAGGAAAAGCAATTGCATCCAGACAAAGTGGTGAGCTGAGGGGCAGGTGGAGGTGGAGCTGCTCAGTCCCAGCCTGCAAGTCCCTGTGTGAGTTCACACTGGATCTTGCAGGCTGGTGGAGTTTCCTTAGGGGACCGCTCATGCCTCAGGGCTTTGAGGTGCCTCGCCTGAGGTTGCACGGGAGTAGCTGTTCATAACTCATCTCTCCCATGGAAGAGATGTCGGTGGGAAGTCCAGATCCTTCCCTAGAGCCCTCTGAGGGTCTCTGGGCTGCATGAGGTGCATTTTCATCCCCTCTCCTCACTACTTTCCCAGGTAGCTACTAACTTGTTAAAAACAGCACCGCTGCTAAGGAGTGAGAGGAAAGTTTTGTGGAATGAGACATTTCCTCCATTTGAGGAATCCCTTCCCATGAACCTGTGCGAAACCAAATCTTTCTGGCCCTGGTATGTGGATTTGGGGAACTTGGTTGGATTTGGGTGCTGGTGTGTGGACTTGGGCAGCCCCTGCTTGCTCTCTGCAATAGCCTCTCCCCCCTGAACCTGCTGGGGCCAAAGCTGCCGCAGCCTAAGGGCCACACTCATAGCTTTCCTTTTCAATTTTCATTGGCTTCTGCAATAGACCTTGCTCTGAAAGTGGCATGTTCTCTTCCTAACTGGAAATGAGAAGCTTGCTGCTTTTTCCACCTCCTGCCAACAGCATCAACCCGCGCTAATGCGATGCAGGTCCCACGCTGCTGCTCCGCTGCTGTTAGATTCCATTTGCTGGGAGTCGCGCTGCTTTGAAGGCAGCCGTGGCGCTCCCGTGTCAGAAGGTAATTAAATAGACCCCAATTCTTTTAATTACTGCTCGCTCCTCGCTACATGCCTGCATACAAGGGTGAAGTGAAGGGTATGGAAATAATCACTGACAGATCACAGCTGGAAATCTGCAGCACCTTGGATAAACACTGAAGCGAAGGCTTGGCTTTGCAATTGCTGTGAAATCTGTCTAAGGAGCTTGGGCCTGTAACATCCCTTGTCATTGTCCTCCAGGCCCTGATGCTGAGGATGTGGATCAGCCCTGCTCTGGGCGTCACAGGGATGAGACAGAAGTGACCCCAGATCCTCCCATGTGCTGTCCTTTAGGCCAAGTAGTATGAGCTGATCTATGAGCGTCTTTGTTTTGTGCCTTGTGCAGCTGTTGTTTGCATAAGGTGACATTGTTGCTGTCTTTGAAGTTGTTGGAGGTTTTCCTCCTAAAAGCCAAGGAGAGGGTGCTGCTTTGACAGCCCAGCACCTGGAACCACATTCAAAGGTGATGGATCATAGAGAATGAGTTGTGTGGGTAAGGACAAATGCTCCTGAAATCTCCTGCTGAAGACAACTTAGTGCATCACTGCTGGTTGCCTCCCAGTGATGCCAGGGTCCTTAGAAAATCACTAATGGCTGGTAACTAAGTGCATTTCTGTTCCAGAGCTGGTGAAGGAGACAGGCAGGTGGCAGAGGCATAGCTGGAATTAATGTTTGAAAGATATGACCAAAAGCACCTTTGTGGGGAGTAAAGCTTGTTTGTCTCGGAGCCACTTCTGCTTTATTACCTTTCCCTTTATCTCTCATTCTACTTCTAAAAGGTCCTCTAATGCCTCATGGGGTTAATAAACCAGGAGTTGGAGGCAGGAGACTTCATTTTGAGTCCTGTACGATTTATGAGCTGGGGAAGTTGCTGATTGCCAAGCATCTGGAAGGCAGCACAGCAGACAATGCCAGCAGCGGGCTGCGTGCAGCCTGGCTGCTCTGCTGTGCTCTGTGCCATCAGCCACAGGAGTCTGAGGACAGTCTGCTGTGGTTAGAGAAAGACAGAGGTAGGAAAGAGGAGAGACTGCTTTCTCCCCACTTCCCTGTTGTTCAGTGTAAAGGACAAGGCCTTGATAGAACCCATGAGTCCCAGAGTTCATGGAACTCTGGGGTTCATGGGTTAAATCAGGGTGATATCTGCAGCCAGCGGTACCCAAAAGGGCAGCGAGGGCAGTTGTAGCTGCTGGACCTGCTGACCAGCCACACACACAGCTTAGGTGGGGGCAGAAATTTGAGCTCAATCTCTCACCTCTGTGGTGGTACCAAAATACCTGCCTTTGGTGAGTAGTACCAACGCAGCTCCCTTGGGCAGAGCTGTGGGGCATACATGGAGTGTGCTGGGCAATGCAGGGTGCTCCTGCCTTCCATGCTGGTCCCCTCCTGTCAGTGTCTCGTGGGAGATGCTTTCTTTCTCTGTGCTGCAGTCACATTGACTTTTCTTTTGTTCTTCTGGGATTTTTAGTACTCACAACCTTGGAATCCACTTCCAGGCAAAGCATATGGAAGACTTTTGCAGGAAATAGTTCTGGTTTAACTTGGGTTTTGTTGTGTTGATAGTATTTTCTCCAGTTGTGTTTACTTGCAGCAGCTGAAATACAGTGCTTGAGCCTAAGGGAAAGATATTGGAGTTGTCTGATTCCTATGGGAAGTCTGCTTGACACTGTGCCTTGGAATCCTGTTAATGACCTCACTGGACTTAGTTGGAGTTGATCACATTAGGGCTTCTGCAGATTGCTGATGCTGTTTGTGCAGCAGGAGCTTCCTTCCCAGACTACCCCTGCTTTTTGCACCTGCACCCATACCCACCCCAGTACATGGTTTCTGAGGGGCCTTTTGTCTTGGAAAAGAGTTCCTTCGGGGGTCTTCCTGGGATCAGGATGGAGAATTCTGGAAGCATGAAGAATCCTGAAAGCAGACCTTATTTCTCTCTCCTAACATGCCACATTTGTTTAAATAAAGCCCTTTTTAGGGCAGGGCTCCTGATTCAAATCAGTGTGGGGTATTTGAGCAGCAATGGCTAGAGCAGGAAGCTAGTGTTTTCTTCCTTCGCTTGCCTCATGCAGTTGGGTGGCAGTCCTTGGTTTATTTGAACCTCCAAATTATTTATTTTTTTATTTTACAGTAAAAATTGGAAAAGACCACCCTAGGTACCATGTTTGCTTATGAATGCAGGTAATAAAATATTCCAGAGCACATCTGTCTTTGCTTTTCTCTTGTGGTATCAGTGATTTGTGGGAAAGGTCGGTTTATCAGGATGGGGGGATCCTTTCTGGAGAATTGTATTACTGTCATCCTTTGTTTTCAGTCTGAAGGAAACAATCTAATTCATGAGATACAATCTCACAGATCACTGGTATCAGGCAGGACCTAGAGATGACCCCAAGTATTTCAGCCATATTAAACATAGGGTGTCATGTAGACTTTCCCTGACATGGAAGTGGCATGGAGACTAAAGACAACAAATAACTTCAGTTTGTTCTCGCTCCTCACCTGCTGCCTAATTTTTACAGGTATTAGTTACCAGTGTGTAAATATATACATGCTCAAGTCCTAAGCTGGTTTTAAATCAAGGCAATTCCACTGCCATTTGTGTAGCTCATCAATTTACACGTGTTGGTGATCTCAGCCAATATTTATATATCTTCCTAGGTTCCATATAAAATGGATTTTTTTCTAGAAGCTGACTTGTTAGCTAAAGGAGGAGCAGTGATCTTTAACAACTCTATTATGCTGTTCAATACAGCATTTTTTATTGTTAATGTCCTTTATGTGGCAGAAGGATGGCTCAGACTTTTCATTACTTCTATTATCCAGCCTTGCTAGCCAAGCATTTTGGTGTGGCAAGCACTCTTGATTACCAAACCCTGTTGTTATGCTGCAGGCTGGTCTTCTGCCCATGCCAGTTACAGATTGAGAGTAGAGTTTTGGAGTTGTGACTGCATTTGTTTGGGTAGAAGGGAAGTAAAAGGGGCCATGGTAACTCTCTTGGTACTGCTGTCTCAAAGCAGGTGTGGGAGACTGAATTAGGACAGAGAGGGAAAAGCCTGCAATAGTGTCCCCATGTCATAGCACTGGAACAGGAGAGTGTTTGGGGTAAGTAAGCAAAATGAGGTGATTGGGGCTGCCACTCCAGGGCTGATCAATCTTGAGAACAAGGATTGGTTATCTCATCTGGGCCTCTGTCTAGCCAGTTGGTAATAGCTCCATAAAAGTTCTTGTGATGCTGTGATGTTTTTAAAGAGCTTTGAGTTCTTCAGGTGAGCACACAGCATGGGAGCAAAGTGCTACTGCCTTATGGCTGCTAAGCCACTTCTGCCTTTGCCTCCAAGGACTCTCAATCATTTCAAGATGCTGAGATGGAGTGAAACCTGGTTCTGTGCATTGCACGTGGGCAGGACATCAGATATCCCTGTGTTAGAGCAAGAGGTGGCAGCAGGCAAGTATCTCTGAAAAGAAGTACTGCATATCCTCTCCAGGTACAGATCTCCAAGAAGCAGGTCTGCACTTTGGGTTAGAGGCTGTGATTAGAGTGTAATTAGGCCTTCCACGCTAGCAGTGCATTGTGGTGATACTGAATTTAAAGGATTCCTTGGGGTCTTTGCATTCTCCTTGCAAGCATTTCCTCCCCAGCCAGACATCCAGAAAGCACTGTATGTATCCCCCTTCCTGCTCTGCAAGCATGGTTTCTGTATGGGCTTGATGGGTTTTGCTTAATGGTTTCTTCATGCTGTTTAAAGAGCTGTGGGTTAATACACATTACTGTTGTCATGATTTGTACCAAAAGCTTTTGTTCTCAACCCTGACCTTTACAAAGCCTCTTTGAGTAACTCCTAAATGGTCTCTGGTGTGTCCTTGGTAAACAAGCTCTCCTGACTCCTCCAGGTCTGAGGTTAGACCTGTAAGTAGCAGCACCTTACCGTAATGATGGGGTCCTGTTACAGGGCAACCCGTGCATAGCTGGAGGCTTAACTCTGCAGTGCAGCACTGCAGCCAGCAGTGGTTACAGAGGAGCCATGTAACTTCAGGAGAGGGAACGTGTGCTTACCAGATACAACACTCAAGTTCTTGACTCCTGAGCAGCCTTGCTCAAGTGGGGAGAAGTTGACTGCTCACTAGCCAGCACATCTTGCAACACTTGCAGACTCCATCTATTTTTTTTTTTTCTCTTTCTTTTCATCTTGTTTTTCTTCTTCCTCTCAAGTTTACATCTCTCTGCAGGGAAAGTGTTATCTGGTGCTGGAAGTGCCAGCTGATACTCCGAAGGGTGTCTCTTCTTCCAATAGCCCTGCTCTAATGTGGAGGAACATTTGCCTGCAGGTTGGGCAGTGATGTGCAGACCCATTAAGACTTGTCTATTAGCTCAAGACAATACTTGAAGCTGTTCCTTCATGTAGAAAAGGTATACTGAGTGCTGAGGGGACTAGGGCAAGAACAGTGAACCTAAAAGTTAGAGATTGCTTTCAGAAAATCTTGTATCTGTAAGAGTCGTCCATGGTCTCCTTGCCTCAGGCAGCAGAGATAAGATTCTCTTTCCAATGCCACCTGCTGACAGACACAAATGGGAACTGTGTAGAAATAGCCTGAGGAATGGTAATTTCATGTTTCTGCTCCAGATCTTGCAGAAAAGCCTCTGGGATGGCGATTGGGGATTAGTCACCCTTATCATCCATCTGTCCTTAGTACAGTAACAAATCTGAGCCTTGCTCTGGCCAATCTTGTTTATAAACTGTGGGAGTGGGACCACTCTGTGGATCTGCTAGTGGGACAGCCATAAAAATCCAGCTGAAGATAAACTGCTGGTAAGATTTTGTTGTTTTTGATGCTAGAGATATGGTCTGAGACTTTTCAGATGGATCTTCCAGCCACCCCTCTTGCATAGAGAGATAGATGGGAGTTACTTTGCAGTTATGATTTGAGAGTTGTGGGAGAACCACTACTATAGCATGTAGTCTTGGGTAAATCAGAAGGTAACTGTCTGTCTTTCCTGGTCACTCAGGTATTGCTGTGGTTAATGTGAATGAAGCAGGACAGAGTGACAGGCACATCTGTTCCCATCTGACCAGCACTGTTCCCGAATCCTGTGTAGTTGGTGCTGATAGTGAAGAGAGGTAGCTGTGGTCCAGTGACAAATCCCAGTCTGTGTCTTCTGGGTTGTTTGATTTTTAACTTCAAGGGTGTACAACTTATCTTCAAAGCTTCTCCAAACTGTTACACCTATAAGTCCTCACCTCTTCACCTGCTCTACAGAGGAATCTGGTGAAACTGGGTACTTCTCTCCCAGTTCTTGAGCGTTGATGGTTTAGTTTTGCAGTGTGGCTTGGCTAGAAAGTCTGATGTGCTCTGAAGTCAGGAGCTCCTCAGAAGCAAGAGACTGGCCTGATGTACATTGGAAGAAGGCCTGCAAAGTGGAGATGACTTCCAGACAAAGACAGCATGCAGTAATCCCTGGAAAGTAAATGGAATAAACAGATTATGTTTGTTCTCAGATCTGCCCAATAATGAGAGCAGGCAGCTGCTGGCCTGCCTCCCTGGGGTCCCTCACAGGAGCAGACAGCCACTGCATTATTAATTGTCTGCTGCTGGGAGTCCAGTGGGACACGATGTGGCTTCTGGAGAGTAGCCTGGTGCTTGGGGAAACAGCCCCTCCTCCTGCCTCCAGGTTTTGAATACATGTGTCTCTGTCCCTTGGAAGTGCCTCCTCACAGTATGGTGCCCATGTGGCTGTGGTTGCTACCGCTGGAGCCTCGAGTCAGGGAGGTTGCTCACCTGGTTTAAAAGCTTGTTTGGTGTCTGTGATTCCAACACTGAGCTTAATCTTTGAATTAAAAGGTCAGAATCACATTTGGTAACTTTTATATTGTGTCTTCAAACAGAGTAAAGCTTTACTAGGAGATGTGCAAACAGAACAATGAAAAACAGTTGTAAAACCCCAGAACATATTTTGGCATTTTCTTGTGTCCTTTTTAATTTTCTTGCCACCCCCTGAGCTGATGATGGTAGTATATTTGTGTGAGGAATTATAAATTTCCTTCCCACCAAATCTCACCTGCTGTTTAGTTCTTGGCTTTTTCAATATAACATCGCCTCACAGTGGCTTCTTGGATAATTTTTGCCTGAGATGCTGGAAAAGTTGGCCTTCTTTCAAGAAACTGCCCTGGTTTGGCTTTTTGGGGCTTTTTTTTTTTTTTCTTAAAGTGATACCTACAAAAGAAAATGTAATCTTTTCCTCTAGGACTTCATGTAATTGGAATGTTTCTGTGCTCGTTGTGGGATGCAGGCTGCCTTGAATTACAACTACTCCCCACCCATATGCTTGACTGCTGCTCACCTAAGCAGTAGCTCACATTTACAAAGCTTTAGTGACAACCACCTGTGGATTTTTTCCAGCTGGAAAATAAATGTTTTCTTCTGTCTTTTTAACTTCAGAGGATTTTCCCTCTGGACAGGGTTTTTCTTTCACTGTAGTGCTCCTTTCTCACCATGAAGTGGCAAAACTCACCCTGTCTGCCTGTGGCCCTTGGCAGAGTTGCAGCTAGTGGGGATGGGGGAGAAGTGGTACCCCATGAAAAGTGGGGGAAAACACATTACTGATGCCACCCCAACAGACTCAGCAGGGCAGTATTTTCTCATGTGCAGTGACTCAGGAGTGAAGGTGAGTAACACATCCCACCTGAGCACAACATGCCAGTTGACATGTATGCTTAGACATTTCCTGGAGGTGTTCTGGAAGACTCAGATGAAAATCACTTGGAGGCTACTCACCACTTCAGATCCCGGGGACCTGGGAATTAACAGACAATGTTCTGTCTGTTCTTTATTTCTGTAAGCCCCCAATTTTTTCTTTGTGATGGATACTCCTCTCCAATCTGCCATCAGTGTCTTGTGCCTGTAGTTTCCTTGCAATGCAGGAGGAAACAGAGTCAATCTCTTTCATTGGAACTGGAAAGAGGATCACTGATGCCCTGAGGAGCCCTGTGTGCTTGCACAGGGGCATGAATCCATGAACACCCCAGGACCTCAGAGCTAGACTGATCCTTACTCATTTTAATGTTTACTGGGGTGGCAGGGAGGGTGTAGTGTACAGAAATAGAAGTCCCAGCACTTGTATGTGCTGAACAAAAATAATCTTTTGTTCTGATAAGCACTACATTAACAATATGATAAGAAAGCAAGGTCTAGTCCTTATTATTTTCCACTCTGCTTCCACCCTGGACAGCTTACTGGACCCAAGCAGGAACTTTGGATAAGCAAAAGAGATTTATATTTATTTTTTTCCATGCCTCCAATTAATCTGATGCAGCGGATGGGGAGAAGGAGGCAGCTCAAACATTCAGTTTTCTGCTGTGCACCTCCAGGGAGAAAGACAGTTAAATGGAGATGTGAGGACTTGCCTTGCTTCACAAGGAAATAGTCTCTTTTATGTGTATCTTGCCTGTGTTGATATTTGAAAGCTATTTTGGGCCACAACAGCAAATTTAATCCATGGTTTGTTCTCCCTCTAAAGTATTATACCGTAAAAACTCAGATCAATTTTGACAGCTCCGACTATTTAGATTGGAGAGAAAAGCCAAACAATGAATCACTCTGAATATTTACAGTTGAATTCATCCCAGGGTACCTGTACCCAACCTCACTCTGAAATGAAAGTATTATCTGAGATATGAGCAAAGGCTTAGAGGCTCCCAGCTATTTTCCTAGCCCGTGTGAAGTGGCGTAGCTGTATTGCCGTGGCTGGGACGCGAGGGCTGATATTGCAGAGGGGTCGAGGAGTTCAGTGCTGTCCACACACTCCCTTTGGGAGGCTTGGGGACTTGTTCCACACTCTGCTGAGAGTCAAAGCACTTACACTAGAATAAATAGAGTTTTCTCTCCTCCTCAGAGCTTGAGCTGTCTGAAAATGTGGAAAAGATGTGTTCACAAATAAGTATATGGTAGTCAATTTTCAACAGTCCACACAAACCCCCCCTGCCAAAACCCCAACTGAAACACCACAGAGCCCTCACAGTAAGTTACTGAATAAATTCCCTTGAAAATCCTATCAAATCACAGCTGATGGCCATGATGTGATATGCAGGAATCAGTGTTCAATTCTCAGCTCTCCTCCCTTCCTCCTGTGGTCTTTAGCTGAGATGCTCCATTTCCCTCCTGTCTCAGCTGGGTAATCTCTTTTCAGGTTTTTGTCTGTTGCCCATCACCACAGCGTCTTCTCTGTTAAATTGATGGCAATTGCCAAGTCCTTTGCAGCTTTTATGGGCTTCATAATACCTCCTCACAGGGAGCTCAACAGTCTATATTGGCTATCACTGTCATCCTCTGAAATATTGCTGTCATTCACATACGTAATGTCCCCAGTCCCAAAGGATCTGCAACCACTGTGCTAACTACAAGTAAGTGCAGGGATTGCTTTGCAGTTAAAACCTCTGTCTCCCAAGTTTTGAGGAGCTGCATGGCCAAGTTAGCAGCAAAGAGTGCTTCACCTGTTTCTTGGGGTGGGTGACCAGCTTTTGGTCTGAGGCAGGAGGAACAGCTCCTTTCCATCTTAGTGTGTGCTGCTGGCAGGTACAGACATGGACACTCAGAACCAAGGGTGTGCATAGAGCTCTCAACCTCATTTTCTCTCTCTCCTCTCTAACTGGTGCCTTGTCCCAGCCAGGCAGGGTCATAATTTGCTCTCTTGGGTGGAAAGCAATATTTGGGGACCAGGGTACTGCAGTCCAACAGGCAGATCTAAATGGTTGGCACAGCACTGTGCATTAGCTACAACCCTGTGATTCCTTAGGCTGGGATTTGGGAAATAGCATCTCTGCTCAAGTCACCTTCAAGGCAGTTCTGGGGAAAGATACAGTGATGCTTCCAAGCCCAAGATGCAGAGGAAAACCTGATCTCTTGCACAGGTTGCTTGTTCAGAGCTAAACCAACAGTTCGGTGGGAGGACTGTAGTGAACTGATTTTCACGAGCATCAGATGTTAACCAGGAAGCAGAAGGGCTTTTTCTTGAAGATCTCATGTCCAAAAGACCCTCTGCAGAGGGAGAAGGAGGCAGACTCCCCCCCATGGTGTTAGTCTCTCACCATGCTCTCTCCAATTGTCCCAGCATACTGCTAGGAGGCTGCACAGCCTCTCTTGCTCTGGCAAGGCAGAATGCACCTGCCCCTGACAGTCCTTCCACTGCCCACACAAGTGCCACTTGTTGCCTCCAGCCATGACCTAGTCTGGCAATAAGGTTTGTGTTTTGTCTGAGGGCTGTAGCATCGGTCTCCAGGATCACCAGTGCTTTCCTTGGCACACTGGTGTCTGTTCCCAAAGCAAGAGCAGGATATGGTGATGTGCAGACTTTTGGCCAGGCTGCCAGGGCTGTGTCTGGGGTCTCATTCCCCCAACTTGCTATGTAAATTGCTTTCCCTCCTTATTTTTGTGCTTCTGATTCCTGGCCCTGTGTGTGCCTGTATGGTGGCTTACCAAACACAGCCTCTCTTGCTGTGGTCCCCTGACATCCCCAATACCCATGTGGCATTAAAGCTCCAGCTTAAGAGATCTTTCAAACCCCTCCTCTGTGTGACTGGAGCCACACCTGACCCAGAAGCAGGAGTTGTAATGGTTAACCTGTGTAGAGAGAAGCTGAGAGTCAGAGAATAGTAGCAAAGCTCCTGAGATGCTTTCCCCTCCCTGCAGATGCCCTGGGTAGTGCAGGTGTGACGGGGAAGCAGGGCGCTGCCAGGCGGGGTGGAAGTGGCAGCTGGGATGAAGAGGAAGGGGGGAATCCTTGGAACCATGGGTGAATTACTGCTGTGCTTATTCTGCGCCGTTTATGTGGGGAGAGGGACTTGTTTGACTTCTTGCTGTTGGTGGTTTATAGGAGTTGAAGTCTCACCTCTGCAGTAAAGTGCCTAAAGGGAGACATAGACACGTTACCGGGAAATCATAAAAAGCACCAATAAAGAACTCGCTGCTCACACACACGGGGAGGGTGGGAGCGAGGGGAAGCAGCGTTATGCTCTGGTTGAACGGTGCTGAAGGTGTTTCAGTGGGGAATGGGCCAAGGCTGGGGGTCACAGAGCTGGAGGCAGCAGCAGGGTCTGTGCTCTGGCTCTGCTGACAGCGGTGGTCTGTGGTAGCCCACCAGCTGGGCAGTGCCTGCGGGCTCCCTGGTTGCAGTGTTGGGGGGAAGAGGGGGATGCTGCCTGGGTGGACCCTTCCCCAGGGAGGGAGTGCCACATGCAACCTCCCCACCACTGACTCTGAGTTTGGGGGCTGTGGGAGATATGGGCTTTACCTTTTTTTTCTCCTCTGTTTCTCCTCCTTTTCATGCTTGGAGCATCCCTGCTGCTTCTGTCTGGGTTGGGGTAGTGGTGAGTGAGTCTCTCATCTGCTGCAGCCTCTGCAGTGACAGCAGGTGATGCTGGGACTCGATGGCAAGGAGCTTCTCCCCTTTCTCTTAGCCCCACTGCCATGTGTATGGGGATCCTGGGTGTTTCTGTATCGACTCCCAAGGGCAGCTGGAGAGCAGTGAGGGGGCTGCAGACCTCTTCTTGTCCCTTGGTGCCTTAGAGCCAGAACTGGCAGTGCTGCAACATTCAGGAGCCATCGGCACACTGCTAATTGCCTGGAGCAGAGCAGGATGAGAGCAGTCCCTTGGACAGGTGTCCCTGTGTTGTAATGCCTTGCAGGGTGGCACAGCTCTCCTACCAGCACAGTGTGCCAGGCAGCTCCTCTGGGCACCATTGAGGCTGGATACAATGGAAGTGAAGGGCAGTGCTCTTTGCTGGTTTCCCATCCAGGGAAGAGCCTTGCTGTGTGGAGCATAAACAAAATGCTTAATTTACAGCCACTGATTTACTGTGCTGCCTGCTGAAATGACAGTACTGCCGTCTGTGAGCTGGTGCACACCCTGGGACACTGAGCTCCTGGAACATCAGAGGCACGGGAGATGTTGTGGCTCACCAGGAGCAGTGCCAGTGGCAGGCAGAGAAACACCATCTGCAGTTGGAAGGAAGGGTCACAGCCTTAGCTGGCATAAAGCTGTGGCAGCACCACACCAGTTGGTGTTTGCCCAGGCCCGGTGTGCTGCAGTGCAAGGATCTGGCCCCTATGGGCTGTGGGGAGAAGTCCTTGCACTGACACTATGCCAGGCAGGCTGTGTGCTGAGAAAATTGGGTGCAGCTCCTTTTTGTTGCTGGATACCAATGAAAAATATTGTCCTAGATGCAAAGAAATCTGGAGGAAGGGAATGCATTTGTTTTGTGAGAGAGCTTGGAGGATTTGTTTGGTAGAGGTTCTTTTTCCAGTGTTCATGGAGGGACCCATTTAGCCCATGCCTGTCCATTGACCTGCCTGCTCTGAATTTCCAGTTCAGCCTGTACAGCAGTGAGGGAAGGACCCATGGGCAGCACCTTTTGTTTCTAGTGCCCTCATGGCTGTGGTACTCCAAACCTTTTGGCTACTGTATGCATACAAATTAAAGAAGAGAAAACCCACCCCACTGTGTGTGGTGGCTGATCAGAGGTAGGGAGCTCACAGCCTAACAGGCATTTCAAACAACACTTGAAACTCTCGTTGATCTTTTATCATTGCTGGCTGTGCCTGCCAACTCTTTGGAAAGCTGTGGTCTGTATATTACATTTATTGTGGCTCCATTTGTGACAGCTTCTTGGAGACAGAAAGGGAACTCGTGGGGCAAATGCTGGATGGTGGCCAAAGGAAGGCAGTGTACAGCAGGAAGATGCTACAACTCATTCAGTGTAATTGTAGCAGCAGAAAAACGTTGATAGTGGGAGAGAAGCTTCCTGAGGTCAGTGATGAGAGATGACTTGGCAAACACTGTCCAATTTTGAGATGGTTCCTACTCCTCCTCCCTCTGTGGGCAGCTGCCCAGGTGCTCAGACCTCTGAAACGTGATCTTCTGTAACATGCTGGATTTGATGTGAGTGACTGTGTAACAGGCTACCTTAGAGAAATATGGTCCTTTGAAGCACACAAGGCTCCACTGCTCGGGGGAGGTGCTCATGTAGCAGCTGTGTTCCCTGGGCATTCTCTGGGCATGGCCAGAGGCTGTCCTCACTGGAGTGACACTGTGGGCTGCACGGGAAGGTGGCCTATCAGACAAAGGACTCCCATGCTGCAATGCAAACAGTGACAGCTCAGTCCCCACAAACTCAGTACAGTTGTAGCTGCTTCCTTACCAAGACTGGTAACAGTCTTGGGCTGGGAGTCACTGAGGAACTGATGGACAATAGTACCTAAGTGTTAGGGTATCCTTGGTGTGGGGAGAGGGGGGCTGGTAGGCAGGCAGCCCCCTTCCCTCGCTGCCTGCCTGCTGCCTCTTGCCTTGGATAGTCTGTGTGGTGTGTTGAGTCCGAGTAGGGGTGGGTTGTCCTCTGGGCAGGATGCTACTCTGGCATTTAGCCCTGCAGACCTCAGATAAATTAACTCATTGCAGTCAGTGTCCCAGTCACTGCATGGTGGAGCAGGGGAGACAGCAAAGTGTCTCCTCACGCTGCCTAGAAGGGCTGCTGTGAGCCAGCATCAGCAGACCTCCAGAAACACCCCCTCCCCTTGCTGCCTCTTCCCTCCTCGGCAGAGGCAGGTTGGTTAAGCTTGGCAGCAGCAGGGAGCCAGGCTGCTGCAGGGAGAGGATTGCCTGGCACTCGCTGCGCCGTGCAGGCTGCCTCTCTTAAATCTCTGCCCTGTTAAATGGGGTTGGCTTGTTTGTGAGCAGGCAGAATGCCCTTCTAGCACATGGGCATTAGTGGAAGCGGGTGAAGCCGCCAAGACATCATTGCTGATCATTAAGTGTGTTTATAAAGGCGAGGCCAGGAGCCAGGATGGCCCCACTGATCCAGTCCTGCTGCTGTGGCTGAGCCAGGGATGCAGCGTGGGTACTTCTGCTCCTGGCTAGATTCACTTCTGAAAGACAAATACCTGGTGTGAGAGCTCCAAGGACTGGCTGGGTGCCTTGCTGGCTGCAGTGGGGTGGTGATGGAGTGGGCAGGGGATGGGTACCCTCCCTGGGGCATGTGCTTTGCTGCTGTTCACAACTGCTGCTGCTGCTGTGACCAGCGTGTCCCAGGATGTGCTCTCAGCACTGCTCATCTGGGTGGAGGAGCTCTGAAGGGAGCCAGCACCTGCTCCCAGAAATTCTTGAACTTGCTTTGGTTTCAGTGCTCCTTCAGCCCTGAAAAAGGCCAGAGTGGTTAGAAATGGTGATGCTAGAGGAATGACAAAACCTTTGCCAAGGACAAAATTGTTCCTCACCATCCTGCTCCTAGGTTTTCTAAAGGGAAGCAAGGAGCCTTTGACTCAAACCCATGTGTCTGCATCAACTGCTCCACACAGTGTTTTACTGTATCGGTGCTCACCCAGCCCAGCCCCAGTTTAGATGGGAATTAGCTGTGGGCACAGGGAAGGGCCACTGCAATGCCCTTTGCCTCCAGGAAGGCCTGGCCTGGAAAAATTGTCTGGCTTCAAGTTGAAACTTCCCCTTGAACTTTTAGGGACTGTTAGTAGAAGCTGAGTAAATTCTCCCCTCCTCTCTAAGCCCTCATTTTATCCGTTATTTGGGTACCAGCTGGTACTGCAAGGTAAGAAGGTGGGTTTCCAGCACCATCAGAGGCAGAGAGTAGTCAGAAACCATGTCTGAGGAACATCTGCTCATGCAGAACTGACCACCAGGCACTGCTAGAAAGTGGTCACTAAAGAACAGTCAGTGTTTGTCACTTTGCTGGGCTTGTGGCACAAATAAAGGAAGAACTAGTGTTCCTCTAGGGCTGAAGGCTACATGGAAAACTGTCAGAAGGAAATTACGTTGCTGTGCCCCTTGTTTTCCTTCTCATGTTCATTTCCAGATTTCCCAGTCTCTGCTTTCCTGGATGTAATCTGGGTGGCTGGTTTAGGAATGGGGGGAATTTTGCAGCTGTTTTAAATACTCGTGCTTTGGCTCTTTGCCAGCTTAAGTAAAATAATTCTCTGTTACTTTGGTAAAGGACATGGGTGTTTATGGGAGCCTGCTAATGGGGCATCTCCCGGAGCTCAGAGTGCAGGCAGCATCCTCTGCTGAGCATTGGCCATCACTGGAGACGGGACAAGTGTCCTGCTCTCCTCATGGGGACATGGCTGCACTTTCAGGAGCAATGGCCATGATGTTGAGGAGCCTTTAGCCAATTCTGCCTGCAAAGTGAGATGTGCATACCATGTGCAAAGTAATTTCTTTACCTCATTTGATAATGGGAAGGNACTTTAGCCAATTCAGAGACCCTCTGCCTGCAAAGTGGGCAGATTTCTTACCTCATTTGATAATGGGAAGGAAAAGGGCTTGTTTCCAGCTGTGACTGGCAGTGGAAATGAAATGCTCCTTCCACGAAGAGGTGGTGTGGCTCTATGCTGAACATCAGGTACTTGGAGAAAAGGTGTTGCAACCCATCACTTGCCTGAATTGTGACAACAAATGGTTTCTTCCTCCTTGACTATCTTCGCTGCTCTGGTGGCATTTGCACATGTCATTCCTGAGGTTGAGATCATTCATGCTGGGATAACTTATAAAACATCATTGTACCACAGGGATTTAAACTTCTTCCTCTGCGCCCTTAAAAGGAGGGAGTAAAAGGCAGGATACATAAACTGATGAAAATTACTGATTTTATTCACTACATTTACAACATTTTCTTCCACGGAATAAAATTAAATCTGGGTAATTTAATGATCCTTAAGTATTTGGGCAGGGATGCAGAGTTGTAGTTGCAGAGAAATGTAGTCAGCATTTAGCACTTCGGAGAATTATGCTGCATTTCTGGTGTCTAGGGTCTGTTTAAGGATCATAACTTCAGTCAATTAGACAGCACATTGCTTCTACCTCCTTTGCTTCATCATTTTTTTTTGCAAACAGCATAACATAAGTAGACTCTGTTACTCTGGTTACTAAGGAGCAGACTTGCAGACATGAGAGTGGAGTGCCATGGTCCTTCCCTGCCTGGGCAGTTGAGGGACAGCATCTGTGGTCCTTGGAGCACTGGGGCTGATCAGCGCTGAACATCTTCCCTGGGTGATGTGGAGTTTTTCTGCTAGTGACTTGTGGGATGTGAGGATCTAAACAATGCTGCAGATCTTCTAATTCATCTTAAAAGAAATAAATGGGAAAGTTTCATACTGTTGTTGCCTGAGGCCAGCCTTGATGGTGGGTTTCAGGCAAGTAGGCTGGTGAGTCAGGAATCCAGGACAAATGACTAGCCCACCTTCATGGGCTCACAGCCCAAAACCAAGTTACCACTTTTTCACTCCTTCTGCTTTGCCTTATCCTGTCACTGCCCTGCTGCAAAATGCTTTTAAATACTACTGCTTCAGAAGGAATTTCTCTGCCCCTGTAGAGGAGCAGTTAAAATATATGTTGTGCAAGTCATGCTTGTTGCCAGCCGCCTTCCCCGAAGGTGGGATGTTTGTTACTATCCCAGGAAGGTGATGGATGTGCCACTGTGAGGTGTAATTCACCCAGCAGATGCCATCTGTAGGAGCCATCCATCCCTGCTGCGTGTTGGAGGAAGCACAGCCCGTGGCTGTGAGCATGAAGATGCCATCAGCCCCTTCTGGGTGACACTGGGATGGCGCAGTGCCTGCCTGGTGACTCCGTGCTGGCCAGCGATAAGGGCTGAGGGGATGGGAGCCAGCACTGAACCTTGGTCTACCTGGCATGTCCGGTCCTCAGAGCCACCCCAGCTGTCACTGAACTTCTCATGGATGATAGCAACAGAAAATCTTTAGGTCAGGTTTCACTGGGTCAAGTGTTCCCACGTGTCTAAATTGCATTTTAAAGCAGGGCTTAAGTGGGTAAGTAACCTCAGCACTCTTGTTCCATGGCAATCCCCATGTCTGCTTGATTACAGGATAGGAAAATGATTAACTGGGAGATAATTTCCCATCATTTGGTGATTGTGGACTTTTTTATTCTGTTTGTTTGCTTTTTGTGGTTTTTGTTTGCTTTTTTTTTGAGGCTGGGCCTGTGGATTATCCTGGCTCTCTCAAGGGTGAGCAGTTTCTCATGTCCTTGAGAGTAAATGCCAAACTGCTTAGGCTTGGCTGCAGTGTTGGCTTTATTTGCCAAGGACTTCAGAGTGTGCCTGAAGAACAGAGCAAGAGGGAAGAGGGAGAACAGACAAGCAATTCTGACACACTTTAGTATTCCTGGCGGTGCTGCTGCCATCAGCTGTTCTATCAGCTTTCACAGCCCATGCTATAATTAAGATCTGTCAACACTGATAAAAGGGAGAACATTCAGTCAACTAATTAAGTATCGCTTTAATACTCTAATATTTAAATTCAGGTTTCTAAATCAGCAGAATAATAAAATGTTTTATGTCTGTTTAAATGGCAAGGGAACAGAATGTGAATATCTCAATAGCAGATTTAATTATCAATCTGCCTTGTCCTCATGGAGCAGAGTGGATCTCAGTGCTGAAGTGGAATCAGGATCCCTGATGGCTGTGGGAGGAGAGTGCTGAGGTACAGAGCAGCTGCAGACTGGGTGCCAGGGTTGGAAACCAAGTCCTGGGACTGGAGACCAGGTCCTGGAGCCTGAGGGAGCAGGGTAACCCTAGCAGGACATCTAGGGTGGTGAGGACTGAAATAAACCCGAGGATGCTTTGGAGGAAAGGTGGTGGGCTGGCTAAGCTGGGGAGGGAAGTGGCTCCTGGCACTAGGAGGAAGGTGGGAGTTGTCTTGTCTGGGCTCCCAGCCTGCAATTTGACGCTGCTACTCTCTTGTTTTATCAGCAAAGCGGAGTCAGCACACACAGGCTGCATGTGTCTGTGCCATCATTGCCCCATTGCAGTGGTTCTTTGCTGCTGTGGCTGCCTGGAGCCACCATCAGAGCCGTGCCCCACACTGGGGTCCTGACTGGGCAGGCAGAGCAGAAAGGGCTGCACTGGGTGTCCTTTGTCCTCTTTGTCCTTTCCGAGTTTGCTGTGGCTGGTGATGGCTCTGCAGAGGAGGGAGTGCTGCTCAGAGATGGCTCAGAGCACTGAGGGGAACATTTGTGAGTTGGGATGCTTAGGGCATTGTCCATGGCTCCAGGTACAGGAAAAGGGGTGAGCAGGGAGAGCTGTGTCTGCATGGGACCAGATGTTCGATTGAACAAATGCTTCAGCAGGCCTGTCTCCAGTATTGCCATTGCTTTGTCCTTTTTGGGTTAGCTTCCTGTGAATGTTTTAGCAAGCATATTGGATTGGTCATAGAGGGGGGAAATATTTGTTCCTATTAATCTCCAAGAGGGCCACAAACCTAAATATTCTAAGTACTTGCACTAGAAACTTGATGGTGACTGCTGGACTCATCCTGGCAGGAAACACAACCAAGTGAGCAACTACCGTGGGCTGCTAAACCAAGCAGGATAATCATGATTGTAATGAGTTGTTTGCTGCTAACAATGGTTGTAGTCTGGCCATGAGCTCTAGTCAGGCAAGGTTGACAGGGATCTCCTGGAATGAGTCCAGCAGGGGCCACAAAGATGATGAAGTGCCAGGAGCATCTCCCCTGTGAGGAAAGTCTGAGTGAGCTGGGGCTCTTCAGCCTGGAGAAGGGGAGACTGAGAGGGGATCTCATCAATGTTTATCAATATCTGAAGTGCAGGAGACAAAGGAAGATGGCCCCAACCTCTTCTCAGTGGCCTGTGGGGACAGGACAAGGGGCAATGGCCACAAGTTGGCCCACAGGAGGTTCCACACCAATGTGAGGAAGAACTTCTTCACGGTGAGGGTGATGGAAGCCCAGGGGGGTTGTGGAGTCTCCTTCTCTGGAGATATTCCAGACCCATCTGGACACCGACCTGTGTGACCTGCTCTAGGGAACCTGCTTTGGCAGGGGGGTTGAACTCGATCTCTGGAGGTCCCTTCCAACTCCTACAATTCTGTGATTCTTGAAGAAGCAAGGGCACTGTGTCTAGCCTTCTTTTGAGCCTTAAAATTGTTCTCAGGTATTATATGGAGAGGAAAAAGGTTTGAAAAAGATGAAGAAAGTTGTAAAAACCCACTCTGTCCACACGTAATTTGCAAATAGAAAAAAAGGCAAAATTCCTCAAGGAAGTGATTCATTACAAATGATTTGTTCAGCTGTAGATGATTTATGAACATTGGCCCATTTGTAATTGTGGCTATGTCCCTGCAGGAGCTGTGCACTGTACAAAGTGCTAGGTACCTGAAATCAAATATTCTTGGTTTTGTTTTTAATATTGTCCTTGTTCAGAAGGCTTTAACTGAGATTACAGCTGCCCTGTGTTGTACTTCTCAAACACTGTGGTGAGAAGGCACACTTGGACCAAAGGGTTGGCAGGAAATACCGTGACTTCCCTTTCACAGCAGTGCCATGAATGAAATGACTCACCCGAGGTCACGTACAGACGCTAACAGACTTTGGGAGAGAATCAAAGTTGACTTAGGCCAAGACAAATGCTTTGGTTTGTGTGAAGCAGTCCTAGAGTAGGGGTTGTTGACAGTGCAGACTTCATGTATGTCTGCTGCAGAATCCTCACCTCTGCTAAAACGCTGGAGCATTGAGGAGGTGATGTGAGATCCTGTGCAATTTGCCCTCTGTAGTAAATGGAGTGTGGGTCACCTCCAAAAGGCAGCTCAGCTGACAGGTGAGCGTGTGAACTTGGGACGGATGGAGTTGGGGTGACTTACTGTATCTCACCCAGAGGTTGGGCACAGGGCAAACACAGAAGTTATTTTGAATTGAGCAGCCAGGGAGAAAGCATCTCTGGAGGAGAAGTGCCACAGAGAAGTCGCAGCACAGCGCTGGTGTGCAGCTCCAGGGTTACTATCCTTTCTCTTTCTCCTGGCAGCTTCACTTCACAGATACTTTGTGGGGTGGGCTGTGGCTGCTACATGACTCTGGCATGGATGTTTCATAGCAGATGACTTTCTGGTCACACTGCCCAAGAGTTTCTGTCCTGAGTGTGCCATTTGGTGTGTGGAATGGGATGACCAGGAAAAGTGTGGAGAAATTTGTCTTAAAATAGAGAAATGTGGTAATTTCATACCCTGAGGTTCCTTCCTGACAACTCATCCTCCTGCACCGCATTGCAGTGAGTGACAGCAACCAGAGGCTATTCATAAGGGTGGCATCTCAGCATGTAATAATCATAATTACATGAAATAATAACTATCTAAAGGGCAGCACGGTGAGTGACAAGCCAGAGAATATACCTTGACACCTGCCAAAGATGTACTAAACACACACAGAAATTTTCCCCAGGATCCTGTCACTTTGTCAACTAACAGAACCAGCCAGACTTAATAAAATTACTCCAACAAAGTCAAGCAGGGTTTTTTCCCTTGCTGTCAGAGCCTCACCGCTGCAGCACAGGTTCACAGAGTCATCGAAGAGTCTTATCTAGGTCTGGAGAAGCTTTTGTTGTTACTATTTCTGGCTGTAATTAATTGGAGAAGTTCCTCTGCACGGAGTTTAATCTGATAATTATTAGTGATAATAATAACAACTGATAAAGTGGAGGTGGCAGCAGGCTTTGGGGACCTGGCAGAAAAACTCTGGGCTAGCTTGACGTTTCCTTTGCTGCTTTGCTTCTGCTGTTGAACTCTGCCTGGGTGTGAGGGCTCGAGCCCGGGGTGAGATGTTCTGCGTGGCAGCTGAGAGCTCCCACGGTGTCTGTCCTGATGTGCTGCAGCAGGTGGTGTTACACTGTGCAGTGTCTAATCCCTTCTGCAAAGCAAAGCATGGAAGCTTTTTGGGCACAGCCTCTGCCCCTGAAAAAATGGTTAGGGAAAAATAGGAAAGGGTGTGTTTGTGGGAGAAGATAATGTGTGTAGATAAAAGATGGGCCTCTAAAGCTGGAGTTAAGGGTATTGTGTGTCCCACAGGACTTGACCTTTTAAAATCATCTGTAAGTGACCCAAATCTTCCTTAAAACAAACCAGAAACTGCTGGCTGAGTGATAGAGCTGGAGTCCCTGGATGGTGGTGTGGATGGGTTCTGTGATACCCCTGAGTATCTCACGGGAGTTGCCATGTTTGAGGTGCACCAGTGCAACCCTACCAAAAGTGTAGGGAGCACGGGAGATTTAGGGTTATTTTTTACATGGCTCCTTAATATCAAGTGATGTGCCTTTTAAGTTTCTTCCCTGCTATGGTCCCTCACCTTCTTGGGTCCCTGTGCCTCTGCTGGCATGTCCCTCCTTGTATTTTGGAACAAGGGGGAAGAGTGCTGTGCTGGAGCACCACAAACACAGAGGCACCGTGTCCCCGAACAAGGGTGTAAAATAACACACAGGATGAAGTTCATACGAGAGGTTTATTTATACTCCTGGCTGGATGCACCAGTGGTTTCCATGGGAATGGGAAGGGCTGCACAGTAGGATGGCTGCTCTTACTGCACATGATAGAGAGCTAATGGGGAGGGCTGCAGCCCCCTTAAGCCCTTGTTAATCCAGCCCCCCCCAGCTCCTCAGTGGTAGGCACCCCTGTGTCGCACACCGCTCGAGGCAAGGGCTGCTTACAGGCATGGCACGGTACGAGGTGCAGCCTTCAGGACACAAACACGTGTTCCTATTGCAGTGAAGCTCCAAAAATAAATTTCCCATGCAGTCTTTCAGTGATTATTATTCTGGAGAGTGGAGGTGAGGAGGATTTTTTTTTTTTAATTTATCTATTTATTTTTATTCCTGGAATGAAGCTGCCATGGGAGGCAAGCAGAAATGCGGGTGCAGTTTGCTGTGTAATCACCAGGTCTCACTCCCAGGGCAGAGTGGAGGAGAATATGGTGCTGGCTTCCACATGCAGGTGGAAGTTGTCTCCCCTCTTGAGAGGCTGCTGGCTGGATTCTGATCCTGGGCCTCATCCATGCAGGTGTTTTCTGGGTCTGCAGCGTGACCTGCCCATGTTGGGTTTGTAGCTTCCCAGAAGAGGCAGCAGTCTCAGATGGCCATGAGCTGGGCCTCCTGTAACCCTCCTGGTAACTAACTGGCAGTAAAACCTCCTTCTTGGCTATCACAGCAGCTTTTGAAGGATGGAACGTATTTTGCCCCACTGCTGCCTTCCTTGCAGCTGTATGCTGATGTGATTTG
The DNA here is from genome assembly GCA_013399135.1 of Heliornis fulica. NCBI lineage: Eukaryota > Metazoa > Chordata > Aves > Gruiformes > Heliornithidae > Heliornis > Heliornis fulica. The sequence continues at coordinate 255,316 of VXBZ01007175.1, forward strand.
GAAAGGTGGGTGTTGTGTCCACCCCCTAGCCCAGGCTAGGCTCTGTGGAGGGGTTGGGGTGTCACCCAGCTGAGTCCAGCAGCCTTCTGGGCAGAGTGGAGATGCACCCCGTGTTTCCCAGCTAGGGCTGCGGGAAACAACTCTCAGGTTTAGCATCCCAGAGACTGTGTCAGCCAGAACAAAATCTCAATTACCCCATCACTTGCTCGGCAGGCAGAGATTTCTGGAAGCATGTGGGTTTCCTGGGAGCTGCTGAGTGCCATCTGCCAGGTGAGGGGCTTTGCTCCAGGGGCTGCAGTGTGCCGGGAAAACATCCACAAGGAGACTGAGATTGGCAGGGAGAGGCTGAGGGCTGTTAATAATACAGAAGGTGGTGGAAAGCAGAGGATAAAACACACCAAAAAAATTGCATTCAGACAACACAAATGACAGTTATTTTGATTTGTAAATGTCTACCTAGTTGGAAAAACTGCCATAAATAATACCCAGCTGTCAGCCTGTCCTGATCCACAGGCTGTGCTGCGCAGGGCTGCGCTCAGGCGTGGGACCGATGGGGGGTTATATTTTTCACAGTGTACATACAGGATAAACACACACTCTTCTCTCACATGTTTGTCATTGACAAATCCCTGCTGCACCTGCACTGTGTCATTACTGTGTTCAGTCACTTGAGCCTTACTTCAGAGACAGAGGGTTCTTGAATTTTCATTTTTTTAAGTAATTTTCCTTCTTGTCCCTCAACTGAGGCAGGAAAATCCCCCACCCCACAGCTCTGTTTCTGTTGTAACATGAATTAGCTGTTCATTTTGATTTTGCTGTAGCAGACAGCAGTGGTGTCAGCTCTAGGTGGTAATTTCTGGGTAGCCCAGTAATGCCCCTCGCTGCAGATTTCTTCTCCCCAGGCTGGGAAAGCACATAAACCCGAGCCATTTCCAGGAAGATTCTTGCTTGTTGCCAAGATTTCGACTGTTTCGTGGATAAACAGAGCACTTAAATCTTCAGGGCTATCAATATTTATAGATTAATCTGTTTGAAGGCCAAGAGGGAGCATTTATCATTATCCACTCTGCTCTCCGGAGGCTGCAGAGAGGCATTGGCCAGATGCGGCCTGGCCGGTCAGCCAGCGCCCACAGGCACTCCAAACAAAATCATCCCTGCTGTCCATCCTCACTGCAACTCAGGGAATGGGAATCAGTTCCTTGATGGGAGCAGGAACCAGCAACAAGAGCAGGTGTTTCCTGGGTGGGATTTGTCTGAATTTAAGGTGTCTACTAGTCCTTGACGTGATGCAAGCCAGCTGCCTCCCTGCAGGAGCATCCCATGTCAGCACAGTGGGCTGCTCCTCAACACGTGGCTCTGAGCTGCCAACTTCCCAGAGAGCAGTGACAAATGCTGCTGCCTTGTGAGGACTTCTTGGTTTTGGGTATCCATTCTTTTCTTGATCTGTTCCCACACCTTGCATTAGCTCTCTGCTTAATTTTGGGGTTTAAGACCATGTCTGAACTCTCACTCGTCCGGTGCAGTAACAGCCGAGCCAAATAGCTGTCAGTGTAGATGTGGTGCTGTAGATCTGCACCCAGGGTAAGCTGATGTCCACTTACCTGTGTACACTGGTGCTCCAGGCATTAGTTTTCTACTGTGGACAGACCTTTCTTTCTGATTGTTGGTTTTTTTTGTGGTGTTTGTTGGTGCATTTTTTAGATGGTCCTTTGATGCTGGATTGTAGGATTTCAGGGTAACAGCCATCTCTTTTTGGTATTTGGTAGATTCTGGGGCTGTTGGATATCTCAACAACACATGTAGTGAAATCATCATGTTGTGTTGAAGGGAAGTTTTAGCCTCTTCTAGTTATTATTTTACATAGTAGTACTAGCTGATTCCTTACATGGCCCCCTGAAGGGGGGATCAGTGAGTTGGATTTATGGTTAAGTAATTGGTGAGAAGGAAGAAAGAGTGAAAAGAATTTTTATTTTTCCTCACTAGCTCTGAAAACTGCTGAGGAACAAGCCTGAGACCCTGAGAGTTTTGCCTTAGCTCAGCTGTGACCAGTATCCAAAATCCCATGAGTTAACAACTGAAAAGTTCCCTGAAGGTTTAGGAGCCATTTGAGGGCAACCCTAGATGGATTTATAGCTTCCATCCAGAACCACGTTAAATTCATGGCTTTGTGTGACTTTACCTGGGTATTTGACTGAATTTTGCTTTGCATTCTGGGCTCAGAGGGTTTTGCAAGAGAAATTAGGGGGAGACAAAGTCTGCATCCTGAATCGGGTGTGATGCTCACATACCCTCTGGATGCAGAGCTGTTGGGTGTTTTGCACAGCTGTGACCTCTACACTAGTAAGGAAATTTCCCTGTTAAAGGTGCACAAATCTTCTAACAGTCCTTTCTTTCAAGACACAGATCACTGCAGGAGTGCCACACCTGAAAATACACTGTGTGCAGTGGCTGTGTCCCACGCTGTTGCAGCTCATCAGCCTTCCTGGGATCACAAAGCAGAATTTGCTGTTAAACCAAAGTGCTTTCTTTATTTTCTTTGCTCCATGATTGATATGTCTCATTCTGCCACAGAACTATATATAGCTTTTCCCTAACGGGAGATGCAGTGGCTGCTCCTGGCCGTGTCACCTCGGGTTGGATTAATTAACCCTGACATTATTCATTTCCATGGACAGAGATCCCATTCCCTGCTGCTTGTAAACAGAAGCTGCTCACAGGGTGAGTGCAGGCAGGAGGCACTGGGGAGGCTCTGTAAACACCATCGGTTTGTGCACAGCCAAGGCATTTCCAGTGCCTACTAAAAAGAGCAGAAGCCAATTTTTCATCTCCTTGGGTTTTTTTTTTTTTTAGGGCTTAGTGAGGAACCAGTAAGTTTGCAGCAGCTCTGGTTATAAACATTTGCTCTTTTCTTCAGCCCCTGATGACTGCTGTTGGCTTGGTGACGGCATTTATCCGGTGTCAGTGCTCCAGCAGTTGGTTCGGCAGCAGTTGGCTGTTGTGACCGAGGCCAAACTGTCCCCAGTGCCTCGTCAGCATGGAGGGGCTGGGGTCCTTTAGAGGGGCTGGGAGTCTTTTGGAGGGGCTGGGGGTCCTTTGGAGGGGCTGGTTCAGTTGCAGTGTTGGGAAGGATTGAGAGCAGGGCGCCAAGCAGACAGTTAGCAGAGGTCAGAGCAGCTCTGAAAGGCTCTAGTTGCTCTCCCAACTGTCTGCAGGGGTTAAGGCCACAGGAGCAAAGCCAAGCAGCTTCTCCAGCTCTGGAATACCCCTTTGCTGTTGGGAATCCTCCAGTGCAGCCAGGCTCTGCAGCACTGCTGTTCTGTTCTCTTGCTTCGATAGATTTTTAACTTGTGCTGCTCATCTCTAGTGGCATTGAGTGGCCTCTTCTGAGGGCAAAAGAAAAACTGTGCTGTTGCAGGGGGAAAATTCCTCCAAAGAACAGCTTCAGGTGAGCATTTTTCTTCAGGAAAGGGCATTTTCTTCCCCTCTCCTTCCCCATCCTGCCCAATGTTCTCCTTTCCCTGCTATATCCTCCAAGTTAGCAGCCTTGTGCCTGTCTGCCCCGACCCCGTGGTGCTCTTGCAGAGCCAAACCTGCCACTGTCACTGGTGTGTTGGGGCTTGATGCTGCAGAGCAGGTGCTGGGGAGACCATTCCAGGGTAGCTGGGAACACTGGTGGGCACCTGCATGTGAGCAGTTGCACTAAAAAGTCTCAGAGCTGAGGGAAAGTCTGGGGGGAGTTTTCAGGCTTCTGCTGTGACCTGTTGAGAGGTAAAGTGATTTGAAGTCCCTGCAAAGGGTCTTCTGTTTTTGACTGTGCTGCCTTCATCCTGTCTGTCCCACACACCTGCCTGTGAACTGGGGATGGCTGGGAGGAGGGGTTTATTTTTGCAGTCTAGCATATATTCTCGTGCTCTCAGAGCCAACAGGTTTTTCTGTTGATTCTATAGGAGTGGTTTTCATGTTATGTCTGAGCTTTTATGTATGATGTCCCATTTTCTGCTTAGCTCTTTAGCACTTTTCTAAAAATTCTGGAGCTGAACATATGGATATGAAGGAGCAAACCCAGTTCTCTGTCTCTAGGTCACACTGTTAAATTTGGTCTTTTCAAAAAAGCCGCTTTTGGGTGAAAGTGCAGTGTTCTGTTTCACTGCTTTGTGTTTGCTGCATTGTAGGACCTCGAAGACATCTGCTTCAGTCAGAGAAGTACCAAAAAGGGCTTTCAAATTAATGCATTGACACCTCATCACACTCTCTTTCCCCTCTGCCTGGAGGCTTTTGTGAAGCCCACTCCTTCCCAACATGTGCAAGGTCAAACACAAAGGGCTGTTCAGGTTTGGACTCTCCTCCACTCCTCTACTGTGGTTTGGTTTTTGTTGTTTCCCCCCCACCTTCCCCTGCTTGTTGATGTGATTCCTGTCAAGAGACAGCAGTGAGTCTGTGGGAGGCAGCAGGGCTGAGACGTGCTTGGTAGGTTCCTGCTGAAGTTATGAATCTGTCAGTGCCTCTGCAGGACAGCTCTGAGGTCACCCGTGTGCTTAGCGATGGTGATGATGGTGATTTCCCAGGACAGCACCCTGAAAGGCTCTGTGTGGATCTGGTGGTGCAGGATGCATGAAGAGGAAGCAGGTTGGAGGTAGGGACAGAGGTGTGGCAGGAGGGACTCAGCATAGTGAGTGTGACAGACATGCTTCTGGAGAGAGAGCCACAGTGCCACCTGCCCTGAGCACCCTACATGCCAGCTGGGTCCGCATGGGCTCTGGTCTCCAGGGAGGGAAAGGGGCAGATGTCCCACCAGAACTTGACCTGCAGCAAGTCCTTCTTATAAGTCAGGCTGGGATTTAAGAGATCTGGGTTGGTTTGTGGACTTAGACCCAGCTTACTTGGGTGACCTTGGGTGACTCTGACTCTTCTACTATTGCTGAGCTTTGGCTTCAGGTTTTTCAAATCTGAGCACTGGTGTTTCTTTGGAGCACGAGTGCTTTCGTTTTATTAGAAATTACTGCTGAAAGCTGGCAAGGGGAGAGCGTGAGAGATTAAGTCTACTTGTGGACTGGATCAGAGTACAATATTTTGTCTCCCACTGTGTTACCAGCTGTATAAGACAAAAATGTCAGAAATCCTGCAGCAGGCAGTTACAGTCCGACGGCACTCGCTGCTCGCTGCCTAACCTCGGCTCGTTGGCTCTCGGTTTATATCCTGAAACAAGGGTTCTTTCTCCCAAGGCTCTTTGCCTGATGCTTTCTTGTTGAAAGTCTGAAAAGCCTTCATGTCCATCAACATATGACCCTTGGAAGAGCTGGGGATGGTAGGAAGAGGCAGGGAACTTAGGAACAGTATTGCCCAGTCCCTTGGAGAGCACAGGCTTGCTGGAGTGTTCCCCTTACTGTGCCTCATGAGCATCTTCTGTCTCCTCCAACTGTTGCACGTGAGATTTATTTCTCCAGCCTCCACAGTACACATCAGCTCTCTGTTGGTCTGGACAGAATATCAGTTTGCTTCTTCATGCCCAAAGTCATCGCTTTTATTTCTCTTTGCCACACTTTTTATTCTGTAATGATCTAAACTTAACTCATGTGCCATTTGCTCAGTTCTCTACTTTCTACAGTGCATTAATAAAAATGATTGTAGCCATTTTACTAGGTTACAGACAAATTCCTGTAGTATCCCATGAGTATCTCCTTTCAAGCTAATGCCTTTCTGGTCCTTATTTTTCCTTTGTTCATTATGCTTAAGGCAGCATTAAGCATGGATAGAGGTGTGTGTAGCTGAGCCAAACTGGAAGCTGATGAGCAGTAAAAAATTTGCTCTATGTTTCTGAAACGTGGAGTAGAGTAAAACTAATGTGAAAAGAGTGTGAGGAGAGGGGCTGACCCATGTTTAACACTGTTACTTTAATGTGTTAGTCCATCAGAGTTCATCAGCTGTGGGAGCTGCTGCAAGTGTGGGTTTTGCTCAGGAGCGAGGGGAGAGCAGGGAATGGATGAGCCTGTGTCACTGCGAGACCTGAATGCAGACAAGTGTATTTGTCAATCAGCATGTTTTCTTTATTTTTTTCAGTGTACTTTGCTGAAGAACTATTATACATAATTGGTTCTGGATTACTGCACAAACTGCATTCAGATAACACTTGTCACCTTGGGAATAGCTAGTGATACATAACAACCCGGCAGCAGCGTGCTGGGGCTGAAGGGCTTCGTGCGCGGGTATGTTTTGTCTTCTTTTTGTTTTTAATGTGTCTTGCAGAATAAAAATACATGTGTATTTTGAGCAAGCACGTCCTTGAACAGATCTGTTTTGTTTTAAAACATCAAGTGTGTTCCTTTAGCGGATCAACATGATTGTGTTGCTCTTCTGATGTAGTGCCAGTTATGTTTATTTTCTTAGCCGAAATTATTTCCTCGACAGATTTGCTTTAGAAAGGACACTGCTTCGTGCATATCTTGTTCAAACCAAAGCTCATCTAGCTACTGCTCTGCTCCTCCAATAGATACCTTGCAGATAGGGAACAATACTTCATTACTGGAAAGCAAATGCACACATCCAAGCTATCTTAGAAGTATATCAAAATCCATGTTCTTTTTTTAGAGATGAGCTCTAAAATCTTGGGTTTGATTATCTCGGAGAATCCTTGCTGAAAGTAGTAAGGCAGCATGGTGCAAAACATATTCTAGGCTCAATATTGCTAAGTATTAATTATTGTTATCTCTTTGCTAGCTGATAGCAGTTGTTGCAGCCCTGCAATTTAGCTTTCTGTCAGAAAGGTATTGGAACAAAACTAGATGATAAAGCTCGATATAAACATATCAGACCCGAACCAGAAGCTGTCGTGGTGTGGTTCCTACCCCGAACCATAGCCTGATGTGTCTCTGGTTTAAGAAATTGGCTTTAACACCATCCATGCTAGTGAGCAAGTGGTGCTGCTGCTCCTCTTGTAGGACCTTTTCTTGGACTGCTGAGGGCAAGGAGAGGCCAAAGGGCAGCTGAGGGGAAAGCCCAAGGTGTCTTTTTAAGTCCCCCTCGTGCTCACCAAGAAATGCAACTCAGACGACTTTGTACAACAGTGACATCTGGTGATACTCATCAATATTTACTGTTTCTGTCTGCTTTTTAAGAGGGTGGAGTTTGAGCCTGTGATTCTTCATTACTTGAGAAGTAAGCTAGAGCAAAGCACTTGGGTTGCACTCAAGAGCTGCCAGGGCTGCTCCCGGCAGACAACTTGCTGTGTTTGGTTTGGATATGTCAGCGCTGCAGTGTGCTGATGTTTTGTGGACAAAGGCTGGGTATAGAGAGGTGTCATCAGCCAGGAAGGATGCTGTGCCTCTGTGTGTTGGGTGGGCTTGGGTGGCAAGCTGCCCAGTGCTCCTTGGGTGAGAAGAAAGGGCATGAATCTCCATGACTGCTCTTGAGCTCCCCTCGCATCTGCCGTTAATGGATCTTGATGGGCAGGGACTGCAGTCCCTGACAGCAGCATGTCATTCTCAGACCTCGAGTCTGGGTCAGGCCTTATGACCTGGCTCAGCCTTTCCAGTTATGAGTGGAGAACTGTTTAAATAAGATGCTAAATGCTCTCTCAATGAGAAATAGTTTGCTGATGTCTCTGTCAGTGCTCCAAAGTCAAGCAGTGAAATGTTCGAGGGAGGTGTAAGGTTAAGCCACAGTTTATGCCCTGTGGGTCCGTCTCCCATCATTGGAATTGGCATGGACAGGTTGCCTGCTTGATCACAGGTGAGAGGAGGGAGAGCCACCATCACATCTGGTCTCCCTTCTCCCTTCCTGAATCTCCTGGGGGAGCTGATCATGCACCTTTCCCCTTTCCTTACTAAATGTGATCTCTCCCAGCCCTGCTGCTTAGTTTGCACCCGGAGATGTAATCTGGGAGCAAAAGGCACATTCCCACTTAATGGTGGTGGAGGACATTTGTTGACCTGTCTGTCACCACTTGGAGGTCTACATGCCATCATTTGTATGCCACCTCTTTTTCCTTCCTCCTCCACAGTATTTGTGCACCTTAAAACAGAGAAAAAAAAGGCTTCTATGTGTTAACTGAAATATAGAGTGTTCTGGAAAGAAATCAGGTTATTACCCCTTCAAGGGTTTATAAGTGGGTGTAGGCCCAGATCCTGGCAGTGCATCCAGACCATCTCCTGGGATCGGTGCTGACGGGAAGACTTGATGCCTGCTGTCATGCTGCCCCTTGAAAAAAGGAGATAGAGGTGCTCCCAGGGCTGGGTGCTCCCTGTACCACATCAGACTGCAAATGATGCCTAACAATGAGCTAGTATGAAAAATGATAGTAGTATGAAAAATTTTTAGTATGAAAAATGATATTGGAATGTGCAGACATGGTGGACCCATAGCGAGCCTGAATGTGATTTCTTTACTATGAAATGTTGGACAAGGACAGTAAGCCCAGTCAGTGTGATTATTCCATACCTGTTTCTTTCTGAAGGATAGAGTATGAACTAAATCACTCCTTGGAGAGTAACAGTGAGATAATGTTTTCACACCATCACTCCTTGGAGAGTAACAGTGAGATAATGTTTTCACACCATTTAGATGCTAAAATACCAGTGCACTTTTCCTTCTCCTCTGGTAATATAAAACTAGAAACAACAATCAGATGGAAAGGTAACACCTCATATGCTGCCCAAGGAGCTTTCTCTCACTTCTGGAAACTTTGGTGTAATTGAAGGTGGCAGCCACTGTGTGTTTGTTTCCAGAAGTTCCTGGTTCTCTTAAGGGAATCTCTGTCTCTCTACTGCTCTCTCTTGAGTTTCTGATGTGATGCTGTGTTTTACATCTTCACAAAATGCCAGTTAGAATTCCAAAGGAAAAGCTTAGGTTTGATGAATTAAAAAAACAGATATACCCCACAGTCTCAAGAAGAGGTAGAGAAAATATCATGTAGGTTAAAACAATGTCACATATCCATATGTAATCACACATATCCATATGGATGGACAAATAACTTTGATAATCCTATTGTGAAACCAGAAGTACACACCAAGTTTCAAGACTTTAGTTTTTAAGAGACAGTTTATTCAAACCCAGAATTTGGTAAAATGACTCTGCCTGTGCTGCTCAGACCACATTCAATAAATCTGTGGGGCCAGATAAATAGTTCACTTGGAGAAGTGAACTTCATCCTGTAGTTCTGGGATTGAAGTTCTTTAGCAGAGCTGCTCCAAGGAGCTCATAGCCTCAGGCACCTGGGCTGCTCTACCACCTCTACCACCAAAGGATGGAGACTTGTTCTCCATTCACAATCCTGTGCCTAGTTTCCCTTGGGAGCTTGCAGAAGCTCTCTGTACTCCTGGGAAGCTGGACCTGTCCCACAGCCTGTGCCTGCCCGTGTTTCATCTCCCTAAACCCACTGTGATGCTGGAAACCCGAAGTTCCCCTGCAGTCCCTCAGGGATCCTTATTGACATTTATGGTCTTTAAAAGACCTCTGCATGGATTTGTAATCATTCTACGTGTACACCAAGCAACACTAACATAACTGGTAATTAATTTGTTTTAATTGTTTTTATATAATCCCCGCGAGCGACCTCATGTTTTGTTTTGCATCTGTTATGTTTCTGACTCAAATTTTAATGCCTTAATGGGAACAGTGCCAACTGCTGTTACACTGAGCTATGAGCAATCTCCTGGCACACTTCCAGTCCTTTATTGTGGAACTAACTATACAGCACTGTAATTTAACTAGCAAAATGTGGCAAATCACTATTATTAATAACAATAAATCTATTTCTGCAGGTTGACAGCATTAAAATAACAAATTACTCCGCAAGGAAAGCTGGTAATTTTGGGTGCTTTCCACTGCGATCATTGCAGAAGTGTAATATCCATTATTAAGAGCCTTTTGGTGTCTCATGAAGGAGCTGTTTGCACATGACAGTGTATCACAGTACTTACTCTGGGGGAGGGTACAGGGGCCTTGACCGTGGCTATTTCAGTAATTCATCATTTTCATTTAAATGTTAGTGGCAGGATGGGGCAGGTTAGGGAAGATTGTCTGCCTCCCCTCCTCCTCCCTTCCCTCTTTTCTTAATAATCCTGTCTCATCCAGTTAGTCAAATCTTAATGCCCAAGATCTTAATTTCTCCTCTGTTCCCTTCTCTCCACTCTCTGTGGCTGGCTGCATTCTTGAATCCACAGTGCCCTGCAGCGGGCAAGTCTCTTGAGGTTTTGGAGAGCGCTTGATTTGTGCAGGGCTTCAACTAACACAGAAATGACCACCAGACACTTGTATTTTTAAAAGATTCAGCAGCTGAACACCTGCTAATTGCAGCAGCCCAGTCACTGCAAAGACTGAGCCAAAACCACAGATTTAAAGTTACGTTCAGGCTAAAGTTTCTGGTGGACTTCATGTGCTGAACCAAGAGGTTTTTCCTGAAGCTCCTGGAGCGATCCACAGCCAACACTATCTGATCCCCATGAGGGAAATCTGAACAGCAACCCTAGTTCTGTGTCGCCCTTGCATGAGGCAACCCTAATTTTTGACAGCCTAATTGAAGAAAGCCACGGCAGCCCCTTTGCTTCGTAGCAGCTGTAGGGAGCAGTGACTGGGAAGGGAAGGCAGCGTGCATGCCGGCTCCTCGGGTGAGGGTGGGGAGATGTGGGCTGTGGGTGGTGAGAGGGAGGTGATGGAGGCTATGATAGGGAACAAGAGAGTCTATAGGAGTTGGAGCTTGACTGACATAACTGCTTATTTCCTTTGTTTCTGTGCTTGCGTTGGCGGGACAGGCATCCTAGTGAGCCTGAATGGGAGGTGAAATATTATGGAAAAGGGAATATTGGAATATCTGCCTCAGAACTTGCAGGTGCTGAAATGTTCTTGTACAGAGTGTTGCAGAGTTCCTGCTTGACTAAGAATTTGTAATATACCCAGGGGTTTACTCGTTTTCTGAGTGTTGCTTCAGGATAGTCCTTATCCAAACCCACTGCAGGTAATGGAGAGGTTGTTACTGGTCGTTGCCTCAGCATCTTCATTGTTGAGGGTGGGGAGAAAGCCTCCAGGTATCATTGATGAGTGGGAATGTGAGGCTGGAGTGTCTGATGCTGCGGTGTGTCCCCTTGCTCTGTAAGCTCTCCCAGTCTAAGTGGGTGGGTGTCAGTCTGGAATGGGGTTGGAGTGGAATCGTGCTGGAGAGCTGCAGAGTGCCTTCTGCAGCCTGTCACCTGCTGTCAGCTTTGATGCTTATAAACTCTGCAACTTCAATGTCAGGAGGAAAGGGTGCAAAGTGGCAAGGTCAGAAAGAATAAGTATGTGATGTGGAGAATAGTAAGGGAATGTCAACAAAAATATCTGTGAAGATTGAAATTTAAAAAGGCATATGCAAATAGTTGATAAAGCAGATAGAAATGTCAGGCACTGGGAATCAGGGAAGAGATTGTGTTCCAAAACTTTGGTCACCATGTGTTTTCCTCTGCATTAGCCTTAGTGAGTGTGTGGAGTCAGGGTGCTGGAAAGTCTGTTGGGTGAGCAGGAGGGGACTGGCATAGTTTGCTAGATGGTGTTTGAACAGGTCATGAAGAAGGAGCTGAGACATCTGCAAATCCATTGGTGCAGCTCCAGAAGTTGCTATGGGGTGGCTTGCAGCGAGAGCCATGGGAGCCACGTTCCCACTGAACTCCTTGTATGCAAAAGTAGTGGCTTGGAGCTGCTGCAGCTGGGGATTGATGGTGTTTCAATCGATGGTGATCTTTATTTTTCTAGTTCTCTTTGCAGAGGGAATTAGGCATGGGAGGCTGGAAATTGCTGTGACTCTTCATGCTTATTAAAGACAGGGGAGATTAATTTCTTCACCCAGCTGGCTTGCAGCAGGATGGAACCTGCCTGCTTCTACACAGAAACTCACATCTGTGTCAGGATGGTGGCTTGAAAACTCCTCTTTCAGAACCCAAGCTCACAGGCTTCTCTTGCACTCAGTCCAAGTGCTTAGTCAGTTTTCTTGGAGATTAAAGTATCTCCTGGTAGCTGAGTGGACTCTGCAGGTTTAATCCACAGCTGTCAGCAACTCAGGTACCAGCCACGCTGTACAGAGCTCTTTGGAGAGATGCAGCCCCTTGTGAGCACTAATAGTCAAATATGGCTTTGAGCTGTTATCCAGCCTAATCTGCCGATCAGACTGTGATAATTCAAGCTTAGCAGGTTCAACACCAGCTGCTGCTCTCCCAGGCACTGCAGCTCTGAGGGGCAGCAGTATTGATGGGTTTCTGAAGAGGGTCATGGTGCACCAATTCTCCTTGAAAACAATAATCCAAAAAATCCAAGTTTATGTTCTGCTGTTTCGACCCTTTGCATCTCACCCTTTGCTTTCTGCCAAAGATCCTGTTGCACTTGACAAACAAGATGAAGGCACTTGACCCTTCTGAGGGTTTTCATCCCGTTGATTTGCAAAGTGGCCAAATCTTTTGTCCAGCATGGCAGAGAGTCTTGACATGCCCAAGCACAGGTTCAGCCCTTGGAGCATTCCCGCTGGATCATGCCCCACATCTTCTAGTCTTTGAAGAATTGTGAGTTTTAAAATATGTGTTTGCAGCAAGAGCCAAGCTTTGGTGATCTACATGATGTTTTTCTGCCTTCTCTTTCTGTTCCTCCTGACCTGTCCCTGTCATTCAGTTGCAGCCCTGGGCATGGGTGGAATAGGCAGCTGTCAGTAGGCCCCGTATTTGATGAGAGCTCTGCTGTCCACAGGAGAACATGGTCAATTTAAATCTGATAAGATACTTTCACCATTTTGTTACTTGAATTTCTGTTTTCTATAGGAGTAAAGTTACAGAGGAAATGTGAGTTGCTGTAAAGCTGCATTGAACACAAAGCTGACAAGTCAGAAGAGGTGTAATTTGTTTCCAAAGTACGTTCATAGTGATTGAACTAAAAAAAAATTAGTTTGTCTTATCTTAGAAGGCAGCATCCAGTGATACTGGAGATGGAAGGTATTGGCTTCTGTGAAGGGAGCTGTTATCTGCAAATTACCAGCTGATGCTGCTGTTTGTGACAAGATAGTGAGATGTTAATATAATGAACAAAAAGCAAACTACCTGGAGTTGGTTCCAAGTGCCGAGAGCTCCATTCTTAAAAGATTTTATTCCCTACTCAATTCCTTACTCAATCTGCAGCGGGAACTTTGAAGCAAGATTGTGCATCTCTTAGGACTGTCATGGTCCTCAGATCTCCACTGCACAAAATAAAAGGGTCTTTGTGAAGGGTAATGTGTGTGTGTTCTCTACATGGTGCAGGTGCTTCACATGCCATCCCATCACTAACAGTAGGCTGAAGGTGGGCTCAGTCTGTTCATGCCTGGTTTGGATCCTGTTTCTCAGCAGCCTGATGGAGCACTTAGCATGGTTTGTAAGAATTAGGAGCTGGCAACCAGAGCTCTATCTTGGCTGGGTTTTTTTTTTCCTTTGTTGACTTTATTTTCTATTTCAAATGATAAAAACAAAGAAACACTACGAGAGATTGTCCCTTTTAATTTTGTTTGAAACTGCTTTGAGAGCGCAGGACGTGGTCATAAATACTTTTAGATTTGAAACTCCCTTTTGGAGAGAAAAAGAGCACAAATGTGTGATGGTGGAAAATAAACCAGATGTACAGCTGTTGAGAGCAGTGGCGTCAGGATGCAACAAGGTAGTTGAATTAGAGGTGTGTGATAGCAGTGTGAGTGGTTGAAGTCTGGTTTCTTTAATCTCTAGATACTTGAATAACTTTCCATTAGTTTAATGGAAAACATTAAATGTTGCAAATGAACTTCACCTTTGATCTATAATGGGACTTTCCAGCCAGGGAGGCTTGAGCTCAACAAATGAATTGCAGTTTACACTGATGAGAAGGACTCAAGTCCTGAAGAACAATCTGCTCCAGCACTGCTGGAGACAGAACCTCCTTATGCTGATCTTTATGGGTCCCTTCCAATTTGAGATAGTCTGTGAGAAGAAAAGTGGACATGAATCTTTGGGACCCAGGAGGAGCCAAGAGCAGAGAGGTGACGTGGTGCCCAAGCGCAGGGAAAGGCAGGGCCATCACTGAGGTTGTTCAAGCCCCAAACTGCTTCACGTGACCATCATTACAGGACTAAATCATTAGCAAGGGGGTCTTGACAGGTCTCCTAACTTGAATGATTAATTTGGGTGGAGAGAACAACTGCTCAGTGTATTTGTGGCCCAGAGGAGGGTGGTGGCGCAACACTGGGCGGGTGCATTTACTGCCCCTGGTTTTGCTGGTGGACTAATAAAATCAAAACTGGAAAAAAAACCCCCTTATTTCTGCCCATACTGACAACCATTTATTTGCTTTATTTAAAACATCCAAGTACCTAAAGAGAGTGGTTTACTGTATTGGTTGGTTATTATCTAGACGATAGTCCTTATCAGGTTTGGCAGGTCAACCTCTTGGCCTAAATTACTTAACAGTGTATCTTTAATGCTTATTTCCCGGCTTTTGTTGGTCTGCCTTGTAGCCAGGGTGTTATCTAGCCTATGGAATTTGATTTATTTTTATGCTGGCATGTCCAGAAGAATCCGTGTGAAGAAAACAAACTGCGTGTCCCCTTCACAGGAGATCTTGGCTGCAATTTCTACCCACTAAAAGCTTTATCACTCGGCCTTGTTATTACCATACTAAACGGAACACTTCAGAGTTTAGCGGCTTAACAAGATAAAAACAGGCTTTGTGGTTAATGTGGTTGCTGCAGGCATGCACATGGGGCCGGTGGGGAGAGCTGCTCACTTCCTGCGGGTGCAAATACCCTGGCTCGATAAAGCCCCTGAGAGCAGCAATTCGAGACAGGTTTTAGCTTTATCAGGGTAATGGATGAAGACTGACCTAAGGTAGAGGAAAATATCCCTTCCTCCCAGGCCACCCTGCTATGGAAATTGTATCCAAACCAGATTTGCTGTCTGCCAGGAGCTGTTTCTGTAATCCTTTCTCTGGTGAAGTGCTGTTGAGTACAAGGGTGTTTCCTCATCCAAAGGGACAGATTGGGATTCCCCTGCTTGACACCCTGTCTGGAAAATAATCCAGGGAGCTTCCCTCCCACCTCCCCAAGCCATGAGTATTGAGTGTGAAATATAAATATACTGTCTGAAATGTGCAAATTTAGGAACATTATCTTCTCTGTATCACTTCTTTTTTTTGGGAAATCTGTGATGTGGGGCAAACACAGTCACAGAATGTGAGGAGTTGGAAGAGACCTCGAAAGATTGACTAGGCCAACCCCTCTCCCTGAGCAGGATCACCTAGGTTAAATCACAGAGGAACGTGTCCAGATTGTTCTGGAATGTCTCCAGAGAAGGAGACTCCACAACCTCTCTGGGCAGCCTGTCCCAGGGCTCCTTCACCCTCACAATGAAGGCAGGTGTCTGGATTCTCAGCTGTTAGAACTTCACAAGAACTTCTGGTGTTTCTGCCTCCCCGAGATCCAGGTTTGACTCTTCAGGGTAACACCGAAACACACGCTTCAGATACTTCCAAAGAAATAAATTTGCAAGTGTAGCACTAGGATCCTTTTCACAGACCTTCCCAGAATTTCTGAACATATCTTGGTATTATTTAAAGCCTAAGAAATGAAATCATTTGAGAAACCTACAGAAGCCTCCCAGAGGTGGTGTTCTACCTTAAGACCAAGAAATGGAACACAGTATGGTTGGTCTCCTCTGATTTTGGTTGATTCTGTGTTCAAGAGGTCACTGATTGTTACAAGAGCACATTCTGTCCTTTTTTCTTCTTGTCAAAACTTCCTGGGCCTGGCTCTCTCACGAGGCCCTTTTCAACCTTCCTTGTCTCTTTTATGTTTTTATTGTTGCTGTTAATATTTTACTTTTACTGCTTCCTTCCTCATCCCTACATTTTGTTCTTCTATGTTTGTTTTTTGCTTGGGATTTTTTTTTAGTTGGGTTGTTAGTTTGTTTTTTACACTGAAGGATGAGCTGTCCTCCCACAGTATAAACGAGTTTGCTATCCCAAGGCTCTTTGCTTAGACAAGGCAGACATTTTTAACCAAAGATTATGTAAGCAGAAAAAATATCCATCTTCCAGGACACCGCTAATGAGGACATTTTTGTGGTTGTCACCGCATACCAACTTCATATCAACTAGACTTGCTGTGAGCTGAAAGACAGCCCAGACTGTTCATGGCTTGTACAGCACTGCTGCTCTGCTTTGTGCATCCCTTCTCAACCTGGACAGGGACAGGACAAACAAGTAACACACATCAGAGGGGTGGAGACATACTGTGTCACACTGTGACACCTCCAGTCTGCCCTCTGCACATCAAAGGATTTCATGCCGAGATACCAGAGCCTTCTCTTACCAGCTCTTGTAGCTTTAGTTCTGCTAAAGCTAGCAGTTATTTGCACAGATGTGTATGGTTAAGGGTATGAATTAGTATTTGGAGCTATAGTTCAGTTTGCTGTGGAACATATTTTTCATGCACACAGCATGCAATAAAAAGAGAGCAGTTTCCAAGCCCAGTTCCATCCCAATAATTACTGCAATCTTTCACTCAGTAAATGCTTAAGCTCACTCCTAAAGGTTCCAGTGAGGAAGGAATAATAACCAATTAATGAATATTATTGATGCTTCCAGATAAGGCAGTGCCTGTGCTCTAAGCAACAGGAGCAGGTGTTGCAGGTAGGGGAAAGGAATATTGATGAACAACCTCTTGCATCTTCTGCTTTGTGACCTGTCTGGCAACTCTGGCTAAGACTTTATTAGTGCAGCCATTAATGATCTGTCAGCAGTTTAGATTATGCATCCTTGTATAGCAAGTTTATGAAGTGTATGGAAGTGTTCCATTATGGCTCCCGTGCAGTGTTGGGTGTGTGGTGGAAGAGATGCAGCCTATTCCCTTGAAGGGCTGCAGGACAGTGTCATCGTAGCACACATGAGATCTTTGTGATTATTCTCTGTGCTACAAGTCAAACTGCCTTTCTGCTCTCTTAGAGATGTACAGCTGGTGTGTTTAGAGCTTTGGAAACCTAAAAGCATGTGTGATATGTTATGAAGACAGATATCTGCCTGCATAATTGTGAGCCAGTTTGAGAGGGAGTGCCTGTTCTAATTCTGGTAGAACCCTATAGCACCATTCCTCCCTAGGGGTGTAGGTGAAAAGTGAAGAGCTGGTGTTCCTCCAACCTGAACCTTACCCTTCCACAACACTCTCATCATGCCCACTCACAGCCCTGCAGACCCAGTCCAGGCCTGATGGCATGTGAGGAGCAGATAATTCCAGTGAATTACATGTGCTCTTCTCTTTGCTAGTGGCTCCAAAATTCACATTCAGAGTCCTGCCAGAGATGTGCTCACCATGTCAGTATCTCCAGTTCATACATTATGCAAAATGTTTGCAACAGTGAAATGCTAAAATAGCTGAAAACATTTGAATTTGGTGCAAAACGTGCACTCTGTGTTACCTGTGCTGATTGCAATGTCTCTTAATTAAATAAGTGTGGAATTTAAATTTTGACAAGTTGTAATACAAAGTAGTTGACTTGCAATATTTATGTAAGCCTCATTTCATAAGTATTTGAATTTCATATTAATTGACTTTTTTGCTGTTAACTTTTGCTCGGGATACATTTTGATATATGTGCAGTAAATTTCCTCACTGTTGGAAAACACAGGGGTGGCCTCTGTCCATGCTGAGCTGCAGAAAAGCTGTTTGGGCATCAGTTGAATCTCTTCTTGCTGATAATGTGATACAGGAGTCTGATGCTACCCTCTACTCATGCTGGGCAGCATCTCAGTTAAGTGTAGAGAAGAGTGGGCTCAGGCAAGTCACTGCATTTGTAGTGCAGGGGTTGAGGTTCAGTGATCAATCCAGTGTTTGACACCATAGCTACGTCCCAGGTGCTTAGCTATAGTTGCTATGTGTGCTTCAAGGTGTAGTCAGCTAGTTAGGCTGAGCTTAAGTACAACTGTAAACCTTTGTGACTGATCTGAGCCCAGCTCTAGCTGTCACCTCAGAGCATTTGAGGAGCCCCTTGAAGCACCATCGTCTTCTGTGCTTTACTCCAAGCTTGCTGAGGACCTGGAGTTGCTCCCTGCAGTGAGTGTGTTGCATCAGGTGATGCTGAAGGTCTGTACATGTCTGATGGTGTGTCAGAGGGTGGTTTTAGTCAGAATTTGAATGTTTAAAAAGTAGATTTGTTGGGGCAGGGAAAAAAAAACCTAAAAAGAATATAGTGAAATAATTGCTATCTCTGGAATTTTCAATTATCAGTCAAAATATCCTGAAATCAAAACCTTACAGACATTCAGCCTCAATTATATAGAAACCATTGGGGATATGGAGTATGTTCATATAAATGAGGTCTTTGATAACTGAGGGAATTTTCAATGTACTTAATGGATGTCAAGAGACTTGACCCTGTTTTGAATACCAGGGAGTTTTGGATAATTGGAGTTTGGATAATCTAGGTTGAACTGTAGAATTTAGCAAATTAAGATAACATTGAGAGCGTGTGTGAGTTAATTTTAGTTCTGACAAATGAAACCAGTTTAACTAGCTTAGAGACTGGAGCCAGCAGACAGCACACGTGAGCTGCAGTTATCCAAGGCATCACGTACAACCTCATTAACACTCTCCTGCCCGGCCTATGGAGGATCCATACACTGAGGTGAAGGGAGATTTACCTTCCCTATATTGCACATAGCTCCTGCTGTCAGTAGGACTCTTGGTTACTTCCAGGGTGACATCTGTGTCTGCTTGAAAGCGAGTGGAGACCAGTGAGTGCTGGCAGCACGGCTCAGTGGCTGCTGCTGCTGATGACATGGCTGGTGAGGAGGATGCAAGGCAGCAAAGTGCAGTTCTGCCAGACTGCAGGGTTGTCTGATGACCTTAGTACACACGTGTTCATCCTCCTCCTCTCTTCGCTCAATATACATACTCTAAATGAATATTTTAATATATTTCCAGGAAGGGGGAGGAATAAATTATTAAAAATAAATTACTAGTACAGTTGTTTCAGGATGTAAGAGATGCAAGGTTTGTGGGAAAACACAGTCCTGCATTAACTCAGCTGACAGCAGTTACCAAAGTCTGACAAGCTTGCAGAAATGTCTTTATGTGACAGGTTTGAGCAGGCTGGGGGGCCTGGAAGTTTATTTGTTTTCTCCTGTGTTGTAGTAACAAGAAGCAGTGTATCTCTCTCTCTCCTTGAGGGCTTTGGTTTGAGTACTAAACCTTGAAATATTTTGAGAGAAGTACTGAGGGGCAGGGGGGATGTCCATGCAGTGATGGCCAGGGCGCTCCTGGATGTTGTTGTCATTTTCTTGTTGAGCTGCAGCTCTTGGGCAGGACAGTTGACACCTGCAGGACTTTACCCTTACATTCTTTAGCTATCTGTATTAGTCCTTCTTTGATTGTAATGTCTAAATATTAATTGATGCTTTACTAGCTGTGGAGGGAAAAAATAATTAGCTGATGTCACACATAGGGATTATTTAAATGTGGGTTAGATGAGAGCCAATGGGGGAATTTTTGACTGAGGCATGTATAAAATTTTTGGCCAGCATGTTGTGTATCATAAAATCTTCTCATCTTTCAAAAATATGTACTCACTCTTAATATAAGCCCCTTTGGCAATAGGAGGGTAGTGACAATGTGGTAAGCAGTTGAAGGCATTCTTTGTGAACATTTTATCTTGACACAGGCTCCGTCTGTCTGCACGAGTGTTTATCAGAAAGCATAGCTGCTCCATAACATCAGTGGAAAGATGCTCTGCAAAGTGGACTGTGTTAGTTTTGTAGACTAGCAGCTGGAAACCCCAGATCACCCTGGGTCCACTGTGCTGGGCTTTGTATAAACCCCCGCTTTCTAATTAGAGAAGAAAAAAGAAAAAAAAAGAATAAATGAAAGGATTGTCTTCTTTTATAGATGGGAATGGAAGCACAGTGCTGTAGAGTGATGCACATAAGTTTGAACAAGAAAGTAGAGGTAAAATCAGTCTTCCCAGCTCTGCTCAAGGGTCTGAAACTTGTAACTGTCCTCCCCTCTTGGATCTCAATTTGAAATCCACTATATTAGAGTGGATGGAGAATTACCTGAGAAAGATTGTCTAATCCCACACTGAACAAGCAAAGAAATGCTTCGTTATAGAGAGGTGGAAAGATGAGACACAGCAAAACTTTAAACAAGTACTCTAGAGGCTGCAAGGTTGGTATTGGAGATGTGTTGGAGACCTGATGGGAAAACAGTGTGTATCAAAGCACGGGAGGGAAACACGAGGGGTAGTTTGTCAAGAGGGGGAAAATAGACAGAAATGAAAGACAGTGTTAATCTGTAGGTGTGTGATTGCTGGAAAGATATTCTCACCCTTACAGCTTTATTAGAGAGAGCTTTTCTTGCAAACCACCAAAAAAGGAGACTAGACAATGCCAGCTCTTTTCTACAGTGAAATTACCATATAGAAAACCACAGGGAAAATGTCTGAGACCACGAACTGTAAACAAGCCGAGCCACTGGCAGGCTTAAAAACCAATGTTTTTTTAAAGTGTATGTTAAAACCAACTTTGTTTACTTAATTGCAATAGAACATTGTATTTTCCTTAAGAGAAAATTGAGAAAACCTGGAGGGTGATTCTGTGGTTTGCAATAAATAAACCCAAATGTGAAATCGAATGCTACCCAAATTACAAAAGCTAAGTACATGAAACGCTCCCAGTGCAAACTTGTCACTCAAGTGCCAACTGTCAAGAGTTGGATACTTTTCATAAAGCATAGTTTTAGCCTTTATCTTAATGTCAGTGCTTTGTTATGATTGACCTTCTTCTGGCTGGGAGCCCACTTAAACTAAACAATGCTATTCTGTTCTGAAGAGGGCGAATAGAGAAAGCATTGTTACTTGGTAAAATGTCTTTGGACTGAATCCCAGATGGGAAGGAAGTGGTGTAATTACTGTACTCAATACAGAGCACTGTAGGGGCATGTAAGGCAACCGGCCTGCGTCGAACAAGGAGCAATCCTATACCTCTGCTGACTGTGAGACTCTAACAACTGAGCAATTTTCGTATTACTGCTTTATTTGTTCTGCTTAAGCAAAAAAATCTGCACTTGACCACTGTAAATCAAAAACTCAAACCAGGCTCCATAATCAAATAAGGGGAAAAACAGAAGAGCCTGCTCAGCTCACGGCGGTTGTTTGGCAATGGTGAGCACAGGCAGACTGAGCTGGCTCTGTTTCTCCTTTACCTGCAGGAGCTAAGCCCTGTGCTGTTCAAATCCCACAATATTATTTTATGATTACAACTCCATTAAATACTGTCTGTGCTATGAAATGTGTCTGATCCCCATGCTAGAATCTCTGCTTTTGAACTTGTCACAAAGTAATATGTAAATGGCATTTTAACATGTGTATTTATTACAACACGCATTTCCCTGAACGCTTTTATAAAACAGCATAGGAGGCACATTCATTACAAAGCTTTACCCTATTGTGATGAGAGACTTCTCTTTTAAGTGGAAAATGAACTCAGTTATGCTATTGTGACTCATTTTTATCTTAAAAGCATCTCAACAGAGAAGTGGGGAAGGTGAATTATTCCGGATGCTGTATCTACCCACAGCAAGAGATGCTTTTTGCCATGCACAGCTCGGTCTTAGCAGAAATGGGCAAAGGACAATGGAGGAATTATCATTGCTATTTTACAGAGAAGTGTCATAGACGTACAACTTGCAGTCACTTGAGAGATCTGACATAACCAGGATCAGAATGCAGCCTCCAGAGATGCAATCCAGGTGCTTTCTTCCCCAGGAAAAGCTCTGGTTTGGACAAAGGCTCCATTTTGCTGACTGCCATACAAAAATGAGACACAGGCAGGGTCCCCATCCCAAGAGACCCCCCCTGGACAGGAGACTGTAAAGCATCCCACATGGATTTAAGTTCAGTTCAGGAGCTTTGCCTTGTGATGAAGCTGTATGAAATGAGGTGTAGCCTCACTTGAAGGATATGGTGTTCAGGACGAATCTAAATGTATGGAGAAGTTAGTAACTACATTTGAAAATGTCCCTTTGCCTTGTTAGACTTATGGGGCTTGATTCAGTTGAAGTGCTAAACCTGGTGCTTCTTTTTAGCCCCATACCTTGGTTTTTTGGTATTATGGTTAATATTTTTGCTGCTGGTTGGTACCAGCCCCTGTGATGCCTTGTGTTGGTGTGCTCTGGTGTGGCTGAGGGACTGGGTACTTCTGTTGATCGTAGGCATTAACATTTATCTTATGCTAATGCCAGGGTCTAGCTGTCCTTCAGAAATATATCAAAGGTGGTTTGTAACCCTTGCCTGAGTGGCATCAAGCACATCCTCTGACTCCCTAAGTTACTCCCTTCTGGTTGGAAACATAGAGCAAGACTTGGAGGGGATTTGCCCTGTTTATATGCAGTTTTTGTGATGAACCTCTTGGTGGTTAATTTCACAAAGGGTATAACCCATTGCAAATAGCTTCCCAGCCAAAATATTGTAAATCTTGCTGAAAAAGAGTTGGGATCTAGTGAATACCTACAACCCTTTCCAGGGGAAAAGCCAAAGTGGTCATAACTTGGGAGAAAGATACCCAGCCTTGCTATAAGGTGTGACACATTTTCATTCTTAGCTGAATCACTCGGTTTTTGAAGGGGAAAACCATAGGTTACTCATTTAAATAAAAAGCTCCCTGGGTCCCATTTGTTTTTCATGCAACTTTATCCTCCAGAAGTAACACAGAAAAGCTGGAAGTACCGTGTTTTGAATGGATGCTTTGTTTCAATGTGAAAGAGGCAACTCCAGCAGTTTTCTGGATCCCTGATGTGTTTTTGAATGGCATCCAAAGTTTGGGTCAGGATAGACAGGAAGCCAGATGGGGATGTTTCTGTATTTTCTGAGTCAAATTGCTTCCCATGCTACGAGGAGTTTTATTCTCTGGAGAACCCAGCTGCGATGGAGTCAGAGCTTTTAATTCCTGTAATGCTGACAGATCTCCCAGCCACTGTGTTGAAGATGTGTTCCTGCCTGGCGGAGCAGACAGTGGTATCCTGCGTGTTTGGATGGGCATTCATTCCTGGAAAGCTTCTATGAAGACATATGTGTGGTCCAGCAGGAGTGAAAGGTTTGGTGCTGTATGCAGAAAGATGTATGTTTTCATCATATGGTGATTATTTGAGACAATCGCTGGCTTAGTGCTTAGCCTTCCTTGGGGACCAGTTTTTCATGATATCTGGTGTTTTCTGAAGGCCCATGTGCTTAGAGGAGCTGGAAGTCAGCCACAGTGATCAAAATTAAATGGAAAAAGATGCAGGTTTTCCAGAATTATTTTTTTTTTTTAGGATATTCATTTTACTGTTACGGTTTCACAGAGCTCATCACTGATGTGCACAGAGGCATTTTAGCAAGGAAGCGTTCCACCAGCGTGGCTGTGTTTTATTGCTGGTGGAATTATTATTAGATTAAGGAGAAGATTGCAGCCGAGGGAGGGAGGATTTCAGGGGGAGCTGGAGTTTGGATAGATCTGAAGGGGACGACTCGTTGCTTGAATTGCTGCTGGTAATGAGATTTCTTTTGACTAGTGGGAGGGAGCCGCTGGCGTCCAGCGTGCTGATGGTATCTGCAGTGCTCAGGCTGCTGCTGGGTGGGGATGGGGAATTCAGAGGGCTCCATCTCGGTTGGTTATGTTTGAGCAATGGTATGCAGAAAGTGAAGTACATTCCTGATGTAAAAACTGATTGGAGACACTGAAGATGTGTGTTGGGTGTGTTTCATGCCTGTCCTTTTGGTTTCTGTGGTGGGTGTGGTGTTGCCAGCTCTACACCCCTGGGAGTGCTCTTACAGGGCTCAGTGAGGGTGGTTTCCCTGCAGGTCTGCTGGCACCTGGGTTTTTGGCTTTGTAGGACTTTGGTGTGCAGGGCTTGCTTGGGGCTGGGGTCCCTGGGTGGGTGGGGCTGCTGTGGGTGAGCGGAGCAGCCAAGGACTCTCCTCCCCTTCTGTTGTTGAGGGAAAAGTGGCCAATTCAGGCAAACTTTCAAAACTCCAGAAGCTGAAAGCACCAATTCAGTGAGGACTTCAGAGCTTTGGAAGACCACCTCCCACACCCTGGCTGTGACTTGGGAGTGGTATGAGCACCCAAAGCAGAGTGGATCCTCGGGGAACATGGGCCAGCTTTGCCAGGCGCTGGAGCCCTGGGAGCTGTGGGCAGCCGTTTTCTGGGTGTCTTCTTGGAGGGAGAGACAGACACACATCTGAGTGACTGTTCTGACCTGAGATATTTATTGTAGGGATTGCCAGTGCTTAATAAACATCTCTGCATCTCTGCCCAAACTGCATGGCTTTGCCATGCAGTTTGGGCAAAAAGCTGAAGGGTTGGGTCCAACAACTTGGAAAATATTCTCTCTTGCTAGCATGGTGTCATGCAAAAAAAGATGAGGTTTTGATTACTGTCCCCAGGTTCTCGACTGGCCTGTTAAAAGCAGCTGTCTCCTTTTGAATGGAGAGCATTGGAGCGCTTTGTTTGGGTTTTTATTTTTTTTTATTCCTCCCCGTCCCCAACCTACTTTAACTCATTTTCAGGATGCTGGCAATTGACATGCATTATTTATACTGCTGCAAACCTCGTGTTTGGGATGAGAAACCCTACTGCCAGGCTTCCTGCTTCTAATAAGCATTCCTTTCACTGCATTATCTCCTCGCACAGCCCAGGGCTGCTCTTGCCAGGGGCCCAGCTGGTGTTACTCGATGACTTTGTGGCATGGGGAGCCTGACTGGTGCAGCGCTGCTGCTCGCTCCTGCCTTGCTCATCAGCGCAGACACAGGCTCCTTCCCCCGCACGAGGAGGGGGGTGAGGCGGAAAGCGCCGTGGGATTGAGTGACAGAAGTCCTGATTTTCCATGACCCGCTGTCTTGTGTTGCTCCTCCAACCTGTGCAACCTGAATTTCAAATGCTTTCGTTTTCCACCCCCAGTCTGGATGACAACAGAAGGTGAAACAGGAGGACAACCAGCGCAGCCCCTGGAACAAAATGCTTGGAGGTTCCGAAATCTGTCTCTGTCACACTGGATCAATCGCGGGGGCCTGTGCCGCCACCTCCTTTTGTTCATTTGGAAGAGAACTCATTCCTTAACAGCTGAAATGGCTTCTGACAAACCTCCCCTTTGAAAATTGTGCTCAAGGACACTACTCTTCCACTGTTTGCACAGTCAAAAATATTCCAGGGAGGTTTTTTTTTTTCCCCCCCTTCCCTTTTATCTGAGGCAGCATAATAAAATACCTTAGATAAACAAATTTATTCTTGGAGAGATGTTTATTAAGCACTGGCAATCCCTACAATAAATAATTTCCCTGGGAGGAAAAGAATAAAAAACCAAAACACAAAAGAGCCAACAAGGAGAAAGTAGGCCAAGAAAATGATTTGAGAGCAGGGGATAACACAGGGAGTGTAGTGGGGGGGGACAGATGTGAAGGTGCCTCTGATCTACCATGCTCCTGCAGTGCCATCTGCAGGGAACCCCCCAGGAACGGGAGGGCCTGGGCAGCAGTGGGTCTCTCATCATCAGACACTGTTTTTCTGAGGATCAGGAAAAGCAGAGAGGCAGCAGCAGCATGGGAACATCTCTGTGGGAGGTGCTCTGGGGATCCCAAATGGCTTGGGCTGTATGTCACAAGCTGGGTGACCGGTGCAGAAATCAAGAAATGATAGATGAGAATGACTCTGGTCTTTTCTGTTAGCACAGGAGCCAGTGATGGGTTCCAAGGTGGGAGCTCTGTGGAGAAATGGTTCACATCAGTTTGAGACAGCTATTTTTGTTTTCAGTGTGAATGAAAACCAGAAAACTTTCATTTTGGGTCAACCCGAACTGTCCAGTGAGGTCCAAAATGACATGTTCTGTTGGATTTGGGGTTATTTAACCTGTGTTTTCTTCTTTCCTTTCAATTTATGTGAGAAAAAACAATAACAACAAAAACCCCCTTAATGCATCAAACTGAAAAGTCAGAAAGTTTATTTTTGAAAATACTGCAAGCATTCATGTCATCCTTCCCAAGATGACTCCTTTCATTTTAAATGTCCTGACACACGTTAGTTTTAACCCTTTCTTATGTTTCCCTCCTCTCAGCAACCTCCCTGCCTCTCACCCTCTGCTTCAGCAACAACCTGCATGGTTGTTCAGCTGCAGTTCAGTTAGATATCTTTAAAAATCAGTTTCTCAACAAATTTATTATCTGTCAAGCCTCTACTCTCTTTTCCTGAATGAGTACACTGTTTTACTAGTGAAGAACTGAGTTACAAAGTGACATCTCCCAGATTACCTTAAAAAATGTGTGGTGGTTCCCCTGAGACCTGGCCCTCAATCCCACCTTCCCACAGCCCCTCTTTCCTCCGTAGCTGCAGACACCTCTGTCTCAGTGTAATGAAAATTAGCTGTCAAGTAATGAGGCTGCACAAGGATGTGGTGGGAACTGTGGAGAATCTAGGTGAATTATTTTTGTCTTTGAGGAGCCACTCCAGTGAATGATGGTCAGTATTGTAGATGGGCTTGGCCACTGAACACTGCCAGCTCCAGGGAAGCTGGAAGATCCTTCCAGCTTTACTGTTAGCAGCTGATTTTGAGATGTCTGTATCAGCTGAGGTTAGAGAAAGCTCCAAGAATGTATAAGAGAAGTTGATTAAGTTGGATACAGAAGGTGTGAACTCCAAGAAGACTTGGATAAGCAGAAGCGTGGTAGCACTAGGACATGTTCTCTGTGCACCTTGAGATTTCAGAGGCTGATGGGATACAAAAACACCACTGAAACTTATTCCTGCAGTAGGATTAGGTCTTTCAGAAGCTTGATTCGACCTTCTCACAGGTTGCTCTACGCCTTGCACAGTAGCTTTTGTAGGTGTGAGGGAGCACACCGGCTGTTTCTCTTCGGGATGCTGCTTCAGTTGCTCTTTAGCCATCTGCTAGCTCTGAAGTTTGTTGGTAACAACAGTTTGGTCACTGACTGCAGTCTTAGCATTGCTGCTGTGAGTCTTCCACCTGTAAGGGAGTTTTGTGTCCTTATTTTCTAAGGAAGAGCCTGGATTTAACAGCGGTTACACCAGAGCCACCGCAGGCAGAATGGATAGACAAGTTGTGCTGATACTGGCTAAAACTGTCCCCAAGCTTAAAGTACAGGAGGGAGGTGGTTTTGGTCTGAGGGAAAATCCAGCTTCTCAAGGAAAGAAGATGAAGTTAGAATGTTTATAACAAAGAGAAACAAGGTCATTGGCTGGTTTCTTATCAGTGGATTTCCAAACCAGAGCAATTTGCTTTGTGCCAGCGGTAGCTGGGTGTTCCCATAGGTCAGGCTGGGACAGACTCAGAATGAAGGTGAAAGAGCAGCTCCTGCTGCTCGCTGGTGAGCATGCACTGGCTCAGGGGTGGTTCAGGATGCCTAAATGTTGCTGGTGATGCCAGGCTTTCCACCTCCTTGTAGACACCAAGCAGTGGGAGGACCGTTACTGCTGTTAAGACACTGCAAGCAATCTCAACTCTGGGAGTGTTGTGAACTTTCAGGTGACAAGGTGGAGAGGGAAAGGAGAGAATCAGAAACGGAGAGATTAATTCCTGAAGCCTGTCTGCATTTTTTTGCATAAATTCTGCTCCACATCCGGACGTGTAAGGCACAGGCAACAAAAATCCCTGCTCCTGCTGTAGGCAGAGCAGAAGATAAATATATATGGATGAATAAACAAGGCAAGTAATCCAATCTCATTGCTAGTATTCAGTTCCGGCACTGTTGCTCTAGGCAACCAGCTTGAGTGGGGATATTGTCTATAACCTTAAAAACTGATTATAGGCTACTTCACTGCCTCATACTGTCTTAAAGAGGATTAGAAGAGAGTGTAAAGCTGGCTTAGGCACTATGTTAACAAAGCCTCAAAGGCATCTGCAGATTTCCTTGTTCATGGAGTGATTAACTTATTTAGTAACTGTGGAAAAATGCGAACATTCGGGGAGCCAGGCTGGTAATAATTAAGAGATGTAATTCTGCTGTCTGAGCCTTGCTTGGGTGACAACTGTCTCTGTTTCACACGAGTGCATCCAGCTCCATTGTTTTTCAGCTGGAGGGGTAGGAGTGTGCAGGGTGGAGAGGGGCCCCAGTAGTGCCTTTCACCGCTCCCAAGTGCCGTCTGGTGTCCTGACGGCTCCAGGTTGGATCCTGCGCATCGCTGTAGACAGCGCAGTTGGGGCGCTGCAGCTGAGGGTGCTGGGGCAGCGCTGGTGACCTGTGCCCGTGGGAGGAAGCACACACCAGCACTTTGCTTCCTCCTTCAGCTGCTTTTAATCTAATGATTAAAAATGGCAATTAAAACCAACACCCTTGTCCTGAGCTCGAGCGTTTGCCCACAAGCAGCACACGAAGTAGCCACAGGTGGGGTGCCAGGAGGTTGTAGATGGTTCCTGAGCTGATCTGGGTTTTGATTCCTGTCAGTATGACAGCAAAGCTTTTCTTCAGTGATAACGAGGTCGACAGGCCCACTAGAGAGGGTTGTGATGGGTCCTCATCTCAGATAATGCTCATGAGGAGGCACTTGGGCTCCATGAAGCCCCTGTGGTGTTCTAGCTATTGGACAGCTTGGTGTTTAGCTTGGCACTGGGATCCCATCAGCAGGGTTGAACTGGGGCATTGCTTCCTAATGGGGAAACCACATGGGGATGTGTCAGGAGCTGGTGTTCCTCACATGTGTCTTTGGGTAAAGAGTCATTGTTCTCCCTCTGCTCTCCTGGAAGCTTGTTTTCAGCTTTTGAGACTGATGGGTATTTCTGTCCCTCCATGGGCAGGAGGAATAACCTCTCTCGTGTGATTGCTTGCAGACAGATGGTGGTCTGGAACCATGTGGGGATGAACCTCAAGATACCATTTGTTTCATCTCCAGCCTAGGGTGCTTTCTGTCTGATCACTTCAGCGCATGCTCCCTCTGATTTATGAGTCTCCTTCCTCCACTCAGGTCGAGCTGAGGAGGATTTCTTTAACTAATTCACAGAAAAGTCTAAGTACATAGTGTGGCTGGGAATAAGGGTTCTGGTTCTGAGAAGGGTATCTTCCTGAGGAGGCAAGTGTTTGGTTTGTGAAGAATAAAAAAAATAAATACAGGGTAGTTTTCTGCTGGCCTCAAAGCTCTCATCTTTTTAGTCTGGAAGGTTAGAATGGTCACAAGACTCAAATAATTCATATTTTAGGAAAAAAGGTTCTTTGTGTGGCAGTTTTCTGTCAGTCTTGCCCAGCTCACATCCTTACCTCCTCAGGAGTTTTACTGATGTGTCTGCTCCAGTCTTGTGTAGTTTTTCTGGGTGTCTGGCCACATCTCAGAGCTGCAAATTCATGTGCTTATACATGATTTTTGCCTCATGTATAGACTATCTATAAACACATCCTGGATATGTGTGACAAATCACTGGTACCTCCAGGCTTATTTCTCAAGAGAGTCCCATCATAGGCTGAAATACTTTCAGAAATAACACTTGCTCAGTTGATAAGCCATGACTGCACACTCATGTAGTTGAAGGGAGGAGAGCTTTAATAAAAATGTCTGATTGTAACCATCAATATGCTGCTGAGTTTTAAGCATTTGCTCTGTGCAAAAAGGAAGTTTCCTCCCCCACTTGCTAGCGTGGTGCCAGCTGTAAGATCTTCCTTCTCTCTCCAAAAATTATTAGTAGTGGTGATTTCAGTTGCCCAGTTTGATCATCTCCTCAGGGTCAGATGTCACAAGTGTTGAGCACCCAGTCTCTGATAAATAAGTCTTTTTAGAACTGAAAATATACAAAATTAGTGGGTGCTAATAATAAAATAATAGTGCTGGATATCTTGACTTGTATCTAACTTGAAAACAAAACAAATAAAAGTGCTTCCTAATAATGCCAAACCCAGACCTTCAACATCTTTGCGTTCTTAGTTTGTGAAGATCCTCAAATGTCACAAAATGAGAGATCTTGAATATGAAGATAAACTCCACCAGTGGTGCTTTTCATATGGATCCTTCATTTTTTGTTGGGCCTGACCTGGGTGGGATGCAAGAATTCTTGTATTGATGCATGACCCATAATTCAGTTAACATTTTTAACTTTAAGATTTACCCCCAGGTCCATGTTATGTTGTTTAATGAGATGATGCCATGAATTCATATAGAAGTTCCATAGAAATCTGGACTAATAATGATAAAGAAAAAAAAAAAAAGGAAGAAGAGAAGAGATTTCCCTGTGTCTTTATAGATAAAATTCAAGTTCTTTATCATCCCAAGCTTACATGAGTGTAAAGTGACAGGAAGATGAGAATAATGCCTTCAGGAGGGACAACACACACTCGGAAGAAGTAACAGAAGAACAGTTTCAAAGCAAGAAAGATTTAGAGAGGGAATTAAATGCTTCATATTGAATCAATATGGGAAGGTGCACGAGGCCTGTTAATAGTCCACAAGCTCTCTGCTCGTGGTGGGGGTCCTGTTCTGATCTCAGAGGAGTGTTACAGCACTTTGTGCCTTCCATCTCCGTTTGTTTTCCTGTTTCTGCTTCAGCCTCAGATAAAGGATGGGATTTTCAAAGTCACACAGCCTTGACCTGTTCTCTTTGTCACCAAATTCAGCTGAAACATTGAAAATTCTGCCTGCCTTTCTAGTTCTGGCTTTCCTGTGAGAGGGGAGGGAATTCAGGAGAGTCGATGCAAAGGCAGCGCTATTGCTTTAAGGAAAACAATTAGAGACCTGTGTGTGCTTGGGCACTTAGCTCCTCGCAGGAAAATAGGTGCTTTCAAATGCTGCTCTGGTGTTAACAGCTCTCCTGAATCCGACACTGTAGCTACATGTGTTTCATTCAGCATTTCTGGAAGAAGCTGAAGTAGCATCTTATGGATGAAGAATCTTTATTTTAGCCTCTACAAATGTCAATTGTTCTAAACCTATATGCAGCACTTAGCATCAGGGCTTACTCACCAATTATTAACAGCATCCCTTGCTGCACTTGAAAATACATTCTCAATAAGTGTTGGCTGAAAAACAGCTTAAGTACTTAGTATTTGTTCCAGTCCTATCTAGTTTCTTCTCTTCCTCTCCTTTTCCTTGAACCACTGTGCCTGAACAGTTTTCCCATAATGATATAATTTTATCCACTTTCCCACAGACCAGAAATAATATGTCCTGAGGCTCCTAGGGTGTGGCATGATTTCATCTGGATTAGTTGATCCTTGTCTTCACATGGTAGACAAGGTGTCAGATTTTTCTCTCTTGATTCATGGGAACTACTATATTTATGTGCAGCAAAGACTAATCAGCTTCTTTCACACGTGTCTGGTCAATGTCAGAAGGCAATTACTATTTTGCTTTGGGCTTAGAGGTGACTTGGCCAAGAAAGATTTTGTATCTCATGATCTGCTTCTTTAAATCACTCCACCTAAGTTAATTTGCATAGGATACTCTGGCATCCAGCAGCAGTGGGTACCGGTGTAGGAGTTACTGGGAGGAGTGCTTACATCAGGTGAAGTCCTCCCAGTATTGCCTGAGGAAGTGCTTTGCACAGCCCACTCCAGCCCAATACCCATGTTGGTTTTCAGGGAAACTCCTCTGGGCACAGGGAGACCTCACAAAGGAGAGAAACTTGCTTGGGGACTGAAGTGCTCAGGCACTGCGCTGCGCTTTCATTCTCTGGGTACCTAAGGGTGTGTAGTTCCTGCTCAGACCTACCCCAGAGGTGTTGAGTTGGATGCCACAGGGAAGAGCATCCCTCTGGATGTGCAGTAGTGTCTGTCACCCACGGAGACATCTCCTGAAAAGCAATAGCTCCTTGTGCCAGGGCTGCTCAGCAGAGTGAAAAAGCAGCAGCCTTTACGTGTTTTGTTGAGAGAGTCCTGGAATAACACTTTAGGCCTGGTTCAAAGACACATTTTTAATGAATGAGTAATTGTTTCTCTTCCTCTCTCTAAACTGTTAGCTCCTTAAAACACAAGGGAAGAGGCAGAGAAATTATCTACCTGCCAGCTGGAGGGCTGACCAGCAGATCCAGAGTAGGAGGTTGACAGGTTGAATAAGTGACTGGCTCATGCAGGGAGAGAGATCGTGCTCTTTCCCTTCAAGAAAAACAGACATGCTCCCTCCACCTGTGAGAATATCAATGTGAAACACTTCATCCCTTCTTCCTCTTCCTCCTGGGAGTCATTTATGTTGATTTTTAAAGCTGTTCCATGGCTGAGACTCAATCACTTGTCCATGCTCTCCTTCAGCTGTCGATGGAGCTGCTGAGGGAATTGGGCACCTTCCAAAGCAAACAGCCCACTCCCATGGTCCATCCAGGCTGCAGCAGGAGGGGACAATATTAAAGATGTTGAGATGGGTTGTGGTTGTTCCAATCTGGGGATGAGCTGATGCTCCTCCAGGTATGTCCATCAATCTGTGCATGGAGTGACATGCAGGAAATGGTTAAACAAGATAAACCCCACTGACTGATGAGATGTGCTGGGTACATCATCTGGACTGGTAGCTGTGACAACTCTCTGGCTTTGAGCCATTCCTAATGGTCTTCTGGTTCCACCTGCAGAGAGGGACTATGAGTTGCCTTGGGCAATTCATCACGCCAGACTTAGGGGTGGTCTTTCAACAGGAGACATGGGAGGTTTTCCTCAATGAAATAGCTTAAGAAAATGGTGTGGTATGAGAAACAGTCTTTCTGTGGAAAAAAAAGAGTTGTGTAAATTGTTTGTGTGACTTATGTAATGCTTGTGTTCGTTCACACAGACATTAAATGCAGTTTTTCAGTAATGTTAGCCTGAAAGGGAAATCTGGCTCCTTTGCTGCTGTGCAAAACCTCCCTTTGAATCCACCACAGAAAGAATCCCCATGTTTTCCTGGAGTGTTCCGTGGGAAATGGCTGGAGGAGGAATATTCAGTTGCTTTATTCTCTTTCACCCATCCTTTCTCCCTTTACACATGCTTTCTCTGTTCAGTATCCTTGCAATCTTTGTATTTGCTCCCTTGTAAGCTGTGGCAGCTTCCCAAGGAAAGAGCTTATTTCGGTAGCTGGGGTGTACTTTGGGATGGGAGAATTGCACATCACTAGCAGGTGAAAGATCTACTTTTATGCCCCAGGTGTGTAGAGCAGAAGGCCACATTTTTTTTCCATCCATAACAGCTATTCTGTGTGCCATCAGGCAAATAGTTCAGTTTCTCTTTACACCACTTTTCCACTCTGTAATGTGTGTTACAAACGTTCTGGGGTTTGTCAGCTAAGAAACATGTTCTTTAGGACAGAGGATTTCTTTGTATGTTTATGTGTTGTAATGTCATAATTAGGGTCTCTGTGTACTGCCCCAATTCCCACTATAACATCACCAAATTATACTTGAATAAATTACACCTCATGGATATTAAATGCTCAGCTCGGTTTCAGCTCCAAATAAAAAGCTCAGATGATGGTAACTTAAACTGGCAATAAAATAGCCAGCATCACGCTTGTAAATACTTAATTTGCAAATGTTTAGAGAATTAGGCACCTGCTATAAATCCTTATCGTGGGCTTTGCACCCTGTTGGTAATGGGTGAGCTATATCTCACTTCATTATGCATGAATGTGTAATTTTCCAGAAGCATAAACGTGGCCTCCGAGGGCACGCGCATTAATAGCGTTCGAATGAACCAATTTGTTTCCTACCCAATGTGTTTATCTTCCAGCTCTTCCACCAGAGTGCTGGTGGAAAGGTTAATGGCTCAAAGTTCCCTGTCAAATGATGCACTGATTTAACCTCGTGGTGTCTGGATTTTTTCATTGTCTTTGGCCTTTAGCACGTTGCAAGTTAACAGCTGCATCCCGTATGCTGGTGGGATGTGAGAGGGTCTTCTTTAAATTATTGCACGTGCCCAGGATTAAATGGGATCCCATTTCCCTCGTGCTCATTGTGGCCCTGATTCATTTGGTACATGGACCAGTTGGAGAGGGTCCAGAGGAGGCCACAAAGATGATCATCTAGAGGTCATCTAGTCCAACCCCCCCTGCAAGAAGCAGGGACACCCCCAACTAGATCAGGTTGCTCAGGGCCTCATCCAACCTGGCCTTGAACGTCTCCAGGGATGGGGCATCCACCACCTCCTTGGGCAACCTGTTCCAGTGCTCCACCACTCTTACAGTAAAGAACTTTTTTCTAATATCCAATCTAAATCTCCCTCCCTCTATTTTGAAACCATCACCCCTTGTCCTGTCACAACAGGCCCTACTGAACAGCCTCTCCCCATCTTTCTTGTAGGCCCCCTTGAGGTCCTGGCAGACCGCTCTAAGGTCTCCCCGGAGCCTCCTCTTCTCCAGTCTGAACAGCCCCAACTCTCTCAGCCTGTCCTTGTAGGAAAGGTGCTCCCGCCCCTTTATCATCTTTGTGGCCCTCCTCTGGACCCTCTCCAACTGGTCCATGTCCTTCTTGTGTTGGGGGTTCCAGAACTGGACACAGTATTCCAGGTGAGGTCTCTCGAGGGCAGAATAGAGGGGGAGAATCCCCTCCCTTGACCTGCTGGCCACGCTTCTCTGGATGCAGCCCAGAAAAGCACATGAACATCATTTCCAGACAGAAGCAGTCAATGTTTTCACATGCAGATGTCCAAGGAAGCCATCGAATTGAGGATATACATATAAATAGAACTTATCCTGATGCTGAGGTTACAGACCTGAGCTCTACAGAAATTAACATTCACCCTTGCAACCTAAAGATGATTCCCCAGGTGCTTAACTATGACTGCAGCTCTGGTGTTTTCAAGGCAACTGGAGTGAATTAGGAGCAGAGCCATGCTCAGTGATTGCTCACCTCCTTAGGTGCCCAACTTTGAGAACTGCATCCCAATTAGATATGCTCCAATTATTACTACTATTAGTTACTTAACATCTGTCGTTGAAGGCTCAGGACAGCTTTGTGTTGGATGCTATGAATACATAGCAGAAGAAGAAAGAAAAATAACCTGAAGGCACTTACAGTCTGAGCCTTGTGGACAGAGAATAAATGCAGTTGGCTGGGGAGCCAGAGGTGGTGGGAAGACAGCTGTGAGACATTGGATCGAGCCTCAAAAGAAACCGATGTCTAAATCTGGACTGTGAGCTATTACAGCAAATAAGTAGCATTAAGTAGGCAGGAATGGCTGTCTCTGAGTGCAGGGAATATTTATTTCTAAGCTTGAGTAATAATTACCACAGTGAAGTCAATGAGTTTTAAAGGAAATAATTAGGCCACAATTACAGAGGTGGGAAGAAAAGCCAAACCCCAACCATGCAAGCTCCCTCTTCCTCTGCTAACCTCTCTCCCTTTCCTCCCCTGCTGTCCACTTGCTGTGCTAATCTGGAATTTGAATGAAAATTTAAGTGTATCTAAATGTAGCCTTGCCCCTGGGAGAGGGAGTGGATATGTCATCAGGGATCTGTCAGAGTCAATAACATTTCCTCTGCAGCCCGGAGCTGTGCCTCAAGATCTAACATTTCTGTCTGAATTATCAGCTAATGCTCTGACAAATTGCCTGTGATTTTCTTTTTTTCTCCCTGAGTGGATGTGCCTGGTCTGCAGATTAGGTAAACACCGCCTGGCCCTGGTGTGTAGCGGTGGCTGATGATTTCCAGCCAGACCTTTCTGTCAAGCCGTGGAGGCGGGAGGGTGTCGGGGTAGCGTTACCCACACCGGCTGCGATGCTCCTGGGCTGTTACAGCCACAGCTCTGCAACACACCGCAGCTGTGGTGTTCAGGAGAGGCTGTGACAGCCAGAAGTGATGGAGAGTTTGAGTAGTGCTGCTGTAAAGGAGGGTTTGCTCTCAGTGACCATCTGGGGAAGCACAGTGGGGTGGGTGTTGGTGCAGGCTGCCTTGCTGAGATGGGCTGGGGTGCTGGGGTTTTTCCGCGCAGAAGGGAACAGTGACTGGTGGCCCAGTCCTTGGGCACTGAGCACAGCAAAACTGCCAGGTGATTGTGCACTTGTACAATGAAGTCATCTTTGAGAGGAAAAACTGTACACAAGATACAGCAGAGGCACCTGAGGGGGTTTGTTTCTCTGACCACAAGATTCAAACACCTCTTGACCTAAGAGAGCCATCACCATCGCTGTCTCTTCTCCGCTGCGTGATCCGAAGCGTCTGTTTGTGTACTTGCTGTGGAAGTGATTTTCCTTGAAGCATGAGCTGGTTTTCAAACACTGTGGGCGTAGTGACAGTCTGTAACTCTGATTGTGAAATAAGATCATGAATGAAGGAGGGGTGGGAGAAATTCTCATCTGAGTGTGGCAAGATTCTAAGCTGTCATCATCAGGATTTACCTTAGCTGTTGCAAGCCTCTTCTCCATAGCTTGGGGAGATACACTCTCCCTTCCCAGCCTTTTCCTGATGTCCCTGTTCTCATGCAGTTTTCTGGCAGTGTAACCCTCTTGCTCTGCTGCTCCTGCCTGAAACAGCCCTCCCAACCCCTCAGCAAAGTGCTTTCCAGCTCAAAACAGGCTTTGATCAGCCATTCCCATTGCTAGTTATTAACTGACACAATAATGTTGTTGCCTCTGCTCTGCAGCATTTGGGAATGCAGCAACACTGCAGTGTTCCTTCAGGCTGTGAACCCCGGTGTCCCAAACCCATTTGAAATTAGTAAGAGTTGGGTACTGACTTCTCTTAGGCTTCTTCTGCAGATTCCAGTCTCTTACAGGACTGTGGAGTGGTAAAAACTATTTGGGATATGCCTTCTTCTGGGCACATCTAAAGGCAAATAAAACCCCTGGGAATACGAGAGCTGTGGGACTAGACACAAACCCTGTAAAGACACCGAGGTGCTTGACAGATGAGCAGTGGCACCAACCTGAAACGTCCCTGTATACTTCTAGGAAGCCAAATGACTAAATGTAGAAATATTTATAATCTTTCTCAGGTGTTCATATAAACAGGCATGGCAGACAGTAACAGAAATGCAGTTCTGGGTTCCTTCTGAGCAGTCTTGGGCTAGACATGCAGCTGTGTTATTTCATACACTGCGGAGATTTAAAGAGGGAGGAGAGACACAAAGGCTTTGCAAGATACAGTGTTGCACTCAAAACAGTTATTAGCCAGAAGTAATGAAAACAACAATACTGAGTATCAATATTTGGTAATTGATATGTAATAAAATTATTAAAATGGAAATTAGTTGTAGAAATTGCTGTTTCTTATTAGAAAATATTTTTCCACCTGAAAGTTCTGATGGGCTATATGTAACATATGAACTGTCCAGAATGAAATCCCTTTTGTTTTCGTGTAGCAGTGGATGTGTAGTGGGCACACAGATAAACTCTCTAAAGTCTTGGGAGATAGCTTGTGATTTTGGTAGAGCAGAGATCTGGTAGTTAATGGATACTGCACTGGCCACCTGAACAGATGAAGGGAAGTGAACGGGTCATTCCTTTCAAGAGTCCTTATGTGTGGCCAAGGTTTGACTAAACAGAAGTAGTGGATGGCTTGGTCCATCTGTAGGGCAGCTGTGTCCTTCTTGAACCTCAGCTGCTGGAGACCTCATCCAGAGGTAGACCTTTTGTGAGCTCTACAGTGGGACACTGAGGTGGGAGCAAAGGTTTCTAGAGAAAGCTGTGGGGTTGCTTTTCTTTGTTTTGAAGAACATACTGCCTTTTGCTTGGCCAGAAGGTCCAACTGACCCTGATCTGGGGGAAAGCAGATGAGGATGAAATCTGAGTCAGTGGGTAGGGGCCACTGTTAGCAAAGCAGAGCTGTTACTGTCCCATTCCCCAAATACCAGGGTCGAGCAAGAGGGGTAGCACAGGGCTAGGGCTCAAGATTTCAGATAGAGAAGCCATAAGAAAACTGAGTCATGAACTATAAAGACTTTTTTATTTTATTTTGCTACCTACTTTCACACTAAGTTAGTGAAGGCAGAAATGCAATAATTTGCCAAGTGCGATACATTAAGGCTGTTTCTCTTACCCATTAAAATTTCATGTTAAAGTTCCACAGACAGGTCTTGGTCCTATTTATAGGTATCTTTCTTGCTTTCAACAGTATTATTAAACTCTTTCGTTACAGAAAGCTAGCCTGAAAATGAGCTGACCTGGTAAATAAAACATAATGCTTGTTTTTGCAAGCATGCCTCTTGCCACACAGCAATATACCGACCGGTATTTT
Organism: Heliornis fulica; assembly: GCA_013399135.1. Classification (NCBI taxonomy): domain Eukaryota; kingdom Metazoa; phylum Chordata; class Aves; order Gruiformes; family Heliornithidae; genus Heliornis; species Heliornis fulica. Next base: position 293,408 of record VXBZ01007175.1, read on the forward strand.
CCCCATACGTTTTTGTCAACACGTTATTGCATACGGCTACTTAAACATTACACCAGCTCAAGTACATTCCCAGAGCACTTGCTTTTCCTCTTGATTCCAGGTGGCAGTTACAGAAGCCACAAGCAGGCAGCAGTGGGTAGTTCCTGACCCCCAACACCAGGAGGAACCTGGTGGTAGTTCCTGACCCCCAACACCAGGAGGAACATGCAGGGGAGATGGGAAGTTTATTCCCTGTATGTTCTTAGGCAGCTCGAGTGTCTGCTTGGGTTCTTGTGGCCTTGAACTGCATCATGTCAGGTGCTTTGAGGAGCTGTTTGCATGCTGCTGGGGGCCATGGTGTGTGAGGGATGGTCCACAGGTGATTCCTGCGCTGCAGGAGAGGCTTGCTTGGGGGCTTTGGGGTCCATGTGGGGATAGATGCTGCTGTATCCCATCCCCTGGCATTGCACCTTCTGCCTGCACAGGGTAGTGCTTGCAGCTCCCCTGGATGTTACATGATGACCAGGCACTGAGGTTAATGCTCCTGAGGGATGGGGCAGCAACAGAGCCCATGGGCTCACTCAGGTAGGTGGTAAAAGCTGATGGAGGAGGGTAGCCCTGGCCATGGGCCTGCTGGGTAAGCTGCACTGAGAAGCAGCTGGATGAGGGATCTGTTGGGGCCAGAGCATGGGCTTTGGGTTTGTTTTGGGTGTGTGGGCCATGTGGAGCTGGCATTAAGGGCATTGGTCACAGAAGCATGGACTGGTCTGGGTTGGAAGGGACCCCAAGGATCATTGAGTTACAACTGCCTGCCACAGGCAGGGACACCAACCTCCAGGCCTGGAGCTAGACAAGGTTGACCAGGGTCCAGCCAACCTGGTCCTTTGGGAGGAACACGAAAACAAAATTTGGAGGTGGTAGATCACTTTAGAGGTGCTTCTTCAAGTATGACTTTGAGTGTCCTTGAAGACTAAAGTGCTTTCAACCCTTCACCAGCTTTGCTGTGCAAGATATGTCACAGCTTCAACCATATCCCATCCTTTCCTCCAGTTAAAAAATTCAATCTACAGTATCTGCTACAATGAAACATGCTAGCAAAAAAATAAGTCTTCAAATGCTTGTTAATTATTCTGTTAATCAGGGGTTTCTGCTCCATACCATTAACAAGGCAAATTAAAGCAGGAGTCTGTGGTGCCCAGAAAACATCTGCTCAACTAAAATGAAACGCTAAACAAAATGGCCCCCCTCTGTGGCTTGTTTTCATCTGTCTGTGCCTGCCCTCAGAGAGGTTGGGAGGGCTGCCTACTCCTGGAGAGAGCACCAGTGTGGAGTGTGACATGTACAGGGCAGATGCTCCTGTGCTGTCATTTGCCACATCAAATGATGCTCAGCCCTACGTGCTGGAGTGGGATGGTGTAAACCAGAGACTGGACAGGTTTCACTGCACTGTAACTTTGTTGTTGTGTTTTGACCTTGGTTTTAGCTCCTTTTTCCTTTTATAAGCTGTTCTGAACCATGGCATTGAACCTGAAAATGAGTGTAGGTGGCCTTGATCACCCTCTGCAAAGAGGCTTTTCTTTTAGTGGGTGAGTTGGTCTTAACCTCTGGTTTGGGCTCTTCTTCCAGTTCACCTTTGTGCATTTGAGTTCCTTCTCTCGTTGTCTGGTTTGAGGTTTCTTTGGCTGTGAGCATTTACATTTCAAAACTGAATCCTACTGCATGTCAGGATATTCATCAGCTGTGCCTTCAAACTCTCTGTCCATGCTTAAAACCCTGCTGCTCTCTGAGCCTGGGTTGAGGTCACCACATTGCTTCTGCCAGCTGATGAAATGTTTTTAAAATACTTCTGCTGCTGTGGATTGATTCTGAAGCTGTTAATGTAATTAGTTTTGGGGATTTTTTTCCCCTTTTAGTTGCACATGAAACAAGACAATGAACTTGCATATCTAGACCCATCATCAGCCTTTCACCAGCTCTGGTTAGTGCTCCCCGAGGTGCAGTCAGGACAGAACACTGTAGCAAGAGGTACAAAAAACATCCCTACATAGAAATCCTGGCAGTTGTGAGGGCTTGCTACCCTAACTTTGTGTACTCTTCTAAAAGCTTTTCCACATATATGCATGAAAATATGTCTTTAGCCCATCAAAGACAGAATGACAGAGTCATTCAGGCTGGGAAAGACCTTGAAGATCATCAAGTCCAAGTGTTAACCTGGCACTGCCAAGCCTACTGCTAAACCATGTCCCTAAGCACCACATCTACAGTCTCTTAAATATCTCCTGGGATGGTGATTCAACCATTTCCCTTGGAAGCCTGTTCCAGTGCATGATGACCATTTTGGTGGTGAAGAAACCTGCTAAACTTCTGGATTGTTCCACTTTTTTACTATATGTGCTGCTGAAACAATCAGCCTGTCCAGCTTTCTATACCAGCAAAGCATCTGGATTCTTTTGAAGTAAAAAAAAAAAGCCAAAGCAGTAGGAGTTTTTGATATTTTTCTATGTTTACAATGAGCATTTAGTAGCTCTCTCAGAGGTGTTTGAAAACAAAATTCTTTCTCTGTTGCTAATTAAGTTCTTTCCTTATCTGACAAAGCAGGGATAGTCAGCTGTTTCCCGGCTTAACAGCTTCAGGAAGCAGAGTGGTGTGTGTTGACTCAGGAGTTACTGGAATGGAACCAGATTCGATAGATAATGTATCTTATCTCCCCAGAGAGGCCATAAAGAACCTTACTTTGAGGTATGCTCCAGGTGTGGGGTAGAGTGGGAGCTGGGCAGGAGTGCCTGTCCTCTGCAGGTTTAGCAGTTTGTTGATTTTTGTACTTCTGTCTGCCTGTTTCCTTACCCTGGCAGAGATGAGCCGTGAATTTGCACAGACACCCTTCTTCATTGTCAACCTTGGCACTGCAGACACTCTAGAACTAGTGTTCTCTGGTTCCTCCTGCAGGTAAGGCTTAGTTGGACATGCTTGCAGTGATGATGGATAACGATCTCACTGGCTTTCCTGGGATTTATACTTAAGTGGAGGTAATTCAAAAGCAGAGGTGCATGTGCCTCTATTGACCAGATTTTCCTGTGTTTCTATTTTCCTATACTATGTATGGGATTCAAATATGGGAGGATCAAGGGCTCTTCCTGCATTTTAAACTGGCTTACAAGGAGCTGGGCCAGCCTAGGAGAGTAACACTTTCCAAGAAAAGGCAGCTCTTACACAGCTTTGGTGCTTTGCTCTCCTGGATAATCAGTGCTTTAACTAGTTCCAGCTCTTTAAATAGTATAAAACAAGGAACCTACTTTTGAAATTAATACATCTCAGTTCATATCCAACAAATATATGGATTTTATAATATTTTACATTCAGAGCTTCTAAAAGCTCTTGTAAAAGGAATTCCCAAGATCACAACTGCTCAGCAACTAGACAGGATTCTCCTTTACTACAACACATTAGAATGAAAAACTTACCTGCTGGAGATTAAACTGCCTACTAGTTTGCATGAGCTCAGTGCAGATTAATCACATTTTAGCTTAGCTTGAAAGATACCCATGAGTTACGTTCCTAGCTGAACACATGGGGCTACGCCTATTCTTCAAAGACATGGAGGAAAACTGTTCTAGGGGGACTCAGTTACAAGTCAAGTGAGTGATTTTCAGCACTGCTTCATAAAGTACAGAGATAACTAAAGAAAATTAAATCATCCAGGGGGGGAAAATGGTATTGTGTTAGCTGCAGGTTTGTCCACGTTCCTCTTTTCCAGCTGTGGATATGTCTGTGTGGCTTCACCGTGCAGTTGGTGGTAAGCAGTCTGGGAAGTCATGGTATGCAGACAGCCCTTCCCTGGCCCATGTTGTCTTATTAAATGCTCTGTTTGTGTGTGTTTATACTGCATTTCTTGATACCTGAGCATGGTGTCAGGATGGGGGTGAACCGTGGGTGCTCCAGCACCAAACCGAGTCCAGGACCCAGAGGAGCTGCTGTGGTGTACATGGGGATTGTGGTGGCCCTGAGATTCCCCTCAGTGCCTCGGTCATGTGCCAGTTCACTGTGCCTTTCTGTGGCAGTGTGAGCTGTAGATAGATGTAAGGAGGATTCCTGCTGATTCCTGACAGATCTCTCTGGAAAAGTCACTTGGATGTATAAATCTTTATGAATTCTAAGGGCAACGTGCCACCCGTGCCAGGCAGGGATGGGGATGCAGCATCCATGCTGGAGCATTGAGTCTTTCTTCTTGACTAGTGCATCAGTGCCATCATCAGGGTGGCTGAAAAACAGAAGTTCCACATGACTGTTGGTATCTGTGGTGGAACAAAACTGGAATAGTGTTCGTGGAGCAACATGAAGTGGGTCTTTCAGGATAACTGCACAGCTGGCAAGTATGACCAGCAGCTGGGACTGTGAGAGGCTTTGTTCAGACCCTTGCACTGCGTACGAGCTGCTGGTTTGTTGGGTTGGACCTGGGGGATGGTTATGCTGCTTTGCAAAGCTTTGGTGAAGTAATTGTTCTGTGTAGGAAATGACATTTTCTCAGTGGAAGAAAGTATGTGATGTGCATTAGTTTAGCACCAGGGAGGTCTGGAGGAAGTAGCTGTCTGGCTTCCTTGGAAGTATTTTTGTATTTTACAACTTTTCACAGCCTTCTGTACTTGATCAGATGAAAGAAGAACCAAAGAACAACTTGCTCTGTTCTGAAATTACTACAGAAAGTGTACATCCACATACAGGTAGAGCAAAGTTACAACCATTGGAGTTATTTAAAGAGCCCATGACAGCATCTAAGCTGAACCAGATCTTGAAAGATCAATCAGTGATTGTCCCTGACATCAGTGATAACATCCTCTGGCTCTGAGATGCTTCGATACCGGAGATAAGCCTGACATGAGAACCACAGATCTGAATTCAAATGGGGGAATCAAGAAGTCATTTCTAGTTTGATTTGTCCCCTCAATCTGAGCTATTGTTTGTCAGCAACTTGTTCCCAGCTTCCCTCATTGTAACTCAAAACTCCCACTGCCCTGATGTGCTGCCCCTGCCTCTTGCTAGGAGTTAACCTTTGTAAGGTCTGTCAGTCAGGTACTTTTAACTGAGAATGTTAAAACAACAAGTCCATCAGAGATACTCTGTCTGCCAACGTTTGCCCAACCTGCCTGTCTGAAGGGCTCCCTCCTGGGCTGTCTGCTGCTTTCTTGCCCTAAGTACACACTGCCACATCAAACACCCATTGACACCCATCACAGCCCCCCTGCACCCAGCCAGGCTCCCCATGGGAGCGAGCAGCGAGCCGTACGGGCTGCCAGCAGCACTCTGTTTCCTCGAGGGGGTCCTGAAAAAAAGAAAGTTAATATATAACCACAAGCCAAAAAAAAGTTAAGAGTGCTTGTGCTGTTGTTTATACATTTAGATCCTGTGATTAAATTACATACATAATGCATAGTGTTTGTAATACATTATTAATAATAATAATACTGTCTCGTGTTATTCGCCTCGAAGAGGCACGCTCCGAGTGATGGTTCATTGGTCTGTTCACACACAATTTTCATACATCTCTAAAGATTACCATTTTAACAGCTTTCTGTATGGATACTGCCAGGCAGTTACATTTAACAGTGCATAAATCTAATTCCCTCCGCACTCAATTTTCTCAGGCAGCAGAATCAATTTGAATCTGTCAGGATTTTATTCTAAAGTCTATTAATGCCTCCTGCCTTTTTCTGTATTTCCCCCCTCCCCTTCTCTCTGTCTCTCTCTTAACAATCTCAGTCTTTCATGAATTCATTCAGCTGCAGGAAAAGATGCCCCACTGATACAAACACTCTTTTATCTGTACAACAGAAACCTAATTAGGTGTGAAGGAGACACAAGGAAGGTCACAATTAGCCCTCCAGCAATAAAGGTTAACAGTTGTGAAATCCTATAATAATGCTGTTGAACTTTGTTATTATCAATAATGACGGCCTTTGACAAGGTCAAGTTCATTATTCTTGACAGCTATCACAGAGGTGCTTAACATCCCCACCTCATCAGCGTGGCTGTGCAGCACCTTCGCTCCCAGCCACCGCACCATCCTCTTCCCGCTCACACGTGTGCGCCCGCTCCGTACATGTGACCTGCTCACACCTCTCCTCACGGGTAGATTTCAAGACAGGCTTTAATATGTTGTTGTATGGAGTCCACGCTGAAGGATCTCTCTCCATGCCTTGTAGTTATTGTTTAAAAAAATTAACACCTCTGGGGTTTCTTCTCCATGCTTGAGTGAAACGATTCTGCCCAATTAAGAACTTAACTGGAGATGGTAACAAGAAAGTAGGAGGAAATGTGTCCTGGTAACACAGCAGTTCAGAATAGAGTGGAAACAACTGCATGCTTTGTCATTAAAAGCCAATGGATCTCTGACATCTTCAGAAGGCTCCCGGGGGACAATGCCAGTGCTGGGCACTTGTTGAATCTGCATCTTAATATATATATATTAAATTAAATATTAACTTAAATATATAGAAAGGAATGGATTGTAAACCAAACATTTTAAATGACTCTTTATAGGGTCACTTTTATGCCTGTTGAAAAAGGCTTCCCAGCAACTTGAGTCCACCAGAGATGTACATTCCTTTTTACTAGGGCTCTTGAAGGAGCAGGATCACATCCCCGACTGCTAAACCCGTAACTTAGTGCTCAGGTTTCCTTTACACTGAAATATGTGGTTCCATGGTCATTAATATCAGATCAGTGCCCTGCCAGATCACCTTGCCCCAGCAGGTGTGGAGAGGTGATTTCATTTCCTTGTTCAGAAGTGGAGGAGATGATGGGGATTTGATGCCAATTCTACTCTTCCTTGCCTGCAGTGTCAGTCTGGCTGATCCCTCACGCGGGGGAAAGTGCCCAGGTACAAAGAGAACAAGCAGAGCCAGTTGTCCTCTGGGCTATCTGACAACATTGCTCTGGGTCTGCTACTCCAGATTTAGAGGTCATCTGGCCCGAGGTATTAGAAAATGCCAAAGTTGTATTTTGTTGCTGTTTCTATACATTTACACCATTCTGAAATTTACACAGGGGAGGAAAAAAAGTCTCCCTTTTGGTGCATTGAGCTCTTTACTCTTTCACCTGCTCACTCTTGAGTTTTTAAGGGTCAGAAATCATATTTAACCTTTATTTTTCAGTTCACCTGCAATTTGGACAATAACTCAATGAGGGGGAAATTGGGAAACTCTTGTCCTAGGCTACTCCTGGACTCGGTGGAGGGAAGGAGAGAGGTAGAGAGAGGGGCACTTCAGATCCTGGGTGGGCTGAGGAGTCCTTGGAAGCTGTTCTGTCCTTGAAGAAGTTTTGGATGGTTACACTCCTGAATTAAACACCTCAGAAAATAATGTTTAAAAAATACTGAATAATGCTTAACAGTAAGTGATAAGCTTATACTGTAGAAAGTAAAGCCATAAAACGTATATTAAGGGTAGAGGGACAGAAATACCAAATACATGTTGTATACAATAAAAAAGAAAAAAGTTATAGATGAAGATGGAGATTTAGTTCTTGCACTTCCACTGCTTCTCAAGGAAGATCTTTGCCTTCCCAATTAAGATTTCATCGCATCACGCTAGCAGCAATGGCTGCCCCCTGCCAGGGCTCCAGGTAATGCTGCACTGGGACTTCTACAATTGTTAAGCCTTATCCCACTTAATTAAAAAAAAAAAAAAAAGTAACTTTAAAACTATCCTTTCTGTCCAGCCCATTGGAAAAAAATCAGTAAACCAGGATATTCTTCAGGTTATTTATGCCTTCTGGTGCAGAGTGGGTGCTAGCACAGCGTTGTACAGTTTCAGAAGCTTGTGTTGGGAGGCAGCCACAAGGGCAGAAGTGTAACAGTGTCTGTGCTCCCTGCAAACTCCAGGGCTCATGCAGTGCTTGACAAGACAAAACGTGCAGAGAGTACTTCTGAATTCATGGCTCAAGGCTCAAGTTCAAACAGCATTTTCAGGGAGAGCAGGCACAGATCAATGGACACCTTAAGGATGTTTTTCCCGTTCTCTTGCTTCATTGACTCCCTGCTTCCACGTGCATCAGATGCTGAGAAGCCCATTTGAAGCTGATGAGAGCTGTCACCGCTACACTGATGTTTGCAGAATTGTGCTGATTTACACCAGGAGGCGAAGGCACCTTTTAAGGATCCCCAAATGATGAGAACCCTCCTGTCTACAACTGATCAGACTTCCCTGTAACATGTATCTTCCACATGGCTCCACTCTCCTGCACCCCTCCCTCTGACAGTATGCAAAAACTTGCAAAAAGGAGATGTTGCAGCAGAAAAGAGTGACCTTTATTCATTAAGTGATTCGGCTGTAGGAGGAAGATTAAGCTGTTTTGCTTCCCAGTTATCCTCATAGCAGCCACGGGGCATTTATCTTGCTTATGTTTCTGTACCACCACTCCTGCGCAGTTGGTAGGAACTTTTATTTGCATAAGGCAGCAGATTTTTTTGTTTATAAAGCCAAGGACATGTCCTTGTACTTCAGCAAGAAGTTTTATCAAATGATTGACATTAAATGCCAATTTTATCAAAATATTGATTGGAGGCGTTCTTGTGCTTCCATTGTATCATATAGATGTATCTAATCGCATTTTTATCCAGCCAGTGCAATATGTTGCTTGCCAGACTAGAAAATGATATATTAGCCATCTGGGCAATGGGCCCAACCCTGGGCAAGATTAGTGCTTCAATTAGCTGTTGATAGCACTCCATTAGAATATTGGTTTCAAAGAGCACTAAACAAGAATGTTGTGCTTTGATTTTCAGATTTAATTACTTCCATCAGGGCTATAAATGAACTCATTAGTCTTAGTGACTCTAAAACCTAGAGACAATAGAATGTTATTGCTATTGTTCTTATGGTTTGTGCAAACATCACTTTGAGAACGCTATTAGACATGGCCATCAACCTTTCCTCTCCTCCTAATGCAGCTGGAGGGGTGACCCTGCGCAGCAGCTCCGGAGTCAGCGGGAGCTTGATGCCATTAGGGTGGGCTCTTGTGGTGTGGTCCCTGTTAGCTGATCACAGCTTTATAGAATCATAGAATCATAGAATTTTTTAGGCTGGAAATGACCTCTAAGATCATCCAGTCCAACCATTAACCTACCGCCACCAAGTCTACCCTTAGACCATGTCCTCAAGCACCGCATCTGCCCGTCTTTTAAACACCTCAAGAGATGGGGACTCAACCACCTCTCTGGGTAGACTTTTCCAATGCTTGATGACTCTTTCAGTAAAGAAGTTCTTCCTAATATCCAACCTAAATTATCTGGGGGTTGTTACACACAGAGAATGGTACCGAGGAGTAAACTTAGGTTTCGGCATGACTGGGGTTCTTCTCCTTTCAACGTATTTGTGTGGTCTTTTGTTCTTCCTCTACCCCTCTACCTTGTAATTTGTTTTAAGGTTTGCCAGAGCTTCTGTGGATTCTTGTGGCTTTAATTTTTTTAATCCATTGCATCAGGATTTCATGACACTCCCCCCCCAATTTTGTCAAAGAATATTCCTTTTTTGCTAATTTTTTTTCCTCTCTTTACCTTTCCCCCTTGGCCTAAGCAGGCAGTGCACTGTGTTCCACGAGCACTGGGCTGTTCTTCCAACATGACTGTCCCTGTTCTTCCCAAAGTAGAAGAAAAAAACCTGAATGGAGAAGGGGAGCATGGAGGCTGGCTGTCACCGCCCACTGAATGTGATGTGTTGCCATTAGTTCAGCAGTGTCACATTGTTAAAACCTTAAAGCTCAGAGCTTTCTGTAATCTGAGGGGAACCTCAGCTGGTAAAAGTCCCTTTGTTTTTTCTGGTTTCTTTCTTCTACAGAGGAAGGATGCTGTGTGTAAATAAAGGATATGATGCTCTGCACCACTGACATTTATTAAATTAGAGCTGTAATCGGTACAGTATGTCTTAACCATAATATTAATGTGCCTAAACCAGTAAATGCTATCACATTTAAAGTCCAACACCTGTTTTGTATTAGCATCTGGGTAGTTATTTCATTTTTCATTTTAATAGAATATTCCTTGATTAAATCCAGAAGTCAGTTGTAATTTTTAGCTCCCAACCCTGCATACATCTCAGAGTATGATTCAAAAAGCCTACTCTCACATCTTAAATACATTTCTCCTAAATTTTGCCAGACTGTTGCGATAATGTTGGGAGTTTAGGGAAGTGAATAAACCCACTGAATCCTTTGACATCACTCGGGATGTTACCCTTGGTTTCCAGCAAGCCAGTCCTCTGCAGCTGGGAAGAAGTGTGACTCCATCCTTCCTAGGCCTCTGCTGGTCCCACACCTCTTTCCCCTTCACCCTCTCCTCTCTCACCCTGTCCTGTATGTTGCTGGGAATCTGCAGCAGGAATGTGATATTCATAGGCTTGGAGGCAAAGGGGAAGTCCCCTGGAGGTGTGTCACCGTGTGGGGCACAGCGAGGTGGGATGGTGGGAGCGGGGAAGCCAGGTTGTGAGGTGCGGCAGCCTCTTCTCAGTCTGGGTCCCTGCCTCTGTGTGCTGGCAGGGGATGTGAGCCAGCCCAGAAGGAAAGAAGACACCTGGTATGGTCCAGTGCAAAGCCCATGGTGGAGTCAGTCAGAGTTGGGATGTGGACTTGAGTGACTTTCTTACATGCTTTCCATGCCATTCGCAGTCGTTCTGGAGCCAGTCTCAGGAGTTTAAAAATAGAGCGATGTCTCTTGCTCTTCCCCCTCTCCCACTCTCCCTGCACTTCCCATCTTCAGGGAACGGGCTGATGGATGTGTTTGTTTTGATTTGTTTGTTATGCTGAAGAGATGGGAGGAGTGAGAGTGAGGAGTCTTCCTCCATGGTCACTGTTTTGTCTAGCAGGCTTTCTGCTCTCTAGGGCCAGCTCCCATAACAGTTAAACTACTTCTATTTTTAAAACTATCTGGACTGGAGACGATCAGGCAGGTGATACACAGAGTCTCTGTCAGCAGATAAACCCAAGATCACTCTGTTGGCTTCTGGCAAGTATTTCTAGCCTGATCCTGTTGTGCTTCCCTGCTCTCTCCTGCTGCAGTGGTGCTCCTGCAGTCAGATTTCACCAGGTCCCACCTCACTGGGGTGCCAGGGGGGACCTGGCTTTCTCTTGAGCCCAAGACTGATGATTTTTTGTAGCTGGATAGTGCTCACAGTGGGTTTCAGATCTAGTGCATACCAAGACCAAGGGAGATGTTGTGCTACAGATGCATAAGGTGTGGTCCTACTAAGAGTGGGAGAAGACCACTGGAGACAATGCAAATACCCAAGTCCTCTGCTTAGGCTGTCCTGAACTTACCTGCAGCAAAAGGACAGACCTTCCCGTCACGCTGCTCAGCCTGACTGCTATCTTGGCCTTGAAGGATGACACAAGCTTAACTGAGCCTCTGTGTAAAGTTCATCAAAGACCTCTGTTTTAGAATCACCAGCAGAGGTTTGAGCAGTATTATCCTAAAAAATCCTGAAATAAATTAGAATGAACCCAAGCTGTAAAGCAGTCACAAGCGATACACAGATTGTCCAAACACCCTTTGCTTTCAGTGTGTCACAGATCATGCAGGACTCTGGCATAAACGACAGATGTAGAAAACAAAGGATTTTTCTTGGCACTCTGTTGCCCCCAGCAGATCCACTGCTGCTCCCGAGTCGTGCTCAGCCCGAGAGCGTGGCTGCACCCCAGCACTGGTATGGTGTCCCTGGGACCTCTCCAGCAACATCACGCCAGAGCTCCTGTTTCGTAACGGCAATACAGTGGTTTATTTGAAGGCTGAGCCAACTTTGTATGGAAGCCAAGTATGTCTGGCTTGGCACCGTGAGCGAGCACCGGAGCCAAGCAGCTGGAGCAGACTGTATGTGTATTTAAAAGAACAAAAACAGAGAGACTCTTAAGTTATCTCCTGTAAGAGGTCAATCAGAGTGCCAGAATGCAGTGCCAGGTTTTGCAGCAAGCTTTCTCTCTGGTCCCTCTCCCTGCATGCCTACAGATCCAGCTCCCAGGCTAAGCCTTGATTCTGTGATTTCCCACCTCTCCTTCTATCTTTGTTCTGACAGTCTTAAGAGCCCTCTTGGCTCTAGAAGCATGTCCAGTTTTCAGGAGAGGATGGTTTTCCACAAGCTGGATGCAGAAGACTTTGTGGAGCTGTTGCTGAAATATTGTGTTATGTGGGCCAATATACTGTCACTACAACTTTGAGATGCCAAGCAAAGTTGTGCCATCGTCTCAATGACATCTTAAGAGTACCCTTGCCATTCTAGAGTAGGATAAGAACAATTACTTTGGGCTGGTTTTGAGCTTCAGTCACTTGATAATTTTCCACTATATCCATTTGTGGTTGGGCCAAGATAGGGGTAGAGTGTCAGGAAGGTCCTGTCTTTCCAGTCACACCCAAGAGGTTCAAGCCATGTTGTGAGACACCTACTTGTTTGAGAAACTCAGGGGGTTTTAGAAATTAGTTAAATTTGAGTGAACCTCAAAAGGCTTGCTTTCATTCAGGATGTAATGCATCACTCATTTAACCCACTTTCCTTGAACTAGGATGTGTTTGGATGCTGGGTAAGATGGTTCCTTTTCCTGCTTGGGCACCAGGAATGCTTCAGTTCTCTGAACCACAGACTGAGAATGAGAAGGAATCATGGTGGATCATGAGATATTATGAAGTCAAGGCACACTTTTTCCTGTCTAATTAACAATTTTACCTGTGATATTAACTCCACGTGTGCTTATAACACACCACAAATGAGAAATCTGGAAACCCATTTTCAAAGTGCTTTCCATTATACAAGTAGCATGAGATGTACCGTAGCTTTTCAGTAAATTGGTTGGTAAATTGTTTTCTCTCTCATCTTTACTGCTATGGGAAAAAAGTGTTAGCTTTAGGTCTCTGATTTTTGGGGGGGATTTGTTTGCTTATTTGTGTTCTTAACCATTAGCTCAAATCAAGGAAATAACTCAGATAAACATGTTTGACCTGCGAACAACTGCATGAACAAAGGGCAAAGCCTGTTTACCAAGGTAAATCTTGGAGAGCTTCTGGTGGTGAGGTGGATTGTCACATCCAGTGGTCACTCATAGTGTCTTGCTTCAACACAAGTGACTCGTGAAATAGCCCTTGATCTTGTGCAAAATGTCTTGGGGGGTTGAATTGAGGTTACACCGCAGTCCCCTCCCAAATCCAGGCAAGAAATGAGGTGGCAGCTGAGGAGTAACCCAGTTAAGGGTGAGGACCTCTAACCTGCTTCTGTGCTCTCTGAATTGTCTGTGAGAGTCACAACCCTTGAAATGAGAAATCTGAGTCCTTCCCAGAAAATGTTTAAGACTCCTTATAAACAAGGTGATGGGATTGAACTGGAGTCCTGGTGAAGGTGGGCTGATTTCAGTACAGCATCGGACAAAGTCTTCACTGTGCTGCTGCTGGAAAGCAAATGTCCACCTGCAGCATGGACAGACACTGAACAAGTGACTGTCTCAGCTCTGTTAGGGACCCACTCAGGCCTCACAGCAATTTCTGCAAAAATGATGTGCAGGCAAGGAGGAGAAACGGTGATGGAGGAAGATGTTCTTTATAGATGGGAGAGGCAGACAAGGAGACCTGGCTTTGGCCTATCTCGCACAGGTTTTGTCCCCTTCTCCTGGGAGCTGGTGTGTGGGTGAGGAAGACCATGATCCTATGATTCTGTGACCCATGGTGCATGGGTTGCACGTGGAAGCACTGCTAACAAGAGCCCAGCTGCAGAGGGTTTGGGACACTGCACCTACATGGGCCAAGGCTTTAAGCAAAAGCAGATGGCAGAGAAGACACTGAGTTGGGGGCAGCAGATATAAGGGAGCAGGGCTGCGACTGTCTCGTGTTTGCACTGTGACAACAGGCAGCAGCTCTGCACAAATAGGAAAGGCTTTTGCTTCAGACCTTTGGGACAGCCTCTGTGGACAGCTCCTTTCTCAGGCACATCTGGACACCACAGGATGATAGCAGGAGCCTTTTTGTTTCATGGGGGCTGCCAGAATCGAGGAGCAGCAGTGGGTGTGCTCCACAGGCTTCCCTCCTACCAGAAATGCTGGTGTTGAATGATGCAGCTGGGGCTGGAGATTGTGCAGTGCGTGTGTGTGCCCTTGTACCTCAGTGAGGAGTGGAGGAGAGGTTTGGGACAGGTCTGGGGAGCGCCTGATGGGTTATCCTTGGTGTTTGCAAAGCTTGAGCTGTCAGAGCAGACTGGTTTTGCTTGCTTTGCTTTGCTTTCCTTGGTTTTTCTCTGCTGCTCCTTTTCAAACTGGGTCCAGACTCCTTGTGTGTAAGCTCAGGGTTTGTTTTTTTTTTTAAATCACACCAGTAAAATCATTTGGGTGGAGACATCCAGCTCTGGGGCTTGGAGGAAAGCTGAACTTACCATCGTGCTCATCTGGAAGCACAGTCTTAAGATTGTTTCCTTGGAAGAGAAATGAAAATGTCACCAGCCTTGGCTGCAGAGCTTTGTAGGTGAAATACCCTTTCGAGGTTCCTTATTCTGGCAAGGGTGGGCTTTTAATGGTCACATAGATGTGCATGAAAAATACAGGAAGAATGTGTGTGTGAGGGCTGTTGTGCCTATTATCTGTGCATAAGTAGCATTGTGTTTATTATCTGTGTTTGTTTAGCTGAAGTAAGATGGGCATTAACATTCTGTTTCAGTCTTAATTAGCGGCTGATAAAAGCACAAGGTGATACTTAACAGTCTTGACAGTGTAATTTATCTAAAATTTCCTAATAATATGGTTGCAGCAGCCTTGGAAGGGTTGCTTTAATGACTTTCACACACTTAAGGTTTGGTACCAACAATATCCAAGATGTTGGTTGCTTAGGAGACAAAATTAAACAAAGCCAAACGCTTTTATTTCTCCCCCTTTTTTTTTACTGCACAGAGGATTATCTCACTGCAATATTTTTCTCTATTAAATACCTAAGCTTTAGGTGTTTATAAGAATGAAAAAAATACCCCTAACAATCCAGATCCCCTATTAAATCAGCAGATGGCTCCTAGAGCCAAATTAGGGACCTGTGATAGAACAATAAAAGCTCTGCTTTATACAGTGCACATGTTGGGAGCTGGCAGTGTTAAATGAGACCTCCATGCAATCTGCTCTGAGAAATAGCCTTACTGGCATTGACCTCTTCCTTTGTATAATTCAACACTGTGTCATCAATTGCAATTGCACAGACGTCTCTGCAATTTAGCAGACCTTGTATGGACTGACTTTCCCAATATTTGTTTAAGATGAACTGTATAAACTTGTTATTAGTAGTCTGCCAGAGTCAGGAAGATAACAGTATTTGCATTAAGCTACATAAAATACAGCATCTGGGCAAGGTGCACCCAGTGCCTTCCTAGCAAATGGTGCTGTTTCAGGGTCTGCTGCTGATCCTGACAGAGGCAGAAGTGAAACTCCAAGCAACTTAAGTCAGGGCAAGAGTGTGTCTTGTCGAGGTTGTGAAGAGGTTCTGAGCTTGGTATGGCCCAGTTGTTAAGTTTATGGTGGTTTTAAAAGGCCACTGGATTCACCTGAGGCATTGCAGGCAGCAGAACGTGGCTGTGGTGAGATCTGACTGATCTCATCATCTCAGTTGGACATCTGTACGTTCCTACTGATTTCACTGAGTCTTAGTGCTGCTTTCCAGCAGCTTATGTGATGTAGGGGTACAGGGGTACAGCCCTTTGGAGTCTATTCTCAGGCTTGTGGTGACCCACTACTGTGGTGACTGTCTGATGTAAGAGTGGTGGAGCTCTGGAACAGGTTGCCCAGGGAGGTGGTGGATGCCCCATCCCTGGAGACATTCAAGGCCAGGTTGGATGAGGCCCTGAGCAACCTGATCTAGTTGGGGGGGTCCCTGCTTCTTGCAGGGTGGTTGGACTGGATGACCTCTGGGAGTCGCTTCTAACCCTAATCATTCTGTGATTCTATGACCCTCGGTGCAAGCATGGGGTCACTTTACCTCTCAGTGTTTCCATGCTCCCACTGCAGCACCAGACCAGCAGACTCAACTCCCACTGGAAATACTGTGGTGGCATAAATCCTGTCCCTCAGAAGCTGCTTCCCAGCCAAAAGGATGCCCTTGTGCAGGGATCTCCTCATGGGACATAACACATGGTACATCAAGTGGGTGCCTGTCTGGTGGGAAGTCACTAGTGCTGGTAACTGGAGCTTCTGATGGGAGGCAGGGGAGAGCACATGGACATCTAAGCCTTTCTTAAGCAATGGATTTCATTTCCCCTGCTTGATCGTTAAGCCTTACTGCTTAAGCTCGACCGTGGAAATCAGAGTCCTGGGTAACCTGGCAGGAGATTTCTCCCCCGTAACCCAAGTCCGTCCAAGGACACGGCGCTGATTTACCAATCCGAGTAAGGGCAAGGGCAAACGGTTCGTACCGAACAGTTGTTTTCCAGCTGCTCTGTCGCGGTTTCCAGCCGGCGGGACGCGCTGGAGGCGATGCGCAGAGATGCACTGCCCCCGTCTGTCACCGCTCCGCACAACGCTGCCTCCTCCTGCCTGCAGGCAGGACAGCCTGAGCTCTGCCATCCGTGCTGATGCCCATCTTGATGGTGAGCTGAGGTCGTTCTGGGTCTGGCATTCATCCGCTGCTTGCTCACCCATGTCTGCTTCTCTGGAGACATTCAAGGCCAATCTGGACGTGTTCCTGTGTGAGTTAATCTAGGTGATCCTGCTCAGGCAGGGGGGTGGACTGGATGATCTTTTGAGGTCCCTTCCAACTCCTGATGTTCTGTGATTCTGTGATGTCCTGGAGTGATGGATCCTAGTGACAGCTGCAGCTCACAGCAGTCAGGGCTCCAGAGTGTTCTCCAGGGTTCTCAAACTGCCCTTGAGTTTCCAAACCTAACAGGACTGGTTTTTTTCCCATCCCTTAACCTAAGGTTATTAAACCACATGGTTTCTTACAGTTGATGGCAACAAAACACCTGGATTTTCCCTCCTGCACAGAAAGCCTGGGGTAGGGAGGAGTAAGGACAGAGCCCAGGCACAGCAAGGCTGACGGTAGCAACATAAGGGCACTATTTCATTTTTCACTGAGTTTGTCTTTCTCTGCTGTCTCTTCCTCCCCACAGTATCTCTGCATTGATTTTTCACTCTGCCTGTTTATAAATGTTTATAAAGCATTTAGGGAGCCTGGGGAAGAAACGATCCCTAAGTACTTAGTGGAGGAAGAACTTAAACACCGGCTGCTGTATTTTTGCTGATGCTGGGCAGTATTTCATGCCATGCAAAGCCCTGCTCTTAGGACATGGGGATGATTCAAGCAGGGAAAGTCTTAGTGCAGCCCATCTACAGCCAGCACAGTGCAGCCAATGTTGCAGGGAGCAGTAGGACTTGAAAGAGCATTGACATTTACAGCCTGAGCAAAACCCAAACTCCGGTAGATGCTAAAGGAAACAAGTACACATTATTCCTCATTTACTGTTTGCTTTGGGCAGTGAACCTCATTTTCATGTGAAATACTAAATGACCTCCTTGTCTTCCTTCCCACCCACTGAGTGAAGTCTTTTTGATGAAACAGGAATGGAGATGTTACTGAGCCAATAAATATATTTATTGGTGCTATCATACTGTTCATTGGAGAAATTAAACCAATCAGGGGCTTCACTTAAACTCCCAGGAAAGATGCAGGAATTCACATCCCCATGTTTCTGACATCCAGAGTGTTAGTGCAGCAGCAGTCTTACTTTCTCATTAGCCTCTCTCTGCTATGTTGCTGGGTGTATTTCTGTTTCCCTGCACCACTTTGGCAGCCTTACAGCACCCAGTCACGTAGCAGTGTCTTTAATGAGGAGAGAAAACTGCATATGCAAAGGTGGAAATCACCTCTGCCTTGCACAGGTGCAGGAGGTTCCCCAGAGCACCAGAGAGCTGGGGTCAGTCTGGTTTGAGTGAAGCATTTGATTCAGCATAAGCTTTTAGCAGTGGTGAAAGACAAAACATGCACTGTCTAAAAAAGGCTGAGAAATGAGAGAACTAATTAAAAGTTCTGGGTTTTGTTTTGTTTTTATTTGATATCCCCATTTCCCCCTTGGCATTCTTCTTACAGATAGCAAATAGGGTGTCTTTGAAGCCACTGAGGTTTGGTGATGCTCTGTTCCCCACCCCTTTTCACACAGCTTCATCCAATTCCTCCTACAAAGGCCTGAAAGCTGTTGAGGGGATCCTGCCTTTCACTCCTGCTTGGTGCTACTGCTCTACCACATCCTTGACTGGGACCCTCAGCTTAGGGAGTTCAGTTGGATGGAAATGAGCTGAATGTCCATACTGGGGTGAAGGGACACAGGTGAGACAGCAAGAGCCCAAGATTCTCCTGCTCCTCTAATCTGTTTGCAGTATGGTTCCTCGCAAGAGACCCATGGCACCAGCAGAGCTGGTGAGTGGTAATGCAAGAGGCAAAGTGCTTTTGGTGTGTTCTCAGCTGTAGCCAAATATTTCAAGGAGGTGGAAGGTGTCTTAACAAGGTGAAGAGTTTAAATGAATTCTGTTCCAGCTGAATGTTCATTTTGTGTTCTCAAGGGTTTAATTTTAGCAAAGTGCTGTTTGCCTAACTTCTGCTGATCTCTCTGCTTGAGTGTGCTGAACCTCCAGTCCTCAGAGCACTGAGGTGTGTTGGAGGCTTTGATGCTGAGGGTGCCAGGAGAGTTACACTGCTAGCTGGGGGGAGATGGGGAAGGCCACAGCTTTTGAACCACAACGGGTGGTTGTCTCTTAAGGATTTGGTAAAAGCTGTTCCGTGGGGGAAGTTAGCTGAGTTGGTATCTGTCCTGGCCAGGACAGAGCTGATGTCCACAAGCAGCCAGCACAGGTGAGCTGAGTTGGCCGGGGCTGTTTCCACACCTGACATCACTCAAGCCCCTATAAAAGGGGCTGGTGGGGCAGAGGCAGGGGTGGTTGCAGGGGGCCCTTGTGATAGTACAGGGGTCTCTGTCAGCTTCTGGTCGGTTGGTGAAGTATTATCACTCTGTGTTATTGCTGTGTGTGTGTTATTGTTCCCCTCTCAAAGTGCTCATCAGGAAACTGTCCTTATCCCAGCCCATAGGGCTGGGTCTGTTTTGTCTCCTTGAGAGAGGAGTCAGCAAGTGGCTGTGGTGCTCAGCCTCTGCCTGGGGCTGAACCACAACAGCTTTTTTTTTTAATAAAGCAGTTTTCTAAAGGAAACTTGTTTTCTGCTGAAGTTAAAATGTTTTGCAGGAAGGTGTCTATTTCAAAGATGGTTTGGCAGAAATGTTTGGAAAGGGATGTTTGTCTTGACTCCTTTGTTTGGTGTGAGCTGGGTTGGTTTTGGTTTTTTCCAATGTTGCAGTGAAGCTTCTAAACAGAAGTGTTCTGAAATGTCTGTTCTGCAGAATGACTTAAGGTTTTGCTTTAATTCAGACTGGCAGCAACCTTGGAAACATCAGGGTGCTCTGTAGGTTTAGAATTCACCAAGCTCTAGGTAAGATAAGATGTTTTTTCTGTAAGCCTTGTTTGTAACTGCTCCATCTTTCACCTCTGTGGGTCTCTAGCTTGGCTCTTGGGTGTAAGAATTTGTTTGGTAGTGTGCCTGTAGGAAAGGGCTTACAACTGCTAGTGCGTGGCTCTACTTATCTGTGCAATGGAGAGATTTGCTTGAAAAAGAGCAAGTGTTATCAAATGCAGCACTCAAGAATTTTGATAGACTAGTGCTAGGCCAAGCCTTCAAAAGGTGTCCACTACTAAATGGTTTGGTCTGGCTATTAAAAAGAAGAGATCTTGGACCTGCAGTGAAGGTGTGGCCCATGGGGCTCTAAGAATTGGACATGGAGGAGGGACTTATCTGGCTTGGGCTGCATGATGAACTCCATCCAAGATGGAGCAGCAGGGGTAGGCATTGTGTGTCCAGATGGAGAGTTTGTGCTTGAAGTGGTTTTGGGTGGCTCTTTCCACTCTGATATCTTGAGGAGGAGACATCTGTGTGGGCTGGGACTGCACCTGGTGGGGTTATATTCCATCCAGGGTCCACATCACTTTCTTCTCACAGTAGCTAGCATATTGCCACTGTGGAGAAGTCCTTTTTGGGCACACCCTAAGGTGACAGAAATGACAGGTGTTGGAGCTGGGTGGCTGGGACCACCAAGAAAGCCATGCTGGCACAGGAGGGGCTGCTGTCCCAGGCCACTGGCTCCCTCATGGCTACTTTCTGTGCGGCTGGTCCTGAGGGGCAGGACACAGTGTGTCTCTAATCCCAGATGTTCTTGGGGCTTTCTTATCTCTGCTGGGCTCTGATAAACCAGTAAAGCTCAGAAATGTTTTGATTTAGATAACCCAAAACTTGAAAGCAGCCAGGCTTACACAGTCAATAAAACAAAACTGTCTCTTCGGCACCGCACTGACAAGGCTCTGAGGAAAGACACACAGAGAACCTCTCCACTAATATTAAACTGATTTGGCCATTTTTATTCTATAAAGGAGGCTGGTTATGAGATTTAAAAAGACTCATATATCATGCTGCCTCATTAATTTTCCATTTGGGCTCAGCTGTCAGAGGATACCATATTAAACTGCTGCCTGGAGTAGTCTTCGGTGGCAGAGAAATGATGTTTGATACCCTTTGCATTTCGCACAGTCCATATAAAAGGTCTCCTTGATTTGCCATCCCTATTATTTTCTGTCAGAGAACCCTACACGGCCTCTCCAAAATAATATCACCTCTCCAAAACCCTGAAGGTCTATTTGTGGTTTCCATGGTGATAAAATGACCCATAATATTCTTTGACTACTTCAGTAAATGAAGGACACAACTGGGCCTTTGAAGAATAATAGATTTTTTCTTTTTCTTAAGAAAAGACATACTTGTGAGCTCAAAAAAAGGGAAGGGGGGGAGAGAGGATGAAAAAGATATTAAGGGAAGAGATTTGGCTTGTAACTCAAAGGGCTTTGTGTCAGCAAGTACAGCAGACAGCACTTGTTGAAAAATAGACCTTGAGCCATCTGGTACCAAAACAGAAGTGGGATATAGCCCTTGTGATGACTGAGATGAAGGAGTTTTTGCTGTAACTCATTTTTACAATAGCTGTGCTACTTAATTCTGAATTCGGTGACACGCAGGGCCGGGCGCTGCAGGTGCAAGTGTGTGGGTAAAACATTTTTTTTCCAGGAACTGTCAAAACCCTGCTCTGTGCTATGTAGGAGGGAGGATGGGATTTTCCAGCAGAGCTGGCCTGGGGGAGAAGTGGGTGGGAAGGAAGCAGCGAGGCTTTTCTCAGGGTATTTGTAGGCTTTGTGGAAAAGCCAGGTCTCCACTTGTAGTGCTGCTAATGGCCTGCCCCCGCCATGCGTGCGGAGCGGGGTGCGTGATGTCTGGAGCCGCTCCGTGCTGTCTGCTCTTTACTCCTGCTGCTCTGGGAAGGCCCAGGCTGTTCTGCCTGCAACATCTCTAGGGCAGAAAGCATCCCCTCGCTGTGTGATGAGCCATGAGACCCATGTCTCTGTCTACTTTGCATAAAACCAGCAAGAGACTTGTAAGCTGCTGAGTTTTGTGGGAGGTGGTATGCCAGGAGTGTTCACAACGTGCTCTGGAAAGAGGTTTTTAAACAAAACCTCATCTTTCAGGTGAAGAAACAGACAGAAAGCAGATAACTGAGCTTAGTGGAGCACTGGAGGAGCTTTGCTGGGTGTACTGGGGACTAGAACACAAGGCTCCTTCCTTCCTTCCTTCCTTCCTTCCTTCCTTCCTTCCTTCCTTCCTTCCTTCCTTTTCCCAGTCTACCCAGCAGTGCACTCCAGCAAGCTGCTGGCCTCGCCGTGCCAAGCAGAGTAGTCTTTCAGGCAGAAACCTAGACCAAGGACAATTAAAATGCCTCAGAGTAATACATGTGAGATCCTGAACTGTAGAAGCAGGGACTTCCAGGGGGTTCAGCTTGTCCTGGGTAGGTGAAATCCTGACCCTGAGTTCAGTGAGCATTGAGGGGGCTGTACTGTGGAGCTGGAACATGCAGCGTGTTCCCAGGAGCCCAGCAGTAATTCCTGCTTTGGGAATTACTGAGCTTTTCTGCTGGTGGTTCTGGGCATAGGCTAGCACTTCACCTCCCAGTTATGGGAGAAACAGGCAAGTACAAAGGTGACTAAACTCTGAAGTTTAATTCCAGAGTGTCCTGGTGGTTTGTAGATCCCTAAAATGACTTTAACAGCTCTTCCCACCCTGCCTCTTCTCTAAGTTTGCTGGTGCTGCAAGGGGGGGACTAAAATCTAATGTAATTGGTTACTCACTGTTTACTCTGCGTTTTGGTGTTTTTTCTAGCTTGAATGGATTGTTTGAGGGGTTGGGTTTTTTTTTTTTGGCCTGAAAAATAAATTAACACTTTAAAAAAAAAACCAAAACCACCCACCAACAAAAAAAAATTTGTGTGACTGGTTGCTTGCTTAATACAGGACCTAATTGAGGCAACTTAAATAATATAAACAGAGAAAGAAATGAGTGCAAGTTTAAGCCAAGAAAATAGTCTGAAACCACATTTACCACCAGTCTTGAAAATTTGAGGCAAAAATCTTGCTTGGTTCCTCTGTTCCTTGCATGTGCATGCCTTTGGCAGGGATGATTGAAGTCTCTGCTGCTTCCTCTCTAACGTGAACAAAGCCCTTTAGAGCCCTATTCTAGTTTCCTCTTAGCATCGTATTTGGCTTCCTCTGGGACTGACCTTTTGCTGCCCACAGCCCACCTCCATCCTGTTAGAGGGCCTGCAGAGAGTTACTAAGTTAAACATCATAAATCCCACTATAAATGATTACACAGAGCTTTTCACTAACAATCTTCTGTGGGGATATCATGCTTGATGGAAACATAAATCATTTAAAGAACATCTGCCTAATGAGAGGCAACCTGGAACTGCTTCCCTGAGCCTGAGTTACAAATTTGTTGGGGAGGGGGGGAAATGTGAGTGATTAGACTACTTTAGCTAGTGGCTCCTGGACACAAGTGGTGCATTTCTGTTGTCATCGATGTTGCTGGACACGTGGGACTTGCCCATGTTCCCTGTCAATGACCTTTGCTTCTAGCACCGGAATAGGGGAATAAGTTGAGTTTAGTGTGTGTGGTTGTAAAGAAAATAAAATAATTTGTCTAGACAAAAAGTTCTGCAGAGTCAAATGAGGCAGAGGAGGAAAGCCAAGCAGGTGGTTTAGAGACAAGCTGAGCAAAGGTGTGTTGTGGACTGGGAGCTCTGGTTTATGAAATGCAACAGAACTGGGGAGGCTGGGAACAGGAGCCATGATTTAGGAAGAGGGTAGAGAATGTACCTGGACTCATTATGTTGAGTTTTTGCTTGAAACATCGCAGCAGGACGTGTAGCATCTGTCTGTGGGAACACAGGGTGTTGGAGGCCGGCTCATAGCGCGAAGACTGCGTTTCTCAGGGAAAGAACAAGGTGAACTCAAAGGAGAGTTTAAACTTAGGAATCAAAACATGGCTGGTAGATCAGAAAACCTCTGATAAAGTGCAAAGAGTAAGTCTGCAAGAGATTCTCATGTGTTCTTAGGATCCATCAAGCCTGAAACTGGGTTAACGAGTTGGTGTACGAGTCTGTTTACAGACGATCCTGCAGGCAGAAAACAATGTTGACACTTGAAGAGCTCTTTCTGTCCTTTCATTGGGTGTTCTGGGAAGAGTTTGAGTTTCCCACTGTCAGTCACAGTTAAGGTAGCCTGTGATTTTTATTTTTTTTTTGACCACCTGAAAGATACCTGACTGTCAAACCAGTGATGGAAGGATTAGTAGGTGAGGAGTAGCAAATCGAAGTTTTTCCATTTAAAATCACTGGATCATCAGAAAGGTGTAAATAAACAGCAGTAACCTTGGAATGCAATTGAATTGCTCTGGCAGTGCAAATTTGACTACCAGATGCTCATAGCAAGTCTTCATAACCTGGTTTGAAGCTGCTCCCTCATGATAGATCTGAGTGATGATTAGCCATAGGAGTAAGATAATTTTTAAACTAAAGTTATTGTCACACAGAGATTGTGACCACGAGATTTTGGAAAATTCATTGCCTGCCTGCATAAAAAAACTTGCTGGATGTGTGAGCTGTCTGTTGCCTTATAATGGGGTGGTTATTGGGTGTTACTTCTCAGTAAGTCCTCAAATTTTCAAGACTGGTGGTAAATGTGGTTTCAGACTATTTTCTTGGCTTAAACTTGCACTCATTTCTTTCTCTGTTTATATTATTTAAGTTGCCTCAATTAGGTCCTGTATTAAGCAAGCAACTTGGATCTTCCTACTGGGATGAGAACTGAGACCGGGAGGTCAAGAATAGTTCAGTCTTCTCCTTGTGCTGTTTGGGATGAAATCAATAGGAAGTAAATATTATTGACTGCTGTTTTCTTTCAAAAATCAGGATTCATTAAGGTGAATCTGAGGTAAACAGAAACTGTCAAGGGAAAGGAGACCAATAAATCATGGCACTGATTAAAACAATATTTGTAGTGCAGCTAATTTTGGATATTGAGTGTTGCTTGATCTCGTGGCTCTTGTTTTAACTGTCCTGTTAATCAGATTTCTAGGTTATATTGGTTGAAGAGACTTTAAGTCTTACTCCACTTAAGTACTCTTAATTACAGTGGATTGAAATTTGCCCAGGTGTAAAGAAATTGTGGTGTAATTCAAGTTGAAAGGGATCTTTGGGGTTTATCTGGTCCAACCTCTGGTGGGAGCATGTCCAGCTTTCAATGGAAACTCACTGTTCTCCTGTGTTGTGATGATCCCAACCATGGGCACTTCAGAGACTGAACCAAACAGACAGTTTGGTCCTTTCCTGAGCTTTGGACCTAAAGAAGCTACAAAGACAACATCTATGAGTAAGGTATAAGAACAGCTTTTAAAGAAATTAAAATTGCCTGCCTCTGATAATTGCTTTTTAGCCTTGGAGATGGAATGAGCATGTGCAAATAAAATGATGATAGAAAACTGATACTTTTGAAGTGTATTTGTTCTGTGCTTAGGGCAGTGAAAGTCTGTTGCTTGGGCAGTGTGGGACTGTGGAGTACCTCATTTAGGGTTGAAAAATCAATGAGGAAATGTCATGCAGTATGTTAACCCAGTGCTGGGCTGTGCATCTTCCTGCTGCAAGGCAGAGTATTTAGCCCTGCCCCTTGTGGGACAATACAAGTCTTCAGTTTCAGTCTTTGCTGAGGATTTGAAAATTTGGAGAAGCCTCATATTCAAGAAATGTTAGAGACCTATTGAAAATAAGGCCAAAAACTTGACAACAAAAAGGTTGAGCACCCTTAGATCTGAGGTTTCTTCCTATGTAACTTCATGAAAGGGGATAAGGATGTGGCCAAAAAGCACAGGTTGCCACAAGGAATGTTAGCTAGCTCTAAACGAGCCAACTAATCTTGGTTGGGAACTTTGCCTGGGTGGAACTCTTTCTCTACCTTAACTGGGTGTAATTGAGTTTTCTTTATGGTGTTAGTTTCTGCTGTGTAAGCATATGCAAATAGGACACGTTTATAGGAGATAGATTTTGGAGAAGGGTGCACAAGCAGGGGTGGAGGAGGATGTACTTAAAGTACCACTGCTGGCAAGTAGGAGTCTTTTATAGCATCTTTTAAACTTAATTGAGTAAGACAGCATGGACTAGATTGTAATTTCACTTGAGATTTCACAATTTCTTTTGGACAGAGTTTTCTGTCTTTGCTACATGTGCAAACATGGCCTTGATCAATGTGGCTGCCTTGTGTGGTGGAGAACCATGTACCTTCTCTCAGTCCAAATTGGGGTAATTTGATTAGATGGTCAGCTGGTCTAAAGAGCTGTTGCTCCACTTGATGTCAGTGGATTTATGCCAGATTATACCAGCTGGGAATGTGACCATCGTTTTTACTGAGTCACACTTCTAACCCTTGCTGTGCTCTTAAATTCCGGAGCTGAAGCCAGCCCCTGTGATAGCTGCAGGGCAGGATTTTCAGGAGCATCCAGCCTTGGCCTAACTGCTCCCTCAGCAGTCAGGGGATGTTTGTTGCATTCCTGCATCCAGCCCCAGAGTCAAACGGTTTGGATTCAATTAGGCTCTGTAGCACTGAGGATCCAGTCCTCCAGTGAAGCGAATCAGCTGCTTGTTTATGTATTAACAAAAGAAGGTTGCAAAATCGTATTAAAAGCCTCAGCCTTTACCACACCAGTGCATTGCCTTCCCTACCCTGATGTGGTGGGTTCTGGTTTGGCTTCCTCTGGGATGGCTATCGAAGCGAAGCAGCGTGGAAGGAGTAAAGCATTGCCTCCTGGCTGGTTTCCTGATGACCTGGAGGGTGTCAGTGTGGCCTTGCCATGTGCCATCAGAGCTACCGGGCACGCACGGATGGGTCTGTGTGCACATGGCAGCCCTTTGGCTCTTTGTTTGCTTTTAAACAGTGCTTCAGCTCTACTGCAGATGGTCAACTACCCACTGTTGTTTTGTGTTTGTGCAGAGGAAAACTGCAGGCTGCCTTTGTGGCTGAGCACCGTGCTCACAAACCAGATATTGTGCTTCTAGGAGTGTAGTTACTGGTGCAGGTTTGGGGTTTTTTTTTCCTGTTCTAGGGGGTGTTTAGGGTTCATAGAATCATAGAATTTTTAAGGATGGAAATGACCCCTAAGATCATCCAGTCCAACCATTAACCTACTGCCACCAAGTCTACCCTTAGACCATGTACCCTGAGACCATTCAGGTGTGCTATTGCCAGTCACTGAAAGCAGGAAGGCAGAAGAAGGGATGGTCCTGGAGCTGGCCTTTGCTAAGGTGCTTGCCGCAGGATTGTCAAGTCAAGCAGGGATTTTGGAGGAGGAAATCATTATCTGCACACTTCTTCCTCAAATCTGCCTCCTCTAACATTAGAGAGCATCTAAAAGTAGCTGCCAGTAGCTGCAGTGCCAGGAACAGCATTCCCCAGTGGGGTCCTCTTCCTTCTCTTCCCGGAGCAAGCGGGAGCTGCAGTAGGAGTCAAGGCCGGAGATAAGATGCTCGTGTTGATGGATTTGCTGCTGTTCTTCCAGATGGCTAACTGGAAATGACTGGTTTGCCAGCTTGTGTGTACCCCTTGACTCCCCTCCTACCTGAAGCATATACAGCATTTACCTTTTCCTGGACCATGCTCTTATCTTCTGCTGCTTGGAGAGCCGGAGGTGCCAAGGCAGCTTTGCCTTTGGCCGGGTGCCATGTGAGTTGTGTCTGAAAGGGGGTGGCAGCTTGCCAGCTCTGTCACGCCTCTTGCAGTGTGAAATCCGAGTGGGTGAATTCCAGATACTTCAGTGGGAAAGGGGAGCGGCTCCTCCGCTGCCAGTGAGGGCTGCTGGTGCCTGCAAGCATCACCAGGCTCTGAAGAGTGGAAGACTTAGCACACAGTTATATTACACATGCTTCTTCCTCCAATGCATGGGAATTCGTGTGTGTAACTGGGAATCCCAGCATGCCCATCTCTGAACCCACCCCCAGCCCCTCAGCTTCATGAGCTGCCTTCACAAGGGTCTTGCAGGTTCAACTTTGTGCTGATCTTAAATTTTGTGAATTCTGGAGTTTCATGTTTGTTTCATTACTGTGTTTCAGTGCTTCAGGTTAGGGATTAACACTTGATGAAAGGTTTTTAACTTCCAGAGACTTACCCTGGGTTTTGTATTGCCTAATTCTGTATGGACTGGGGCAATAGGAGAAAACACGTTAAGGGAGTGTTAAACACTTTTTCTCTCCTGTAATTGCCAAGCCCTGTGGCCTGGGGTTGGGTCTTAGAGTGAGTCAGGTCTGGGGCACTGTTCAGACAAGCCTGTGCTGGAACCTGGAGTTCCTCACTGCAGGAGGCTGGTTCCTTCTAGCCTACAATGTGCCCAGCCTTCTTGTGTTGCTGGTGGAATCCATGGGACATCTGCTGTGGGACAGGCCTGTTTGGGTTTAGGCCCTGCTCTGACTTGGTGTGATCTAGAGAGGGGACAGGGCTCTCCTCCTGGGAAAGAGGTGACTGAAGAGGATATGAGCAAGGGCTGTAAAACCTAGAGTGAAATGGGAAAACAGCATAGGGAACGGCCGTGTGTTCTCTCTTCCAAGACGTGACTTATGGTACATCAGATCAAACTACCCCATGGCAGGTCTGAATCCAACAGGACATCCATCCTTGCACAGGGCACGGCCAGGCAGCAGCTTGCCTTGCCATGAGGTGGTGTGGATGTTGGATGGTGATGTGGCTCAGAAAGCAATTGGATGAGTTCAGGGAAGAGATGTCCATCGGGGGCTATTATATATAAAAGATTTCATCGGCTGAGGCCCCAGCGTGGGCTTATGGCACAGGCACACACTTAACAGGTTCCAGCAGAAGGGGCTTTGGGGACAACGCTGATCATCACTGCTAACTTCATCAGGTAGCTGTCATGCTGCTGAGAAATGCTTCCAGTGCTAACCTACAAACTGTATCAGCATCCCACTGCTTCTTCTCCCTTTGCTGCCTGCATAAAGGTCAAAGACAATGATTAAAAATAAATAAATAAACCCGAGAAACCCCCACTGCCTCCCTCGCAGGTCATTCAGGTTTGGAATAAATCATCTTTCTATTTCTGAAGGCACAGATGACTTAAGCCAAATTGCATTTGGAGCTGTTATCCTCGCACTTGTGTTTTATTTATGCTCTCGTGTCTTGTGCTAACACTTTGTGAAATATTTATTTGCTCCTGGTCTCCCGCAGCTTGGCTCTGGATTCACGAGGCTCTCGCTGTATGTCTCAATTCCGTGCAGCTGCATTATGTCAAGGAAGGAGAAAATGAAGACTCCAATCTGTGTTTTACATTAGAACAATAAGCTGCACACCACTGCAGGTAATGCCACGCAACAGGTGTGCGTTGGGTTTGCACGTGTCAAGCACGTGGGCTGTGTGAGAGCAACAGAATGTGGTTACAAACCCCTCTTGTCTGATGAACAGCTTTGCTTCCCAAGCTTGTCCTTGTGCTTCATCTGCAGGTCCTGGGCAATTTGTGTGAAAGAGTTTGGGAGGAGATGGAAATGTCCTAAGAGGCTTCAATACATGATGTTAGTGGTTTGAGGGATGCATTAATTACAATTTTCAGAGTCTTTTTTTTTTTTTCTGTAAGAAATGCTGTAATTTACTTTGTCTTTTATCCAGGGCTAAAACTCTGTGGCCAGAGTCAGTGCAGTAAGCATCTGAAATGGCTTCCCCAGGCACAGAGCCAGCTTCCTTCCCTCAGCCTGGAGGGGAATTGAGCTGCGGCAGTGCTCTCTGCAGCTCACCAGCTAGGAAGGATGAAATCTGCATGCTGGCTTCTTTCTCTCCCTCCCTTTATGAGAATGTTAGTGCCAGTGTCTTCATTTGAATCTCAGCAAGAGGATCACCTGCATTTGCTGTGCTGGGCTCATGATATTGGCAGGTTTGAGATGCTGAGGTGCAGCTCTGATGCTTGGCTGGGACAGCAGCAGTCTGTTAGAGAGACTGTTCTCCTGTTTTGAGCTCCCAGCTGAGGTCCTGAATGACAGTGACTGGCTGTCATTCGAGGTGAACTGTTGTTCAGTGATGAGTATAAAATGTGCAAGTGGTTCTCAGCCCAGTTATGGATGGACAGGTTGCTCTAACGTGAGAACCAGCAACTGGGCTGGTCCCCTATCCAAGCGGAGCTGCCAAAGGTTTCACTCATACCGGCTGCAAACTGTGTGTATCTTTAGAAGGGATGTCTAAAGTAAGACTGGGTTGTAGCACACTGTTGTGCTGTGCACGAGATTTTACTGCTGCAAACTCAGACTTTGTAGTCTGATGCCATCACTACAAAACCTTTCAAAGTCTAAATCCAGTTTTAGGTAAATAATTTTTTATATATACACATGTATGTGGGAAAAGAGCTGCTAAGCTGCTGTTGCCACTTCTTGCTGAATTATTCCAACAAGCTCCTTCTGGCGTTAGCTTTAAGTGACATTTGCTGTGTAAATGACACTGACATTCAAGATGAGATGTTGGCTTTTGCAGGCTTGCAAATTCCTCCTAGGGTCTCCCAGGAGAAGAGTGCAGCAGAGAGCTGCAGCCTTTACAACAGGTGCTGCTCTGGCCTCCCGAGCCATTTGCTGTCTGGGGAGGAGAGTGAGTGAGCAGAGCCTTGTTCTCCAGGGCTTTTTGCTTCCATGTCTCTGGGAAGCTCAGGGACATGTGGATTTAATAGTTGTGCTTCCACAACTGCTGACAACGAACGCAGCAAAGGACCAAGGATGAGCTGGCCCTGTTTGCTAAATGTGCTTCACTGAGGATGGAGTGAGGGTCGATGTGTTTGAAGGACTGATCATTTGAATGATGGGATACCTAAAACTGCTGTGCAGTGATTGCACACTGATCCTGTAAAGGATCAGAAATTTGGTTTAGGTGATTCATAGCTTTGCTGGAAGAAATTGGGATTTATTTATTTATTTAAACATAGAGGACAAGCTTTAAAAGCTGTGGGCAGAGCGTTTTGAAGGACAAGTGGGAGTTAGTTGCCTAATTCCCATTGACTTTTGGGGAGTTCTGGCTGCTGAGCTGCTCTTTATGCCTTTCAGAAATCTCCCCTTAGTCTACATAATCTCTCTGTAACCCCTTTTTAATTAGCTTATCTTTCTGGGAGAAGAGACTGGGAAGTCATGTTCAAAGATTATTGCTCTGTCTAGCAGCTGCTAGAATAGACCAGTTAATGCTGGAGAATCTTTCTCCAGGTCCCAGCAGCATGTCTGGTCTGCCTCCCCTGTCTAATTTGGCCAGGGGATGTAAACTGCCCTCAAACTGTTGTTGAAACCCATTTCTAGCCAGTAACACTCTGTGCTACAGCACCAGCTGGTCATTTATCCAGATAGCCCAGCTTTGAATCTCTTGGCAGAGCAAAATATTTGAAAAGGAGAGAAATGAGTGACTGGGGGTGCTACAAAACTGAATGCCAAGAGCATGTGTATGCCAAGCAGGAGATAATGGTGCTACCTTTACTGTCCCAGGCACTCCATCTGCAGCTTGTGCCACGACCACACTCCTGCTGTTTGGGATCAAGAGAAAAATGTCAGTCCTGCAGGCAGTGTTTGAAGATACAGCATAAAGATGGGGAGAGAAAAATCAAAGTCTCTTTAACGGGAAGTTGGTCTTCTCCAGTGAAATTCAGGGTATGGGTGAGGAGAGAGCTTTGGAGCTGCTGAGATTGGTTTTGCAGCTGTAATAATAAATTCAACTCATAATTGGTATAATGAGGTGTAAACACTGAAGGAAGGAAGGAACCTGTTGGATTTGAGCCCTTGAGGGAAAAATTATAGTGTCACAGAATCACAGATTGTTAGGAGTTGAAGGGGACCTCGAAAGATCATCTAGTTTCCCCCTACCCCTTGCCTGAGCAGGATCATCTAGATTAAATCACACAAGAATGTGTCCAGATTGGTCTGGAATGTCTCCAGAGAAGGAGACTCCACAACCTCTCTGATCAGCCTCTTCCAAGGCCCTGTCATCCTCATAGTGAAAAAAGTTTGTTTATATTCAGATGGAGCTTTCTATGTTCCCGCTTGGACCCATTGCCCCTTGTCCCATCACTGGCCAACACAGAGAAGAGGTGTCGTGAGGAGACAATTCCCTAAAGCAGACAGGGAAGGCAGTCCCAGGGGCAGGGGGAGCTGAGAAAGAGAGGACTGGCAAACTGGTGACTGGGAAAAATACTGGATGTTGCAATGGGAGAAAAAACTGCCTTCTCCTCCTGTATTGTGGACCTTGCCAGGGATGGAGGACTGAGCAGTGGCTGTGTGTGAAGCTGATCAGAAAACAGCTTCATTTTAACTTGCAATGTGTCTTGGAGAGGAGAATCAGGGAGAATTTTGGGGATGGAAGAAGGGGTTAGGCAGCTGTAAGTTCTCACTTTTCCCTGGTCCCTGTCATTAAGGAGCACTGATCTGATGATCACTGATTTGGTGACATCTCCTCAGGTTTTGCATGCTGGGGGTTTGAGGTCTGATTCCCTGTGTGCTGATGTGCAAAGACAGGATGGTCAGTCTGTACATGATCACATCCAGCAGTGGTGTGTCCTTTGAGCAAGGAGGGCGTCTCTGGATGTTGCAGAGGAGGTGGGTGTTGTCACTAAATGGAGCAGCTCTGCTGGTGGGAGCTGGGTGAGCCTTGCCCCTCCATGTGCGTTTGGGAAGCATTTGAAGACCCCTCAGTGGAAGGCTTGGTGCAGCTGTAACATAGGTCACACACAAATGTGTTACTTTTTCATTCTTCTGGTAGAAAAATAGTGAAGAGGAGGCTGAGCACTGTCAGTGACCACCCCAAAAGGGGGTGAGCTGACTCCTGTCAAGCTACTCTGAGGGGGAAAACAAACTCTCCTGTATCCTTGCTCTCAGCAAGTCCTTTAAAGCATCACCACATCCTAAGCAGAAGAGCTTGAAAAACAGCTGCCTTCTCTACTCCTTCTCTGCCTGATGAGGTTAATAATAACTTTGAATGCATATGTACAGCATTAGCTTTCATGGTAACATGCATAATTCAAATCCCCCAAAGAACAGTAGAGCTTTGAGGAAGCAAACTTCCTTAATGTACTGGGCAAGGATCCAGCTTTTACCAGCTGTTGAGGGTTGATGTACAATTTTTGGTTAAGTGAATAATTTATCATGGATATTATCTGTAGTGTATCACATCCCGACAGTTTGTAGGCCTGTGCATATGGCTCTCGAGATGCCACGGCACTGCCGTATGCTTCATGGCCCATTACCACTTCAAACTCCCTGAAGATGTTTTCCCCTGTGTTAAGCACGTTAGAAGTACAGTGGGAACACTGGCTTGGTGCAAATGCTGGCTGGGTTCTCCCCCACCCCATTATTAAGAAGGACTGTTCAAACTCTGTCCATAGCCTTGTCCTTTTAAATAAACTGCCTGGTACCTCATGAGACAGATGTGGGTTATAAATCCTGCAGAACACCTGCCCTGAACTCATCCCCAACTACCCTTGGTGACATGGTTGGGTTGTGTTGTTACAAATCTTCCTACTGTAGCTCCAGTCTACTGTATGCATAAATCAAGGCTTCTTTAATCAGACATAGAGGCTGCTCTGCCTCTTGTTTTCACAGCACCAAAGCAGGACTGGGACATGCTGACAGCCTCTGGGAGAGGTATGTAATGCCATGCCCCAAATTCCAACTGCAGATGTCCTATTTCTTGGGCAGAAGGAATGCTGGAGGACTTCATAGTTTATGTAGCTGCTGTGGTGCAGGAGAGAGAGAAAACATCTGGGTTGTTTGTCAAGTTGATTGCTTATATAGGAAGCAGCTTCCTATGATAAAAAGACTGAGTTGAGATTGAGAGCAAGCAGCTGTGTAGCTGTAATTACAGCTATGTGTCCATCATAAGGACCACAAGCTTCTTCAGTTACAGAACCTGCTATTTTTAAGTTCAGGGCTTCATGTCCATGAGAAGTGAAAAAAAAAATAGGGAGGGAGATTTAGATTAGATATTAGAAAAAAGTTCTTTACTGTAAGAGTTGTGGAGCACTGGAACAGGTTGCCCAGGGAGGTGGTGGATGCCCCATCCCTGGAGAAGTTCAAGGCCAGGTTGGATGAGGCCCTGAGCAACCTGATCTAGTTGGGGGTGTCCCTGCTTCTTGCAGGGGGGTTGGACTCGATGACCTCTGGGAGTCCCTTCCAACTCTAATCATTCTATGATTCTAAGTGTCTTTCTTCAGCTGTTTCTTGAACTCCTGAGTGATGCTACTGGTTGGTGGTCACCAGGCTTGCTGTGGCTGATGGTTGTAAACAAATGAAACAATCCCTGCATGAGTTTTTCACTTTAAAGATGTCTTGAGAAAAGGTGCTTCCAGCATAGGACCTTTCCCTGATGCTGGATGAATTATTTCCCCTGTGTATTACACTCCAGTTGTTTCCCCATGCAAAGACTGTGTGCCACTTTCTCTTGCAGTCAGTAGCAATCAGGTTACTTTGGGTGAGTTGCTATTCTTTTGTTTCCTGACTAGATTGCAGTTTTTACATTTTCAGGGGCATTTTTCTTCTTTTTATTTCTTGTTCTCCTCAGTGTGCATATTGGTCTCAGTTATCACTGTCACATGCTTTACTGTTAATGTGGGAAAGGAGTAGGAAAGTGGTGTTGTGGTGGCCAACACAAATGTGGCTGGTTTCAGGTGGTTGGAGCACATCTGTGTTTCTGACAACATGCACCCTAGAGACCCTCTGGCAGCGGGGACCCTTCTCCTCTGCATGTTGATGATGGGAAGGCAGTGTCTTGTGTCGATTATTGCTCTCCATCTAGTTATGCAGGGAAAAATGTGGAGTGCTGTGATTTGCAAACTCCTGCTTTGCTGCAGAAAGGAAAAGGGGACAAGAGGAGTTGACCCCAGCTGAGGGACCTTGGAGCTGTCTTGGAGCAATTCTGCATACCCCCTTCCCTAAAAAGAACTGAATGTGGGTAAGTTGCAAGGTGAGGAGCTGGGTTAATCCTACTAGGATTGCAACCTGTGCTTTGCTGGGGTCTGGTCAAAGCTGCTGCTGGGACCAAGGCCAGTCTGTGCCTGGCCAGGATCAGCTCAGAGGGTGCACTGCTCTGTGGCTAAGTGCACTTGCTGCTAGCAAGGGAATGTTTATCCAGTGTGTTGATTAATTAACCTTGAAGAAGGGTCAGGTGGATTTATTCAAGCATTTAAGTAATCTCCATAGTAAACACACACTCTTTGAGTGTGAAAGGGTTGTCTGTAACCCTGGACTTGGAATAACACTGTCTGGAGTTTTTAGCTGTTGTATCCTCACAGTCTGGGTCTGACATGAGTGGGGTTTGTTCTGAGTTTACATACCCAGTTCTGTCATCTTGTTCACTGTGGCCATACGTAGGTGTCTTTCCTGAGGACTTGTGTCTTGGTGCTGGCAACCTGAATTCTCAAGCTCCCTTTGATCATGATGTCCTGACAGGGTCTTCTGCTGTGCTGTGTTCCCTTTTGCTCCTGCTCCTCTTTCACCCTGCTGCTTTATGCATCTTGGTTCCACTCCTTGTGCCCTTCCATTTTCACAGGGGGAAATTTGATGGATTTTGCATCAAAAAGTGTTAGTGGTACACTCTGCCTCCATCAGAGGGTTTCCTCAATCACAGACTCACAGCCTGGTCTGGGTTGGAAGGGACCCCAAGGATCATAGAGTTCCATCCCCCTGCCACAGGCAGGGCCACCAACCTCCAGGCCTGGATCTAGACAAGGTTGCCCAGGTCCTGATAAAACCTGACCTTGAACACCTTCAGGGTTGGGGCATCCCCCACCTCCCTGGGCAGCCTGTTCCAGCACCTCACCACTCTTTCTGTGAAGAACTTCCTCTTGATATCCAATCTAAGCTTTCCCTCCTCTAACTTCTATCCTTCAGTAGCAAGACCTCCAGAGGCATCATCTCACTCGACACCTCTAGCTTTGGCAGATAGATCACTCAATCACACAGTACAGTACTGCCTCCTTCTAGTATTTCTAGAGGGATTAAACAATGCTGAGGATAAGATCAATATTTAAACAAGAAGTTATTGAACCTGGTGTTCCTTTAAAGAACATAATTTACTGAGCTGAATTACAAGTTCCCATCTTGAATGGGGGAGATTTGGAATAGGTCTTCTTCCATAAACATTAAGCCAGATATATTATTGTGGAACCATTATATTAAATTAAGATGTAAATAGACGTCAAGGTTTTCATTCTTTGTGGTAACTGGTGTAACAGCTAGAGGAAAAAAAACCTTAAACCACCCGATTGCTTCAACTCCAAGTGCAAGAATGACATCTAGTGGCTTCAAGGGAGACTTCTGGACTAACCTCATGTGAGACTCCAAGCAAGGTATTGGGGTTTTCCTTTGCTGTCTTATGCTGGGGATCAGACTCCTAATTTTGAAACCGTCCCATCTGCACATTAAAAAAACCCTCTTGTTCTTCAGGTTTGCTTTGCTGTAGCTGGTTTCAGTGATCACAACTTCGTCCTAGTTTTGGTAAAGCTTATATGAGCTTAGAAATATTTTCTGCTGCATGGTTAAATGAGTGCCACCTGCATCACAAAGCTGAACTAATACTTGTGTTTTCTTTAGCTTCAAGTCATGATGAAAGTGAAGGCAATGACCATGGGGTTTCCAGCACTGTTTTATCTGATGAAAGCAGAAAAGTATGAGAGAAGAGCTGTCTTAGATGGTGGAAAGAGCAGAAAAACACCTATTTTGTGGATTCATGTCGAGCATGTGCCGTGCATGCCCATGTCCAACTTAGGTGAAACTTAAGGTAAAGTGGTTGTGGTTTGGGTTTGGGGTTTGTTTGTTTTTTTCTTTAAGGTATCAGTGCATCATTTTGTGTGTGGAGAGACAGCTGTTTGGCAAGAGGTAGAGCTCAGAGTTTGGATTTGTATTTGGATAGCATCTTATTTCAGGAGGATGGGGAATTTTCTATTTGATACACAGGGTCATTGGGAAGTGAGGAAACCAGCTGACAAATCAATTTGATTCAGAAATACTGGGAGGTATTTTATAAGTAGCTGTAGCTCAAAAGGAGAGACTTGTAAAAGTGCCTCAAGAGGATGTTATGGTCTTCTCTATATACAGTGGAGAATCAAATGCTCTGAGGACGATGACAGCATGTCTGGCCTTCCTACATTTTAAAAGCCCATAGGATCCAGTGAGGATCATATGATATATTTGTCATAGCAAACATGATGATCCCAGTGCTATGCAGTTAATCTTGGCTGTTTAATTTGTGTTATACTTGTCTGCTCTGGAATTAAGACTCCACTTTTTCTCACGCTCTTGAGCTTGTAAATATGGCTCTGTCCTGCACAGGGAACGAGGAATCTGGAGTCTCCTTAGCAGTTGTGTGCAATCCCTCTCTTCTAGAAAGAAATGGAATGGATTTTAGCCACTTGCTTTAAACTTGGAGCACATATGTGGCTATAATGCCATATAATGAGGTAAATAGTTTCTGGTGTAAATGCTCCACTTGCCTTTATTAAGAGAGAATTTAGATTGGTAGAAGTGGAGCCCTTTTGTCTTACAACCCAGCAAGCAGCCAGTGAAGTGGGTTAATATCTTTGGAGAAGGGGTCAACTGTGTTATAAAGGGAGATTTTGATCAGGATGTAAAACTGAAATGAAAGAGGGACTGCTAGAAAAATGAGTGGGAGCATGGAAGAAAAACCCCACAACTCAAAACTAGGCAGATGCCCTGACAGCTTTCAAACAGGAGCTTGACAGTACATGTCAAAGGCTAATAAGGGTTGTAACTTCCATGTGATGTTCCCAGTCCTGGCACCATCCTCATCCAGACTCCAAATACTGAAGTATTGCAGAAGGAGTATACAGTGGAAAACCAGAGCAAAAAAATTCACTGCTTTGATGCTTTTGCTTCCCTTGCCCCTCCCTGCTAAGCATCCATTGAAAGAAAGGTCTGAAGCTCAGCAGCCCAAAGGCAGGGCCTGGTGACAGTATTGTCTTAGGAACAGGGAGGGAAATTGGAGGAAGGCAGGAGAATTGAGCTGGGGAAATGCATGTTGGAGAACAGCTGATGGACTTGGTGATGAGCATGCAGACTATGATCTGGATGCAGATCCAAACAGTACTGTTCAGGAGCACCTGCCTTGCTTGCAACCTTTCTAGGCTTGGAGGCTTTGTTTTCTATAAATCTCTGCAGAACTTTGTTTTCTTCAAATTGGTGATGGGTTAGTGTTACTAATTAAGTGATGTTAAGAAATGTTTCTTCCTATGTGTTTATTAGGAAGCTTTGTTTTGAAGAGGGTGGTAGTACTAACTGGGCATCTCTGAGGATGGTGTACTCCAAAAGCTTTAGCTAGAAAGGAGTCTTTTTACTGATTGCCAAAAAGAAATATCCAAGACTTTAGTAGGGAAGGGCATGGCAGGGGCACCTCTGCCCCTAGAGAACCTCTGTCCCTCCTGCTTACGTCTGGAAGCCCAGAGGGAGCTGTGCTCTGTGCTAGCTGGTGATGGGCCTGCTGAGGGAGCTCAGAGTAGCTCTTGTACGTGGGTCCACCGAGGGGTCTCGGAGCTTGGCTCTCAAGTGTGTGGTACCAAATCAGGGGAGCACTTCGCGTGGTCCCAAACTGGGAGCTTTGAGGGAGATAGCGGTTATAGCCGCGGATGCCCACTAGATGCCAGTGGTGTCTCGTAGACCCGCACTGCTCAGCTTGGCGCTGGGTGTCCTCGGAGGAGTTGGGCTGCACCCACGGCGGCGAGGAACAGACTCTGCTGAATTAAAAGCAATCATCATCTCTCCTACCCTGCTTCAGTGTCTTGGCTTGTTTCTATTCTCCCCTTTGAAATGAGAGGAAATTTCCCAGTAAATATTGACCAGAAGGACACGTGGTTTTGGTTTATTCATTCTGTTTAATTTGGGGCGTTGAGCCCATGTCACTTCAGAGGAGACGAGGCTAGCAGCTGTGGCACCAACACTGAGTTTTGTCGTTAGTAAGGATACCAGGCATTTGAACTGTGAAAATCAGTTTGGAATAATATACAATGCTCCTTGCTCAACCAGGGGACAAACTATTCTTGGTCCGTTGGAGAACTGGAGCATGCTGACAAAATGCTGTGTCACTCAAAGGGTCATCTCTTCCCTCTGCGCTGCCCCTTTGAAGTCAGTCGAGAGCCTGAGATTTGAGGCATGTGACAGACTCCTTCATTATCCAAAACGTGACTGTAGAAGATCACGTTTCCTTGCCATCACAGACTACTGCCTTGAAATCTAATTTTAATAATCCCCTGGGGTCCCTAGAAATTAAAACAAACCCAAAACCCAAACAACAAAGCAAAACCAAAAACTAAAACAGAAAACAACAAAAATCCTTACTAATACTCCACATAACTGTCCAGTATAGCAACAGAGCTCAGTAATGCAAATCCTCCTATGACAAGTAGATGTTCTCTTCTGATATCTCCCAAGCAAACAGAGCATCCCAGAAGCCTGAGCTGTTGCATTTACAATCACACTTCTGCCTCCTTGGAGTTCCCTTAATATTCCCTGGTGAACAGCATCAAAATGTTTTGGATTGCTAAAGCATCTCTGTGAAAGTATGGTGATGATGATGATGTTGGGGGTTTTGTTGCTGTGTTAGCCTGTCTGACAAGAATTGGGGACTTGTTCTGTGTCCAGGTAGAAAACAAGTACCAATATAACCTGTTTGTTGTATAACTTGTTTGTGACAGGACAAAGGTCCTTACAGGGAATCTGTAGAGGGATGCAGTAACCTGTGCCGAGTCTGGACTGTACAACCAGACTGTCTTGTGGCGTGTGGCTCTTAACTCTGGAAGATTCTGTCTTCCCCATTCACCAGCAAAGGTTCAGCTGTCCTAGAAGCACTTGTAGCAAGCTGTGCTGTTTGTGTGTAAGCACACTATGTGTTTTGTTGGCAAAACTCTGTAAGCAGGTTGAGGAGACTGACCACACTGAAGTGTTTTCTTCCCAATACAAAATCTGCTTAGAAGTTTGTGTGGCCAAACAGAGTTGAATGTTAATTGCAGTGAACTTCTTGGATGTCTTCCCCAAGTGCTTTGTGCTTTTTACAGCTGTGTGTTTTCACTAAATACAAAAGCAGATGGGGTTTAGTGTGTAAGCCTGTTGTCATGGCTGTTGTGAGC
Organism: Heliornis fulica; assembly: GCA_013399135.1. Lineage (NCBI taxonomy): Eukaryota > Metazoa > Chordata > Aves > Gruiformes > Heliornithidae > Heliornis > Heliornis fulica. Next base: position 332,985 of record VXBZ01007175.1, read on the forward strand.
CCTTCATCCCATGCAGATGAACAACTGTAAATCATAGTGCCAGCTCACTCCAGTTCATATGGCATACCAGCAACTAACTCGCTGCAATGATAGGGAGAAGGAGGGGTGTGTGTGTTTTGTTTGTTTGTTTGTTTTTGTTTGTTTCTATTAGGTTAATTGCTGACTCCCTTTGAGAATGGTCTCCTAAAGGCCTTGTTACTTTGTGACAGAGTATCTAATATATCTTCCTACTTGAACATCACCTGGTTAGTCAGGACTGTTGCAAGGAAAAGAATAGTCTAGCAAAACATTCCTGATGACCTTGAGATCTCTCAATCCCGTGGCAGTGGTACAGGACTTTTGGTGTGTTAGTGCAATTAACAGCCACCACAAGGCACCAGCAAGTAGCAAGAGGGTTGATGGTACCCTTTATAGAACTGAGATTCAGGGCTTGACTATGCTGAGATACCAGTGCAGAAATTTGGCAGGGCTTGCTCAAGAGACTTTTATTTAATTATTAGTATTGATCAGGAAGAGCATGTTGAATTTCATAGCTTGGTGTTTCTCACCAGTAGACTAGATAGCACACTGATTAACATGGAGTGATGAAATGCAAGCTGGAGCAGAACGGTGCTTCCAGGCTCTCTGCTGAGAGGACTTCCCTTCAGCGCCGGCCAGATGGACTGAGTGGATATCACAGTTCAGACTCGTAAACAGGCTCGACTCCATCTGGCTCAGAGATTAATTTCATTCCCTGCAATGTAATTCTCGCACCAATCTCCCTCTATATAATACATCTTTCTTTCATCTGCACACACTGTTTCTTTCATTGACTTGTAAATAGAGAAGGTTTGCTCTGCAGCTAGACAGCACCATGCTTTTCCTGACCACATCCTCCCTGCTTCCCCATGGGCTGCGAGTAAAGGCAGAGTTTTGTGCTCAAAAGGCACATTCCCTACTTCCCAGAGAGGTGAGGGAAGAGCCAAGGCAAATTCCCTGCAGTTCTGAGCCTTTTGATTTGCACATTTCTCTAATGGGAACCTGAATTTGAAAATCTTATTTAAGACTGTTATTATGTAGGGTTGTGGGTTTTTTTGTGATGTCTTTTTTTTTTTCATTTGTTTTTTTCCCCTCCTTCATAATTTAATGTTTTGCCACGGGAGGATTAACTTGAACTGGGCAAAACCTGTTTTCAGGTTTCTGAGTTGGAAATGCTGGTCTCTTAAGGCTGCCCAAGAGAGGGAAGGAATGTGAAGATGGTTTTGTTTCTAGTATGTCTCTGCTCCATGAAAAGGCCAATGTATGAAACCTGACAAGTGGTGGTGGACAGAGTTACATCCTTTCCTCTGGCTGGCAGGGAGCTACTGCATCTGTCCCATGTCTCATGGGTAGATGTTTTGTGTGCAGATACCTGAGCAAGCCAAGCTGACTTTGCAGCCCTTTGCAGGTCCAGGGTGAGCTTTGGGATCCCAGTGGAAGTGTCCTGTGTTCTCTTTCATCCCTGGCAGTGAATGGTCCATGTTTTAGTGGAGGTGCTTTTCCCCTTTCCCCTGCTGCCCTTTACCTGCCCTCTGTCATGAGTGCATCCTTGCAAGTTGTCAGTACAAGGACTTGTGCAAGAGCTTTGAAACCCTTATCCACCAAAATATATATAACCACAATGTTCCATACCTTAAGATGTAGAGGTGCAAGTGAACCAAATTAAAGCCTTCACCCCAACAGATCTAAGTGGAAAGGGCAGTAGGAATGAACCTAGAGTTAGAGCTTGCACAATTAACTTTTCAGACAGTACAGCCATTGCCCCAAACAGGTGTCTGTATCTTCAGAGACAGAAAAGCTACTTTCTCCTCACTACATCTGGTCCTAGTGATGCTGTCTGCCTTCTTTAGAGCTTTTGCTCAATTCTCTTATTTCATACAATCTCCCTTTCTGCCTTTGTTGTTGTTGTGTTTTTTTTTTCTCTCCCCCCCCCAGCATTAAATATTTACCCCTTGTTCAGCTTCAAGCACAATTTGGGCATGCTGAAACTCATGTCAAACTCCTGAAGTGCCACTGGTAAAACAGCTCTGGCATTAAAAAAGAATGACTTGCATCTGTTTGTGGCTATCTGAGGTCTTTTAATTATCTGGCTAACATATTCTGTGAGAGAGAGAGTTGGTCTGCCTGGAGCAAGGTTAAAAATTATTTGCTGTTTTATCTTTAAACAGCAGATTCCAAAAAGGAGAAAGAAACAGAAGTGCACTGTTATGACCTTAGTGCCTTGGCTCATATGCTGGCTACATTAAATTGCTCTGGTAGTGCCCTGGTCTAACTCAGCATGCATTTAATGAAATGCCATGTAAATTATTTAAGATTGATTTTAATTAAAGCCAGACCTCTGACAAGGCAGAAGTCATATGCATTGTGTTAGCTAGATGGAAGCTACTTGCAGATTCACTGCTGTGTTTTTGTGCCATACTGCTAGTCCAATGCAGCCCCCATCTGCCTCATCTTGGGAGGAGAAAATGTGATAAAATTAGTGTTAAACTTGGTCCTAAGCTCAGTCATTCCTTCTGAAGGCGACAGGAGCTCTGTCCTGATTTTCAGCAGTCTAGTGGCCATGGCTTTCTGGTGTCCCTGCAATGCCTGCTGGTTGCTGCTGGAGCAGGGCATGCTTGTTGCTCTCTGCCTTTCCTGCTCTGGCTTTTGGTTGGGATTTTCCTATTGCTAGTTTTATTACCTTAGTGCTTTCTCTCATTTCCCTAATAAAGCCTCTCTTCTCTGAATAGAAATTCTCCATTTCTGTGAGAGCAGATCCACCTGCTTCATTCTGACTGGAAATACTTGGAGGAAAGATACTTCTTTCTCTACTGACAGCATCTATATTTGCAACAGAACTGATTGTGGACCAGGACCTCCCATACATCAGTATATGTATTAACAATTTTGGAGTTTCTTTACAAAGAGTTTGGCAATTTCATGCAAAGGTCAATGCTAGTTAACAGAAAATCAGGACTTGGGTCTCTACAAGTAGAAGCAGCTCTGGATCCTTTTGGTAGCACTTTACTCCTCAGTGGGTTCAACTACAGTTAGTTGTTAGAGTTGGCAGAAGTGAAAGATCACAGGTCATCAATGCAGGTGTCTCTTGCATAACCCTTTGGACTTCTGGAGCTTCCAAAGCAGCTCAGGGATGGGAAGGGGTTTGAGACTCTGTTGCACGGAGAAATGGCACCTCACCCCACTGCTGACATCCGCTTCGTGGCTGTCCCTTTTTTAACTATAGGAGGGAATTTATTCTTACAGTGACCTGACAGGATCAATCAGTGTTTGAAGCAGTAATTTATATTTATGCTAAATAGAGAAAAGCATTTTGGCTCAAAGCATAAATAATACACGAAGTTCCCTTCCTAAGATATGGCTTAGCACTATGCTGAGACACAAATGTAAGGGGGGGATGACACTATTATACAAAGCTCAGCAAGCTTCTGTCTTGTTGCTTATACATAAACTAGGGGCAGGTTGCCACCTATTCACATTACGAGGTGATTAGCATGTTGTTTAACATCAATTATGCATATTCCATGTTTACAGGCATGTTAAATTATGCAAGAAGTAGTCTTTAGACTCCTTATTTAAGTTGTTAAGAGGGGAAGAAAAAGAGCACTGAAGCAAACCTTTTACTTCGATGGCTGTCCCTCCCTTTCCCATCCGTGCCCTGGTTGTCACAGCCTGGGACATGGATGTGATATGCTCTGCTATTGCTTCCTGCTGTCCCTCACCCCTTGGGGACGTGTGGCCCAGCTGCCAGCCTGGTGACACCTGAGGTGCCTGGATGCAGCAACATCAGAAGGTGTCTTGAAAACATGTCTTGTAGCAAAATGAAGGCACTCTGGCTGCAAGCCCTCTCTACTTTAGAGTAAGTGTTGATGTAAAGAAAACTGAGCGTAGGTGGATCCAGAAATGCTTCCCTAAGTACACTTGCCTTGAGTACCGGGCACAGGCTGGGTCTTGCCCTTTCTAGGGCAGGTAAATTCAGTGTTTTGAAGCATGGACTACTTGAACTTAAATAGGGTCTCAAGCACTTAAACACCATGCTGAATTTAATGATCCAGTCTCATTACTGGAGGAGACTGTTCTACAAGTACTCATCAGAAAGTGTCAAGATGTAGCACGTTCACTGACACTTTAACCTTGCTGTGCTTAGATCTGGTGAAGTAGGAGCCTGACCCATCCCTGAAGGATGCAGACTCTTTTGAGCTGCTGTGTATGTTTCCTGGATGATTAAGTGATATTTGCTGGTGATCCTGAGCAGCATTTCATTGGCAAGGGGAGGAATACTCGCTTCTTAGAAAAAATATGTTGGTTTGCAAACTCCCCAAAGGAACGTTTTTGCTTTTTGGCTGCTTACTTCAAATAAGAGCCTTTCAATTTCTGAACAGACAAGTTTAGGAAGAGATTAGGATGGGGGTAAGTGCAGTGTCTGTAAGAAGCCATCCTCTGTGGCTTCACATAGTCATAAAGCAAAAAATACTTCCCTGCACAAATTTAAGACCTGCAGTAAAAATCGCAAGCTACCGCTATACGGTGCTGTAAGAAAGAGCAGGAGGGCTCAAGGGCATGCTGAAGGTCATAGGTCCCTGCAACAGCAGGAGCTTAGTGAGGGGAAATTCCCAGCTGAGGACCTAAGAGGAGAAACACATCCTCACTTCTGGAAAAAATCACTGAAAGGCTGAAAGATACGCAACGTGGTGGTATTTTAACCCTTAGATGTGTGCACAGTTAAGCAGCTGGGGATGTGGTGTGTGTACCTTGCTTTATGTTGTTGGGGTGATTGTATGCAATGCTTCTGTGCAAGTACCTCATCTGTGTTCTATTTACAGCCTTGCCAAAGTGCAGTGCTGTAAGGAGTAGAAGGCTGTTGCTCTCTTTAGCTGATCAAAGTACACAAAGTCATACCAGGAACATTAGGCAAGTTGTGGTTTTGCACCCTGTGGTTATTGCACTGGTGAAGCAGCCCTTGAAAACTCCCATCTTGCTCTTGAGGCTTTATGTAACTGCCAATGTCCACTCCTGGACAGCAGGATGCTGTAGAGCTGGTTTTGGACCCTGACAACCAAAGCATGGCCAGCCATGGGCCATGCTGATATAAAGCTCTTTGTTAGTGCTTTGGCATTATCTATTTATTTTTTTTAATGGGTAGAGGATCCATCTTATTCAAGACCAAACTGGTTAAAACTGACCTTTTAGTTGTGTAAGGTGCACCTCCCCAAGGTACCAATATTAAGTGGAAGGGTGAGCAGTGCAGTAAGATTCCTTACTCAGCAATATTTTGATATTACATGGTATTGGCAAACAGATAGAGAGGAGTGTGAGACTTAAAATCCGCTTCACTTAAAATCCAGAATAGTAATGGACTAAAACTGGAGTATTGGTGCACACAAAGAGCTCATAACCTGGAAACAATCTGTGTAACACCAGGGAGAGATGTGGTGTTGCAGGGTATGATTGAGTAAAGAGAAGCTAGAATGTCCAACATGATTCATCATGGTCACAGATATTAAATGGGGAGCGGGATCAGCAGCGAATCAGATTGAGTCTCATTTTACAGCACTGTCACGGCAGCTCCTGACAGGCTGTGTGCACGTGCTGTGCAGTCAGCAAACATACACCTGTCTGGGTAATAGCTATATATAGAGCTGCACATACTGAACATGTACACACATCTCACAGAAACAGATGGGGAGGATCATAAAGTAAGTTTATGGAAAGGCAAGATTAAGCTGGAGAGGCAACAAAATGCTCCAGGAACTTAAATGAGAAATATATGTTGGCAATGGGACAGTGCTAGAAAGAACAGAAAAATCAATTATTGTTTAGCTGCAGTGGAGGTTATGGATCATTTAGCAAGGCTTTTAGAAAATATCCCAAGAACAGTAACATCACTTCAAAGGACCTCAAAGAAGCCAGTTATTCTGTGAGTTACGGTTCCCAGTTGCATATCACCGCCTGCCACATTGAGCGGTGTCAGTCTGTTGAACCCAATTGGAGATGGATTATAATACAGCACAAGTTATTGTACTGAGTGTACACTGAAGCATCTCTCAGGACCTGGAGATCTAGGAACCTGGATTTGGTACTGTATCCCCTGTGGCTTTCAAATTAATTTAAATATGAAGGAGCACTTTTTGGGGAAAAAAATCTTAATTTGAGAGCTGTGTCTCTAAGACCCACAGCTATAAGGTATAAAGCAATTGCTGATAATTTCAGTGGACTGAGCAGTTTGGAGTTTTGCCAATGTATATTTATTTTTTCAAACAAAGTGGGAGCTTGGATGTTTCTGAGGCCGCAGTCTGTGCCCATTACTCCCAGCTCACTGGGTGATGTTTCCTGATATGTCTTTTGTAGACGGCCTTCATCCTCAATTGTGTTTATGCCAACTTGCTTTTCTGTTGTAACTGATTTGTGAGGGATTTGCTAAGTTTTTATACCCTGTATGGCTGTGCAGAGTCTTTTTTATCCAGCAGCACATTACTTCTGTGGACAGGAGCACTAATGATGCAAAACTACTGTTGTGGGTTATCCATATAGCTGTATATCAGGTTGTGTGTGCAAACCGAGCCGTGAAAGGACAAGAAATGCTGGAGACTTCACTGCTCTGAGAAAAGCACATCCTGATTTTTAGTCAAGCATTAGAAAAGTCAAGAAAAAAAGTAGCCTGCATTTTATAAGCAACAAGATTTTATTTTGTCTGTATTTCTTGATTATGTTCATTTGGAAACTTGTATCTAATGAACTGAAAATACCAGTCAATGGTGGCCTAGCCTCTGCTTTATGAAACTGCTTCAATACCAGAACTCTGTTTTGAGCTTGCTCCCTGGAAGATGCTCTCAGGCCCTTTCACATCCTTACTTCCACCTAGTCTGACAAGGTCTGTCCATGTTCTCAGCTCTTCTCATGCATTTAATATTGACCAGAGCATTGCAGGACCATATTCAAGTCACTCTCTTCAGTGACTCGCAGGCCTCTCTGTGTTCTTGTACTGTTAAGTTTTTATCAGATAATAATGTGGGTGCTAATTATCTGTGTTACAGGGCCAGGGTATTTGCAGTGTGAGCAGTAACTGTTCTCCTAGCAACAAATTTCTGGATGCACCTGGAAAAGGAGTGCTTCCAGGCAAAGTTTTGTCTGCTCCAGGCTACAAATTAAAAAGTGGACCTGTAAAAGTGGCTAATCTCTTCTCTGTCCTTGACATGTGTTTCACCCATGAATTATTAAGAACCAGCTGAAGTTGATGGTAGAAACTTTCTGGAAACTGAGGTGTTAAGTGATCATGTCCTTCATCACAATGTGAGAAATGCCCTTTCATATTGTTTCCCTCTCTAGTCTTCCAGTCATAAGCTGGAAATAAAATCAGATTCTTAAAGGTACAAGTGATGTATTTACTCAAGAGAGTAAACAAAAAAAAAGTGAAGAAAACAAATGCAGGTAGTGCCAATGAGATTTTTAGTGTGTAAAAAAAGAAAACTTTTTTTTTTTTCCATTATTTTAACAAAAGCCACAGGAATTGAGTCAAAATAAGTAGGGGAAATCTAGAAAGCCAAGAGTCTGATTTACAAGAGCCATGGGCACACTTGTACCTACAACACTAAGGTGGAAAAAAAGAATATTTCAAATTTGTGTCTGCTGCTTTTGGAATATTGGGCTAGCTTTTGCTTTTCTGCAAGGCAGGGAAACTCTTCCCTGTTTTCAGGAGTTACTTGTATCCTGACTGTGAATATAATCTGAGAGCATTGAAGGTAATAACAGCGTTCGAAGAGAAATGCCACCACATTGTATTCCTGCAAGATGTCTAGTGGTCACTTGTTCTTTCCTTGGATTATGTGTTGATGGGAGTGCTGCATGGTGCTGCTTCCCAGGAGTATGCTACTCAGTGTTTACACTCACAGCTGAGTCACAAGACTGATACTGCTCCAGATGATCCTGCAGCATAGCAAAGAAAACTGTTCACTGTTATGATGCTTTTGGAGAGGTGCCCAAGCTCCATGCCCAATGTGTGTCTGCGTCTGGAGAACCCATAATAGTGTCTGTTATATGGTTTATATTGCTGTTTACTAGAGTAACTTGACAACTATAGTAGTAAATGACATAGTGAGGCCTTGCTTTGTCTGCATAAGGTGTCCTCAATGTTAATCTTTTAATAGTGCATCTTGCTCCTTCACTGCCCCTTTCACAAGCATTTAACCTCTCTCAGCTTCTGCTAAAGTAAGACTGCTCTCAATTGGTCTGCCCTTACTCAAAGGTACCCCTGCTCTGAGAAAAACCTCCCAGTCAATTGCAAAGCAAATAGGAAGCAGTTGGGATGGACTTTGGTTTTGCTAAGAGCAGAGGCTGCTTGAGAGCAATAAATTGTGGAGGTTTCTTGTGGCATTTATATTTTCTAAATGACATTCACCAAATGTCTTGCACTCATTCCAGACCTTACAGTGTGCCTTTGTAATCTTTGATTACAGGATTGTGAGCTGGAGGGGAAGCTGAAGAATCAGTGGTTTGAATGAAGCGTGTTGGTAATGTTATTGCTGAGAATCGTGGCTCAAGGTCATAAAAAATGAAATCTTTTGCTTGTCTCTTAAAAATTGAAATGAATCTTTATTTGAAGATGTGTTTCATGGTGATATCTTGTGAGCTCTTCCACGTGTGTGAGGATGCTTTGTTCAGGAGAGGATCTGCAAGAAGAGTACGTGATCACTGTAGCATAGACCTGTCACGTAACCCAGCTGCCGGCTCCTGTTTACACTTACTTAACTCAGTGTAGAATGCTCTTTCTACTGCTGGTCACTCCTATTTAATCTTTCCTATATATCATATGCTTCAAATTAGGAACAGTACAATAGACTAGCAAGAAGTTCTCTAGGCTAAGGATGAGCAAAGATCCCTCTGGGGACTCATCTCTACATGTCTTTGGCTTTGAAGTACAAGTGCTGCTGCTTTCTAAGGTCTTGTAAAAATGGGACGCAGGGAATTTTAAGGAGAGGCCACTTCTGCTTATGGATCAGAAGAAATTCTGCCTCTGTATGTGTTGCATCCTGAGCTGAGAAAGGCAGCTGATTTCTGAGCTTGTGCAACATTTGGAGGCTCATGGAAGGCAGACCCATGCTTTTTCTGTCTCTTGTTTGGTCTGTGTTGGTCGCAGCCACCCTGTTGTTACAGCAGTGGGATGAGAAAGCAGTTTCTGCCACAGGTAGGATTCAGGAAAAGCATATACATTCCTGAGCCCAGCCCTTGAGCATCTCTTGCATGGGTCTTCTATGTCAGTAGAGAGGAGGACCTTTGCTTTGAAATGTACACCACAACACGTTTTTTTTTTCTTGTATCACTCAAGTTTTTGTATGCTTTTGGCAAAGGAGTCTCCTAAGATGTATGCCAGGTCCAAACTGCTTTTGATAAAAATGTGGGAGAATTGATCTACGAATGCAGCATTGCTAGGTTTCTTCTTAGAGCAGAGTACACCATGGAGTTCCTACTTCAGAGCTCCCATTTCCTGTGTTGTTTTTCTAGGTAATTGCCATCTGTAGCATACAGCAGTGTACTTTGCCTCCCAGTGGATTCTCCTTAGGCAAGACAAACTTTAACTGTCTTATTTTTGAGTCACTTACGCTGTGGTCTTGCTTCCCGCTGTAAAATGGCTCCTAGCTCCGCTTTGTGTGTCAGTGTTTCCTTGCAGATCTCAGATGTCCTTGCATCTGCTGCTGCCTCCTAGAAACAGTGTAAAACCAGAAAACCATCCCTTGCATGTGGAGTCGGTTTTGTTCTTTTGTGCTGCCACAATCTCCCTTTATTCTTGAGAACTGCTGTGAATCTTGTGTGGGCACTTGATAAGTGTGTGTGAAATGTGCCTGTTGCGATCCCATCAGACCTGCTCAGGTTTCGTTCCACACCAGTAACTGAATCCCTCACCGAGGGAGCTGCATGTGTCACTGTGACAGAGCAGTTTTATACTGATATAAAACCATGTGAATTATGCTAGAATAAACCAAGTTAGCGTGTTAGTGAATCTGACCTTTGTGGTTTGGTGCCCTGAGGAAACAACTGAACTCGTATAGGTATCTCAGCAGTCATCACCATTTTCCATTCCCTTTTTCTTTGGGGGAGGGAAGGGGAGTCTGAGGCTATTTGAAAAATGAAGCCTATAGAAGAAACAAACAAACTGCCTGCTTTGGTATTAGAGTCATCAATCTTGGTCAGGCATTATTGCCAAAGGAGAACTGGACTGGAAAAATATTCATGTCAGTATTCAATCATTACGTCCATTAGATAGTGGCTGGCATTGATACATATTAAATAAAGGAGTGTGAGTTGTAGCTGCTCCAGTTTTTTTTTCCCTGTGTGAAACACCAATACAGCGATAACAGTGATAACAGGCTGAAAATGCTCTCAGCAGCTCATTTATTTGTGTGTGTGGAAAGGAGGGTTGGCAGCTGGACAGACTTTAACATTGTAAAGAAGAAATTTGGTTATGTGCCAGCAGATCTATAATCACAATCAACAACTTTTTAAAGGGTTCAGCACAGGAAGAGTGGAGGAGTGGAGCTAGTGCCAGTTGAAGCATTTACAAGTGACAAGCACAGTGGTTTGTTTTTCTTTCTTTTGCAGTACGGCCAGAGGTAGCGATGAATCCAGTTGCCTGTGAAGGCACAGAAACTTGTAGATGAACTATTGATGAAGCTCTATTGGATTTACATCTGCAGATCTGAGCTTGAAGGTAATGGTGTCACAGATGGGGTGGGAGCTGGGATCAGGTTGGTATAAGTAAGAAAAATAAAATCATGTTAATGGTTTTGGTTCTCTTGCTTTGGAGCTCATACAGGAGTGGGAACAAGCGCTGTCAGCATTTGCTGTTACGTGATAGCATAGAACACACTGAAGTGGTGACAGGAGAAAGTCTTCAGGCTAAATCAAATGCAGCTAGGATGTGACTTGCTTTCCCATCAACAAAGCAAACTTGATAAAATGGTGACTGGTCCAAAAAAATGTTGTTCTGGCATCTGGATTGTGGCTGGTTGTTGGATAGACATCAGAGCCTGCAATTCCCACAGGAATTGCCTCCCTTTCAGGAAACACAGCTCTCACCAGGTACAGCAGAGGTGACCTGCCTCCTTCTCAATGTGTTGCCAGGCTTAAAAAGTGCAGCACTACTTTTCAAAAGCTTTCCATGGCTCCCTTGTTGCTGCAGCTCTGGGTCATAGGAATCCTTGGCTGGAGAAAGGCAAAGGTCTGAGCACATCTTTTCCTTTCCATAGCGAAGACTGAAAGCGCTTCAGTTAAAAAGCAAAATCTTTCTTCTGGGAAATGAAAGAAAATATTTCTGATGTCCTGGTCACCCTGAACAGAAATACCTCATTCCTGCACAGCCAGGTGGAAGCTGGGCTTTGAAGGTCTTGTGCTCCTGTCTCCTTAGCAGGCTGCAGTTCTTTCATTATGTTGTGTCTCTGCTCAGCCAAGGGCTGAAAAAATCATAGTAGGGATGGGATCCTGCACAACAAAAACAGAACATCCCCAGGCAGGGCCAGGCTTCTTAAAAATGAGGGTTTTTTTCCTGACAGCTGCAATTTCCCTGTCACTCTGCATGACTTGGCAGAGGATCATTATGTAACTGTGTCTCATTACCTGGGTCTCTCTTTATCTGCATGGTCTTTGGTGCTCAGAATCCCAGTCTGAGCTCAGCAGATTCTCCACCTAGGCTGGCATGGTTGGATTATAAATGACAATGTGTGAATTTACAGAGCAACAGCTGTGCTAACCATACTTTGCTACCTGAAACTTCAATTTACCTATTAAAGGCAGCATTCTCTAGCCCAGTACTGTCTGTGCTCCTTTGTTGTTGGACCTTGGTGTAGCTCTTCATTCATTTGTTTTCATATCCTATGGAACATTAAGCTTCATTTGTCAGGATTTAAAAGGTTTATATATCAGGTGATAACGCTGTTACCTAATGACACGATGGTCCCTCTGCTGTTCCCAGCGACCTGCAGGAGCATTGGCTCCTCCATTAATCATGCATCCTCTGTGAGATTAATGTAGCTCTTCACCTAAAACCATGTTTTTACATTAAAAAAAAATCTTCCCCTTCAAATAGCACAGTTAATATGGTTTATAGCATGACTTTTATTTTTCTTTTCTACTTCCCGTTCCATAGTGCTGAAGCTTTGCAAACACAGAACTGGTTTGTTTTGACAAAGTGGAGGTTTTGAAATGCTTCTGAAGACTGACCTGGGGACCATTTCATTCCACACAAGTGTTACGACTGTGCTTCCTGACAGCTGGACACTAGGGAGGCCTGATCCAAATCTAGATATTAGGGCTGTATTTCCTCACTGCAAGACTGTCGAGGAGATACCAGGTGTGTTAACTTCTACTGTTCGCAACCCTCAGGTTTGGATTTTAGTAGGGATAGAGCCACATATGTTATGACCATGATTGGATGTGGCCAAGGTTATTTTGTTCTCTGTTTTGCCCTGAGGATCCCACAAAACTCGATAGAATGTGATCTTTGGTCTCTGTAAAACATCTTGAGATCTCAAGATGGAATTTTTCCAGTGTACTTGAACACTGTCTCCTTTATTTTTCCTGATTTTTAGAAAGCCTTCTTCATCTAAAACACCTTACCTGAAATAAATAAGAATAAACAGTAGATTTTGTATTCTTCTGCTTGGTTGGCCTTGGCCAGCTGCCAGCTGCCCACTCGACTTTTCCCCTCCTCAGCAGGATGGTGAGGGGTGTTGGGAAATTAAGATAAAAAAAGCTTGTAGGTTGAGACAAAATCATTACTGTTGTGGATGAAACAAAGTTGACCTGGAGAAAATTTATTGCCAAATACAATTGGTTTGGATAGTAGAAAACAAATACATTTAAAAAACTACCTACCCCCACCTCTTCTGCTTCCTTCCAGCCCCCCCAGATCCCAACTCCTCTGTGCCCCACAGCAGTACAGGGGGACAGGGACAGACAGAGACCACCAGGTTGTGCTCAGCTTCTGCCAGCTCCTCTCAGCTGCCACATCCTCACCCCCTATCCCTGCTCCACCATGGGCTCTCCATCATGGCTGTGGGGGACTCTCTGGCCCAGGTTTGCAACTGCTCCTTCCTCTCCTCCAACCTGGGTACTCACAGGGCTGTTTCTCACACTTTTCCCCTCACTTTGTGCAGAAAAAAACCAGTTTTTCTTGGTTTTGCCCTTTTAAGAATGTGTTTTCCCAGAGGCACCTCTGGCTTCGCTGAGGGTTGGGATGGCCTAGTCCAGTGTGGGCAGCCCTGGCCTCTCCTCACAGAGCTCCTACCCAGCTCCTGCAACCACCACCTAGGCAGGGGCACCCAGTTCAGTTCTTACAGACTTATTTTGCCTTCATCTGCTTAATTAGGATTTTAATTCTGTCCCCTGAACACATTAATCATGGCTCTCCAAAGGGAAGCTAGGGCTCCCTGCGGCCCTGGTGCTAGTACAAGGAAAGGATGGGGCCTGTGGAGGTGATGGAGGGGGAAGAGGAGAGCTGTCTCCCAGAACTTCACTGCTATCTACCACTGTGGCAGGGAGACAGGGATCTGCCTCCTGAGTGCCTGGGAAGGAGTTAACTGGTGCCAAGAGAAGCTCTGTCTGTGACAGGCCTGGCATGACCCTGGGGACTCTCGTACCCAGGAAGAGATGTGAAGTGCTCAAATGGATAGCAGTTACCAGCTTTTGGGGATGAGGCTTTGGATCAGGCTCTTTAACAGTAATTGGAGTGCCTTTGGATACTGAAGAAAGAACTCTTATTTGCACTCAACGCCAGGAGCAGTTTCGAAGTGACAGCTAGAAAAACACGGTAAGTCTGAGCGCATAAACTACTCTGGTCCCTGGGAGCCAGTTTCATTTTTACTTCCAATTCTATGTCAGGATGTACAGCCCAAATTTCTTATGTTGTGCTCTGGATCATGGAGAAAGAGTCAGTCTGCTCTAATTTGAGATGGTCCAGGCTGGTTTGTCAAAGCTTCTCCCCTGCAGCGCTGGGATGTCTGCGGTCGGTTGCTATTCTCTAGCTGTCAGACACTGCAAGCTCCAACCGATGCCTGCGCAAAGTGTCAGAAATGACAGGCACAGAGTCTTCAGCTGTCAAGATGGCTCAGTGGTCTATGGCGGATCTCTGACATGCATGAGGCGTCTGTACCGGAGTTAAATCCCATTCTGCGTGTGGTGGGGATTGTGATCCATCGAGCTTGAGTGACTGGCATCATCAGGAAGGTCTTAACTGAGTGAAAGAATTACTGCTGGGTTTGTATGTGGGCTTTGGTCTCTTGCATACCATGAAGTTCTTTGCACAAAGTGAGGAAGGGTTTTTTGTGAGAAATACAGGACTCTACGTGGGTGAGCTCCCCAGCACACACAATGTGGTGTGGCCTCACAGGCTTACTCAATAAAATGTCAGTTTCCTCTCATCCAAACTGTGGTTGGGCTAAATCTTGATCAGAAAAGAGATTCTGGTGACTTCTCTCCTGTTTGGAAGGCTCTTGTGCCAAAATGCAGTAGGATGAGCATGATTCCTGAGGTGCACTTGCTCTGGTTAAAAGAACAATGTTCCTCTTCAAACTACCATAGTTATGAATGCCAGTGCATGGAAATGTTAGAGATTTTCAGTAGTTTATACAAATATTAATTATTTTCGGTGAATGATGCTCCAGACTGACTTGATAAGAAAGATTCCGTCCAACTAGCAAATTCAGAGATGGTCTAGGATAATCTGTAGAGGGCAAGGGCTACAAGAGATTTTCCTTGAAATAAAGGCATGCATTTTTGATGAGTGGAAGTCAGACTTGTATTCAGTTTTCTCTTTCCTTTTTTTTTTTTAAATATGAGCAAGTTTCAACCTATGGGAGATATGGGTCATTCTGGTGGCTTTTATGGCCTCCCAGTGTCTGGACCAGAGCAGCTGTGCAGGGCAGGAGAGAACTGCTGCCCAGTGTCCAGGCATTAACTGGAGTTACTCTGCCAGGGGGATGCAGAGCTGCTGTTCTGCAGGTGGATGCTGCTTGGCCAAGTGTGCCTGTCACTCTTGGATCTTGGCCATGTATTTTTAGACTTTGTGTACACTGGAAGTAGAGAATCATGAGAAAGATTTATAGTTAATTAAGAATTACCTTTATAATCTAATCTTACCTTTTATTATAATTCAGACTGATGAGCTTTACTGAGTCATTAAAGTACTAAAGCCAAGACTTTGAAAATGGGTTCCAGTTTTGACTGAAAGATGTGACTGATTTTTACCACATCCCTCTCAATTATGCTCCTGAAAAATTTGCTTATTATATTTGTGGATGCTTGCAGGGTAAAAGAAACTCATCTTTGTGCCTGGTTTCCCTGAAGAATGTTCTCCATTTCCTGAAATACAGCAGCTTGCGTTGGACGTGCGCTGCCTGTCTCCTCGTTGTTATATCCCCGCTGAAACATTTCCAGTGATGAAGCAGAAATGTGCTACAAAGCTGCATACCTTGAATTGTGTGCTGCTGAAATGGATGTTTTAGTGAACTGCCCAGAGTCTGGAAATTATTCATGCTAAAAAAAAAAAGAAAGAGTAATGGTAGCAGAAAAGACCTCCCCCACCAAGTTTCAGCATCAGGTTTCTGTTTTGCACTTGGTTTCTGAAGTTACTGTAATGATGCTGATCATTCCAGAGGATAATTAGGTTCAGGATAATTTTAGGGAGTATGTTACATTTAAGGGTGTGGAATGGGGAGCAAACCCTCCAATTTCCTCCAGGAAAATATTACTTCTGACTTCTATTTTTTTTTGCTTGTATTTCAATTTACCACTGCATTTTCTTTGTAGTGGTTAATTAAAGCTATGCTATTATTAGCAGTTATTTCAATCTCATAATTAGAATGTGATGCTCATTTTATTAGCTGATTTTATTGTGGTCAGCTTTCATTTCAGTGCTTAACCATTTCTCCTCCTGTTTGCTTACAAATTTGCCACTTGTCTAGAAACACTTGCTGTGGCATTAGTGTTAGCTTGTTTTCACTCAGTGGACACCACCATCGCCTTTGCTCTGGATTATACTGTGCTGACTGATAGAGAAATCTGATTTTTAGGGTAACAAATGCTGAACTGTTCTAGCTGAAAGCAACCAGATATTATCTCTTTGCCACTGGCATCTGGGGGAAACTTTGTGTTCGATACCTGGTGCTGTGTGTCATCAAATACTTGATGTCCTGTGCATGGGTCAAGGTAAGCGGGGGCGAGATGATGATGACAACAGGGAACATGACAGGATCTATTGAGAGCCTTTTTGTACAGTATTTCTAAAGGAATCACAGCCAAGAAGGGCTTGATGGTCCCCAGAGAGAGGAACAGCCATAAATAAGCTGTGGGAAGGTAGTAACAAGGGCTGAGCTGGGTGACAGGATCCAGCAGTCCAGTCAAAACATCTAAAGAGTGGCCTGAATGTGCCCTGGTGGAGCCAGGGATGACAGTGGAAGCTCTGGGCAGCAACACCCAGGGAGAGTGGTGGGTAAGCATGTCAGTGAAGGTGATGCCGGGGTGAATCCTATCTGCATTTGAAAGCGGTGCTGCTGTGACTGCGTGCCTGCACGTCAGCCAAGGGCTTTGTTGGCCAAATCGTGGCGTTTCTAAATCAGGGCGTTAAGTGCTACTCAGCACAGTTTGTTTCGTTATCCATGATAGGCTGCACTGCTGTGTATTTCCAGCTATTTTTTTTTTTTT
>VXBZ01007175.1:349703-391232 GCA_013399135.1 Heliornis fulica
TTTTTTTACCCTGAGCCACATTTGAAAAGATTGGTATATTTTGGCTGATAACTGTGGAGCAGAAAGAAAATGGTTTCTTAAAAATAGCTGAGCCTACACTAGGGAGCTCATTATTTTCGCTGTACTGAAAGACACTTCATTCACCAAGACAGGTTTCCATCAAAGAAGCCATCTATGCAGCCTGCCATCATCTGTCAGACTATCTTGTTCTCTTCTCCATAATTAAAATACAGCATGGCCTATTCGTTACCCCCTTGGCAGCATGTTCCCTGCTGCTTGGCTTATGCAGCCTTGCTGAATGCAGGGCCAAATGCTGAGAGGGAATTCTCAGTGAGCTGCCCTGAGATTGAGATGCGAGGAGATTATTATTCTTTTGGTAAAGGTAAAAGTGTCTTTGAGCTGTTACAGGGGAACTACAAATGCATCATTTCAATTCTTGCATCATAAACCACTCGTTCCCACTTTACATTGCACTGCTGAGAGTAAACTTACCATTACTTGTGTTTCTGTGCTGTTTGAGGCAACCCAGTCTATTTGCTGTTCGATTTCTTTGGCTTTACTAGTCACCAAGGGATGTGGCATTCTGTGGAACCAGATGGAGTGTGTGTGAACCACTGGACTAACCTCCGAAGCAGATTTAATGGATGACAAATATTGAACAAGAATGAAAAATGCTTCTTCATTGTGGTAGACAAAAACATAAATGGATCTTAAACTCCTCTGTGATCTCCTAGCTTCTGCTATCTTACTATGCAATTTAGCTTTTAACGTCCTAGAGATGAAATTGTCCTCAGTACAAATTAGAGGATGCCCATTACATTAAAATACTCAGCACAGACTGGATCATTTCTGCAATACTTATTTGTCTAGTAATCAAAATGTGAGTGCCAAAAGAAAAAAACCTCCCCCTCCCCTTTTTTGCCCCTAAGTAGAATTTGTTTGTTTGTTCCTTTTATAAGCAGATAGCCATTTCTAGAAAAAAACTTGACTTCTGTCTTCATTAGCTCTGCTAACTGGATTGACTGTAACTTATTTGCAGCATAGCAGAAGTCCATTTTCTTCACATATTCCGAAAATTGTTATTGCTTCAAAGTTCTTAAAACTGCACTTCAAAAATGAAGAATACATAATTAAATGACATATCTGCACAAAGGAATCTCTGTATATGCACTGAGACTAAGCATAAAGCATCAGTAGGCTCTCTTCTTGCAGTTCATGGCACAAATGGGGAGGTGAAAAACGGACAGAAGCAGACAGCTTGTGTTTTGGAAACGTGAAGTTTCTAGCACTAAAGTACAGTACAACTGGGAGGTGGCACTGGTGAAAGTAAATTCTGTTGTTCAAAGTGAGAAAATTGCCACTGCTAATGAATGCAGTAATGCCAGTAGTGAAATTTACCTTGTGATGGTTAGCTGGCATGTTGATTAGCTGCTCTCTGCAAATGCCATCCCCATCCAATTAACAATCCTGGTTTGTGTCACTTCTTGATCCCATCATCCTTGCATGCACTGCAGGTATATTTACATTTCTGAAATACTGTATTGTTGGTGTGGAAGTTACACGTTGTACTAACCTGCTCAGCTCCCTGAGCATTCAAGAGCATTCAAGAGCAAGAGTTTCAGGTGAAAGAAGGGCATGTGGCTTTTCCACTAAAGCATTCCCCAGAGAGTCTTTTCTGAAATGGGAATCGAGCATCCAGCTCTCATTTTTCACCTCCCCATGAAGCCGTGCTTATCTTGTGTAAGCTGCTGTTGCCCACCAGGGCAGCCCTCCCTGTTTTGATGCTGGGTAAAAGGACAGATGTCTGTCCCAGGGACTTGCACTCATGCAGCTGTATCGAGACTTGACCATTAATGAACCTAGTGTTAAGGGCAGATAATCCCTCACTTCTTCCAGGGAATCTACAAGACAGTTGGCAGAGGCTGAATCAGGGATGCATCTGGTCAGGTCCATTTTGCAGGCAGTGCCATGGGGAGACTGCTCCTGTAGGCATCTGTTTGCTGAAAAAGGAGGTGTGAGGGCATGGTGTGTTGGGAGCCTTGGGAGAGACTGTTTGCACCTCTTTCAGAAGGAGACTTTCCTATGTCTCCCTTATTAAACAGTAGTCTGTGCTGTGCACTCATAGACCTGCTGCAGTACTCTGGTTACCTGAAGCATGCACGAACCCCAGGTTAATGAGATGTGATCCCAGAAATATGAGGGAGGTGTGTCTGGCTGTAATAACAAATAACAGAATTGGAAAGAAAGAGCTGACTTTTTTTTTTTTTAACTTCTCCTCCCTTTCATGCCTCTGAGACTGTCCTCTGTACTCTTGGAAGGTACAGAGCTTAAAATGAGACCTTTGTCTCCCAAAGCTCCCTCTTTAGATGAGAGTGGAAAAAAACCCCATGCTTTTTTATTTATTTATTTTTGGTAGTATTGAAGAGGGAAATGCACTATTTTTCTTTGCAGATAGGTCAGCCTGACTTGCTTGCACCTTCCCCTCACTCTGAGTTATTACAGAAAGTGGTATCTGGTAGTGTGAATAATGCTGTGCTCCTGCCAACAGGCACAGAACACATTGGCTATAGATCTCATAAATGTCAGAAGTATATAAGGAAGGCAATTTGGGATAGTTCAGATCTGAAAAACAAAGGGGCTGAAGTGCAAAATTTGGCTTAGCTGGTGTTCATCCTGAACTTTTATAGACTTCTGAGAAATGGGTGTTCTTGAAAAGCAAATAGCAATTACAGTTTAGCAGTGATTTATCGTAAAGCAGCTTAACGAGGAAGTTTCACCCAATGCTTTGTGGGCTGTTCCTGAAATGCAGCATTAAATCTTGCAGGGGCTGTGAGCACCCCCGCTCTGATGCAGGGCCCTGGGCAGCAGTTACTCTTTTACCCCAGAGAAACTGCAGGAAGAAAGTGCTAGGAGCTTCTGAAGATGTCACAGAGCTCTGCTGAGTGGACATTAGATAGTTCTGGTACTTCTCCCAAGAAAAGTTGTTCATCCAGTTACACCTGATTAAATATTCCTTTTCTCCATGTTTATATAGTATTGGGGGCAGCCTGGTACTTGAGGTAGGGTGAAGGGATGCTCAATTTCTTGGTGCTCTTGGGCAATAAATATTCCTGGTTTGGTGTTGGTTTTTTTTGTTTGGTTGGTTGGCTGGGTTTTTTTTCTTTTAAATGAAAAATAATTGTAATTACCCAAAACCCTTTTCAATGCTTCAGTGTATTTCTTATCCCCTTCTTGATGAAAGTCCAGAGAAGCCTCCACAGAGTCCCAAACCTTTAGCTAAAAGAAAATCTTGGTGCTTATTTTATTCTTCTTAATTATCCTGTCTCTAAATGTGTCACTGGGTCCTTACCAGGCCTTGATTTATGTCTAGCCAGGTAACCAGGCTTTCTCAGACTTTAAATCTGTGTTGCTTTCCTCATTTCTCCCGTGTGGCCAACTACAGGTATCATCAGGATGTAAGGGGGGATGTGTTTGGCAGTGGGATCCCGCTACTCTGTACTGTAGTCCCTGGTTAAGTTCTCAGCCTGAATGCAGAGAGTTAATGCTACCAAGTACTGCTGGCTCCTCTCTTGACTGTGCCACTTGTGATAATCTGCCTGTCACCTTTCAGGATGAACTTCATACTGACACCATGACGATTTTGAACAGGGCCCATCCAGCACAGTGAATGTATTTGCAGTTGGGGCTTCTCCTTAGTGCTGTTGTAGCAGATATTAATTGTAGTAGTGTAATTACAGTCTGGCTGCAATGTGTTGGAGCAGAACAGGCAACAGTTTGTCACTTCACAGTGAGAATTTCTTCCAATGTGAGAGCTTTGTGGCTGTTAGAAATTGTGCTGCTCCTAATTACAGAGTGACTCATGGTAACTCTACCGTTCTCCAGATAACTCTGCAATTAACTTGTGTCACTGCTATAATTTGTTAAGTATGATTTAATAAAAGGAGACTAATTTTTGAAGCTCTGTAAAAGGTACATTTAGTTTTTCACTCGATAGACTCGGGAAGAACACACAATCTTTGCTTTATTCCAGGCTAAATGAAATGTAAAGATCTCATGAAATGTAATGGTTTCAATTATGCTGGGAGGAATCCCTGATGTTTCATATCCTTGTGTTCTACCAGGAAATGTGCTTCATCAAAGAAAGCTGCTGAAAATGTAGTTGAGACTGTTCAGTGCTTGGCAGGAGGAATATGGAGCCTTTTGAAAGGGTGGGTGCAATGAAAACCCAACAAAAATCTGAAAATATTCTGGCAGTCCTGTGTTTTGAGGGTTAATTCTCTTGGCCTCAGCAGTTTGCTCACTCTGGCCTGCTGAGCTGATGAGCAGCAGAAGAGGAAGACCTGACAGCAGCTCCCACAACTGGGCTGCTGTCTTTACTCCATATAAACAGTCCATGTCTTTTGGACTGCTGGAGAACAGTCTAAATTCTAGAGCCTCTCCAGTTGTAGTAGTGGGCTACATACTGCTCTCTCTAGGTGGGAATATGAATTTGAGCCTCTTGGCAGAGCTTTAGTGGCTGAATTGTCACATGCTGAAGTGCCAGGCAACATTCATGATCATTTGCAGGCCTGATTGAAGTTTTGAGATCAAACATGCAAGAGTTGGAAGCAAGGATGAAGGAGGAAAAATCTTAGAATACCTTAATTACTATATTGCTTTCTGTCTATAACATCCACATATAATATTGATAATAAAAAAAGCTTCACAGATATGGGTTAGTGTTGCTGCAAATGTGTTTCATGGAGCTTCAAACCGCCCCAAACCTCCTTACCAAAAGAGGCAAAGGTCAGATCTAGATTTGAATTTTCCAAGTTTGATTATGATTTAACACTGCTGGACAGCTATGAATTAGATAGGAAGTTAGGAGCTGAACTTAAGTGCTTTGGTAATTCAGAGGTTTAGCCTTGTTTCTAGAGGTTAAAGGTGTTTCTACTCGAGATGCTGCTAGTTCTACTTTGAGGATTAACAGGCAGAATATGATGGCAACTGACAGCATGTTGTTCCTGGTTTAATGAAGATCAGGGGAAAATAATCTGTGTCTCCTTCATACTCTCTGAACTTGGTGGGATGAAAATCTCAGTAAGTCTTGAAGTTTTTGTGACCTGCTTTGTTTGCATGCCTTAATGATGACATTGCAGTAACTACACTAGGAGAATCCACTGGGCTTTTGCCTGGGGCAGTTACTTCAGGGGCGAGTGATCCTCTGGACAGCTCTACAAGTGACATCCCAGCTGTAAAGATGGTGATCCTTTTTGTCTTTAGGTTGAGCTCTCTTTGAATTTGCAGTGGTATTGAACCACCAGGACATAGAAGAGGCTGACAGACGTGTGCTTAGAGTGAAATGATTGACCCTGTCTCTAGGTCAGGATCAAAACAGATTGGTAAAACTGAAAGGAGCTGATTCTGCCCCAGTCTGTAGTGTACTTGCACTGGGCCAAAGGGCTGAAATCCCTTTGAAGTGAGGATCAGACTTTTCCTGTTCTGTTACTTGGATGAGAAGCAGCCACAGTCAGTGCAGCATGAGCAGATGAGGAAGCAGACTGAATTCCCTATGGATCAGCTGCTTCCATTTTGCCACTGCTGCAGGTTTGATTCTGAGGGATCCACCCAGGCTGCAAACGTGTGTCTGTCTGCATCTGTCCTCACAGAGAGGAAATGACACTGCTATTAGAATTCTTCTGTTCTTTCTAATAAATCTTTTTTCACTTGCCAAAAAAGAGGCTTTAACCTCTAGCGGTTTGTTCTTATTACAGAAAGCATATTGAAGAATTAGAAAAGGTGCAGGAGAGAGTAACTACTAGGATAAAAGGTCTCAATGGTTTAGAGCCCTGTGGAGAGGTTAAGAAAATTAGGCTTGAATTCATTAGAAGACAGGAGATTAGGAGAGGGCATGATTGAAATGTAAAATTCTGGATGGGGAATGTGGATGGAGCCGAAGCTGTGAGGCAGCAAGTTAGAAACAAGACTGTATGAAACAAAATGAAGAGATGGAGATGGTAGACTGAAACCCTAATGTATCATGTGGGTTTTTCAAATACAATCAGGAATTTTTAGGCAAAAGAAGAATGAGCTGGGAAAAACCTGATAAAGTGGGGAGACCAAAGACAGACCCAAACTTTCCAGTTTTCAATCTATGTCTAGCTGCTGGTATATATCTGCAGTATATCTCTGCCTTAAGGGGAAGCCAGTGCTTGATATGGCAGTTAAAGCTTGTACATGACTATATCCCCAACATAGGGGGAAGATCTGGGCCTTACTTTCCTTAAACCATAATTTCAGAATGGGCTCCCTTGCCCAGATGACCACAATATCACTGAGCTTACTGGGGGCTGCTGGGTCAGCACATCTGGAAGGTGAGGAACCTGATGTAACCACACATCTCTAGGACACAACTAGAACAAAGTAGCTCTAAAACCACCAGTGACTGAGCATCACTTTGCTTGAAAATTTCTGCAAATGGACTGTGCTGTTGTAGTGCACTTGGGCTAATGACAGTTGGCATTGACACAGGTGTAACACCACCCTGATGAAAACAGGCCTATAACACATAAAACTCCCTGCAATACTGGTGGCTTCATTCTTCTGGATGTTGGGCTTGTCCCTATGGTCTTACAAGGTCTATGTCAGTTGGGTTCCAGACTGTGAGTCCTTTTTGGACCATGTCTAGCAATACATAGATGTGCCCATGTTTTATCTTGTGGCCAGTTCCCTGTGCTCCTCTCCTGTGTGTTTGAGTGTTGGGTATGTACAAACCCAGCAGTTGTGCTCAGCATTTTTTGGTTTGGCTCCATCTGTGCTCAGCAAACGGTTCTCATTAATCAAAACCAAATGGCTGCTTTTCACAGATGCTACCCAACTCTTAATGAGTAACTGCCAGAAACTAAATGAACCTTTTTCTCACAGGTACACAAGTTATTTTTGAACTCCCAGGTGATTGTGCAGCTCGTGAGATTTAAATTGCAACCAGACCAAAATCCAAGCACTCAGATTTTTGCATATCACAATAAATTTTGCCCCGATTGTAGTGGGGTTCAAAGATGTGTACTTCTAAGGGCTGCCATCTCCCAGTGCCAGCAACTGGCACTACAAGGACAGTAGGGATGCAGCTGCTGAGCGTGTCCTGCCTGCAGATAGAGGAAGGAAGGAAAAGGTAAAGCCTGGAAGGATACTCTGGATTATCATTTGCAGAAAGACTTCAGTGGGACTCTGCAAAGAATTCACTTTTCTTTTTTCAAAGAGGCATTTCCTAGCCTCTTTGAAAGAAGTGTTGGAGAAAACTCCTCTGGGGGCAACAGTATTTACATAGCTGAGAATGTTCCTTCAGAAGTTACAAATGGACAGTTAAATCTCCCAGCTAAGTGTCCTGTGAGGTGAATGGACTGCTGTAAAGACAGATTAATTGGAAACCCTTCATGATTCATGCTAATAAATTTGAAAATGGTCATACAACAAGGAAAAGCTCACTGCAGACAGTTCTGCAATTAATTAATTGAGGAAGTGGCCAGAATGTGGCAGCCTCCCTTCGTGGTCTCTATAGGGTCATGCCAACTGCTCCATTGAGGAAGCACCCGAGACATTTTCCTTCAGTGGTTTGGTCTGCAGAGCTGCTATAAAGCCAGCTTGCACCATTACAGGAGTTGTCCATTGTAAGGGAATCTCGGGGTGTTCTCCAGCTACCTGCAGCTCCTAATACTTGCCCCTGTTGATTCCCACAAGCACTAGTCACTCCTGGATTCAAGTGGCCCCTTGAGAGTAATGGCAATCAGTGTAAATTGAAGTGGTCCCTGGCACGAATCACAGCATCCATCCCAGTGCCTGTGCAGGTTGGGTCAAGTGTGCAAATGTGGCTAAAAGATACCTTTGTATTCCCTGCTGCTCCTGCTGATTTCCATCTGGATCAAAAGCTCTGAGGGCATTCCCCAGAAAGCAAATGCAAAAGAGAGTCTTTTGTATGGCCCTTTGGGTCATATTTGCTCTTCTGCTTTGTGCTTGCCCGAAAGATGGAGAAATTAATATCCTGTTAGCTCAGGGCTTCCCCTGCCAGTCTTAGCAAGTTATTAAATGTAATGCTGGGTTGCTACTGGTGCTCGCTTGAATAAGGAAGAGGAGAGTTTGGGAAAGGCTGGGAATCATTGTGCTGTCCTGTGTTCCCACAGCATGCTTCCTTGGCTTGGGCTGGCTCCTGTGGTATTGGATTGCTGGATTTTGGAGCCATGCTCTGTGCCCTCTCTGGGAGGGAGGTGTACATAATTACCCACGTGTGTGAGCCTGGGAGAAAGGTTGCATCTTCTTCTAGCATCTGCCTGGTGCACAAGCTGGATAAATAAATAAGCCTGCAGCCTCTCATAATAAAATATGCTTGTTGCTCCAGCTCTTCTGCTGAGTTATAAGTTTGTAGCCTCTGTATTTTTGGTATGAAATCCATGCAGCTGAGGTTTGTGACACAGAGCTGTATTTTACACAGGCGAGGCCCCTACTGTAAATTGTACCACATTAACTGCTGGGTCTGTTTAACATTTGACAGTACTGAGAGAAATATGAACTGAAGATGAGAATGAGATTGTTGCATTTTCAGGTCAGCTAAAAGAACCGTGTGGTGTTTTCTGTTGCCTCAACTCTAAACACCGGTGTAGTCACAACTACAAAGCTGAGTGTATGTGAAACAGAAGATGTGACCAGGCACCTTTAGCCTTTACCACTCTCTGAATGTTGTCTTTTATTGGAGACAAATCAGGCTATGATTTTATATGATCCTGTATGGCTTTTATTCTTTTAATTTCATGCCCATTATTGTCTAGCTTCTTTATATATAATGAAACTTTCACTCAGAGTTTATGATCACTTCTACATGCTCTTATTAGTATCAGTGAAAATAAGAGTGACTTTGAAGCTGAAGATCTCTGATAGTATTGACTCTGGTTGGGTTGTGGGTTTTTTTTGTTTTTTTAATTGTCCATCTCCATCTGGGAATGCATTCTGAGTTTACCAGTGTAGGAGACAAAGGGGCTGGAACAGTGATTCTCAGTGTCCTTTGGCTGTCAGTGTAACCTTGGTCACATCACTTAGTCTGTGCCCCGTTAATAAGTGCTTTATCTGTCATTATGGTATATTTATGTGTTATGCTTTTGGAGGCAGTTTGTGTGTAGTGCAGTTGGATTCCACCTCTGTTGCAATCTATAGGTACTCTTTATCCCAAATATCAGAAATAATTACTACTAGGATGGCAGGAGAGTCCTGCCATCCTAGTAGTACCTGATATTTTCTTGTGTGTGTGCAGACCTGAGTGCAGAGTGAGCTGTGCCGTGTCCCTTGTGAGAACCAGCCCGTTGTTTCTTGACACTGCTGTTCTCCAGCTCTGCCCCTGTTCATTTAGTTGCTGGAGTTAAACGGTAGCTGTTAATTACATTGTGCATATGCTGGGTTTTCATTGCGAGGGGGCACTGCTTGGCTCAGCACAGCTATGTGCTCTGGGTGAGGAGAGCTGGTCTCCTCTGGCAGCGTGTCAGAAGCACGCTTTTCTAGGTGACCTGTGTGGTCACAGCGTTCTGTTTGACATCGCTGGCTCTTAGAGCGCTGTGGCCTCCTGGAGATGGTGCAGCAAGCAGCCAGAAGTGACTTCCACCTCTTCCCAGAAACAGAAACACAACTGTTTTTCTACCACATCACAAAAGATCACCCTGTGCTTGCAAAAGCTTTTCACAGGCCAGCAGGCAGGAAAGATGTTCACATCTCCTCAGGCAGAAAGCCATCAGTCAGGTGCTGGTGCTAATTAGCGGAGTTCTGATTAAGTCATTGGAGCGGTGCCAGTTTGCTCCAGACAAAGAGCTGGTCCGTGTGGAGCTGGTTGACATGGCATGATACAGTGTGGGTGGAGAGCTCCCTGGGGTGTGGGGCTGCGTGCTGAAAGCAGAGCCCAGAGGAGCTGTGCTGCAGTCCCTGTGCCCATTCAGGCTGGGTTTTTTTCCATGTCTTTAGTTAGACATGTATCTCCAATTACAAACATAATCTTCCTATGTGTACACAATATATGCACGTACCTGCCTTCCCAGTCTGTAACAAGGGGTCACCAAAACCTGCCAGAGCTAGTGGTGCACCCCCAGACATACTGTCTGCCTTGCAGTGATCCTCTTGGGGAGGAGGAGTATGGACACGACTTCATTCCGAAGGGAGCTGGTTAGGAAAAAGTTTTATTCCCCCTTCAGCTTACCAAACATCATGGTTTATAGGAGAAACAATCAAATATAGCCACAAGAGAGTTGTTAATTTATTTTAAAATACTGGAACTCTTTTTCAGCTCTGGTCATAAATGTGTTCCTAATATAGTAGCTTAACATTTCAAATTATCTATCACTTGAGTCTTCCAGTTACTCCATACCCACACAGATATGTTATTCTACTTCAGTGCCTGAAAAAGTTTCTAGATCTAACGAGTGAATCATCATCTGTACAAAGACATGAGTTTACAGTGATTTAGGTTTCTTGCATGAAATTTATGTGTGTATATATATCTCCTTTTTTTTTTCCTTGATCACAGCTGGTGTCTACATTGAAGTATGGTAAGCTTAGAGGAAAAAGCTCATGGGGCAATATATTTGTCCTTAAGTTCTTCATGGTGACATATAGTTCAGCAATATTAATTTTAAAAAGGAAGTATTATGATTTTTAAAGCAGAAACATCTGAGCTATTTCTCTTCTTTCTTGTCTAGCTAAAACTGTGCAGTTATGCACCTGATGCTCATTCAGTAAAAACACTGAGAATATTGTAGGTATGAGTTTATTAAATAAATGGAGACTGATGTGTTGTCCTAGCAGACTGGAGAAATCTTTCTGTCTTCAAAGTAGATGTATGTAATAGTGGACAGGTATGGGGGCAACTATTGGGTTTTTTTTTCTGCTGTTGGCAAAGAATCTTCCTCATCATGTCTTGTTGAGTGGCAGAGTACTATTTTACAAAGTACTTACCTACTTGGACCTCTTGTTTTCATGTCAAGCTGGGCTCAGTTGGAAGGTAATAATCTTCAAGCTATGGACTATAAAGCCTCTTATGTAGCTACATTGTCAGTGAACACATTGGCCTTTCCCAAATAAAGTGTGCATGTTCCTTCTTTCTGGGGTCAGATGCACAAGCCATGAGATTATCCCTGCTTGGAAGCCGATCTGTGAAGCATCGTGAACTCTGGTCATCATGATATCCCTGGTCTCATGCTGGCTAGCTGTGCATGGTGGAGCTGGCTCATCTGCACCTGTAAGAATCCCTTCCTTTTCATTTAAACAGTCAAACCTCTGCAATGAAATGCAGAAGCTGTTTCAAGGCTCTGTAGCAGCACAAAAAAACTTAAAATAATCCAGTGCATTGAAAAGATGGACTGTCAGAAGAGAACAAAAACCTGATTGTGTGAAGTGATGGACCGACTGTGGTAGTTTGTCATCACATCTTTGGAGATTGTTCTGGTTTGTCTTCACAAGAAAATAAAGATTTTAGCTTTATTTGCAGTCTTTTGCAATTTTTGACAAAGACAAGAGGTGTTGTTAAGTGTTGTCACACTGGAAGAACACTTTTGGCTTATAGCCAGTTTCAAACTGAAATTATGTTTTGGGGGTTTTCCCCACTTTGTGTGATGGATCCCAACCAATTATTTGACCCCCTGAGCACAGTGAAGGTGCAGCAGGTGTGTAAATGTTCATAAGTTTAAAAGAACCTGCTCAAGTGAAGAGGAGTAATACGTTGTGAACAACTGTGGTAGATGTTTTACAGTGCTTCCTACCATCAAAGCTCTGAAAAAAAATAGCTTCAGGGTCTAGAAGCTCTGTTTATCTCAGGCTGTGGGATGCTCTGCTCAGGGTTGCAAAGCTAAAAGATGTGGCTGGCTAGAGAGATGTGATGGGAAATGCTCTGGGAATGGATTCAGCAATTGAAGAGCCTTGAATGCAATGAAGCTAAAGGTGTGGAGAGACAAGTCAGTGACCCTTTAAGGAGTTGCCTTTCTAACTCATCTGTGAATTCATCAGATTGACAGTTCCCACCTCACAGTCAGCTGGTGCTTGAGAATTATGGAAAGCTTTAGGTAGAGGTTCCCTTAGTGGTTAGCTCAGATAGGGAGGGTGGCAGCAAGCATCACTCCAAGGGACAAGGCGTGGGTTTCCCTGAGGGACTCAGCAGAGCTGTGTTCCATTGCAGCCTGTGACACCATCTCACTTTTGGTGTTAATGGTTCTTCTTGCCAGCAGCAAGTTTGGTGTTTGCTCAAAACCAGGTAGCTCAGCTTCTGAGCCTGAGAGCTGCATCTGTTCTCAGTGGTGGTTCTTTGGGAGGAGTAAGGCTTAGCATTGCAGAGGGTGGGAGGAATTCAGGCTTGCAAATATAAACGTGGGGCATATCGAGCATCCAGAGGACCTCTCTTGCTCCTGTGCCTTGGGAATCAACCACATGAATTCAGGTTTTACTGCACTGATTTGCCAATGAAACTGAACTTCTAGGTTGTGTTGTGGGCTGATTCTCCCCCACCTTTTTCTCTGATGGTAACAGCATTAAACTATTTACTTCAAACTCTTTTTTTTCTTTTCAATAAAGAATTAGGGTTTTGCTGGGAGGAGATGTATTTCCTTTTTGTGCTGTTCTCTGTGATGAGTGTGGTGGGAGTGTTTGTCTCCCCCAGCTGCTTTCCTTGTGGCCAGCTGCAGAACAATTGGTGAGATACCATCTGGCTTTCCCTCATTTTCACCAGCTGTAGGTATAATCAGTAGGGTGATTGCAAAGTCTCTCTTCCTTCCACACAAAAACTCTGGAAAACAAATGCAGTGATGCATGGAAGTGTAATGGGAGACTGAAAATATGCCTTGGTTTTGAGAGGTACAAGAACTGTATAAAATGGTTCTTACAGGAGTTTAAAAGCACCTGGGTTAATGTGCATCTGATGAACAGACTGCTGATGTTCAGCTGCTGTGACTTATCTGGAGTTACTGGTTGCAGAGTGTGTGGGGAACAGGACAGTGAGGTTTCCTGTTCGTACCTCCTGGGGCTCAGAAGCACAAAGAACTTTGTTTCTGTATGCTTATGCCATTTTAGATGTATTTAGATGTTAATAGGTTAGGGTAAGTTTTCTTAAGCATACAGGTGGTAGGAACCAGCAAGAGAAGAACGAGCTTTTGTGTGTCTTGAGGTTAATGGAGTCATTAAAACTATTGGGATGAAGCCCAGTTTGTGCTACTCTGCAGCTGTGCTCTCTCCACCACGTTAGATGTGGTATTTCAGAAGTCCTGAGCACCTGTAGTTCCCTTTGCCTTCAGCTCCTAAACCACCAGTGAACCAGACCTCCTGGAGCAGCCAGTGGGAGGGCTTCTTCTACTGCTTTTTATCTTAAAGCTTACCTGGAATTGAGCTGGTTTGAACATCACATGCTGTCTCAAAACCAGGCTCTGCTGGCATGATATCCTGCTGTTTTGTAACATCAGGTAAAGTGCTGTGTTCCCAGTGACTCAGGATCCCACCGATGGGGACAGATGGGCTGTCTTGGACTGGTGGAATACCATGTGATTGAGCTGTGCTGAAATCACTGCAAGCTCTGTCTGCTGCGAGCCTCTCTAGTGTAGGTTTGTGCCCTCTTCTAGTTGTATTTAATTATTTAAGCAGCACAAAGTACAAATAGCTAACAAAGCACCTTAATATAGATTGTGGGGCTAAGGGGTATGATAAACCTGCAAAGTAATGTAGATAGAGGAGTAACATAACCCTGCAAAGTAATGTAGAGGAGTAACAGCACAGAAGATTATTTAAAGACAGGTAGCAGTTATGGTCTGGTACATGTTTCCTAGTTTAGGGTATTTTTTTGTAGTTAGAGCAGCCAGTACTCATGTTCATTCACATCTACCAAAATCCATTGCTTTGGTAAGTAAAATTGGATGATTCCCTCCATGGGGCTGAAATGAATATTGTCTATAGAGCAGTTTCACAATGTGCTGGAGAGGGATAGGTATTTCCAGTTTTGTTTAATTTTTAACAGAGGTTCTGGGAGATGGGGGGGAGGTAGGTGTGGGCATACAATACCTCAGTCATCTCTTGTTTACCATCTCAGGAGACCAGAGTTTCAAATATTTAAGGGGGAGAAAATGGTGAATAGGTGCTGAGTGTCCATTTAGGAAGTGTGGGAGGAAAAAGATTTTATGTAAAGCTAGCAGAGCTCTGGTGACACTAATACATGGCTGGTGCCAAAGCAGGTGAGAGTCTGTGCTCTGCTGTGAATATTTCAGACTCTTGAAAAATCTGGGGGCCAGACTTGGCCCTGGCCTCTTGCAAGGACAGATCAAACTTTGTGTTTATGGAAGAAACACGTGTGTCCCTGAAGACATTCTAGCTCAGAAAATTCTAGAAAAAAAATGTGAGTTTAGTTCTGAGCCTGGGGAGTTGCAGGTATCTCAGTCTTTAAAGTTTGTAGCAGGATGACTTCTTGGTTAAGTCCAAGCTGCTCACAGACTGGGGATGGAAAGATGTATAGCAAGCAATAGTTAAAGTATTGATTCCTGTCATATGAAAAAAACACTGTGTTTTGAGAATAAAATACAAGGCAGGGGACAGGTATGTGTTTAAGACCAATGTTGGTTTAAAAAAAAATCTAAAAAGACAAAAAGCTGCTTAATAGAAAGTGATCAATTCTCCTCATACCAAGACTATTAATCTTGTTACTAGTTCAAAGCAAAATAAACTATCGAAAAGCCAAACCCAACAACAATAAAAAATCCTTCATTGTGCCTAGCAGAAATAGCTGCATAAAAGCTCTTCAGTGGAATTTGAATTTCTGATTAATTAGACTGCAGTGTTAATTAGTGCCAGTAGTCCTGAGACAAATGTGGTAATTAGTGAGTTGCATATCCAGTGGGTAAGCCCAGCAGAACACCTGCTTTAGAGTGGCTCTGAGATGCAAATGAAATATTTGTTGTATCATTCATTTTTTTCCAGTCCTGTGCCTTGTCCTGCAACTGTTCTTATGTGAGTTTGAGTTTGGGAGCAATTTCTCTGGAATCACAGGAAATCATAGGGTCTTCTGCTTGGTTCTCAGTGCTGGGCCAGGTATTACATAGCAAGTCTGAAGATAGTGACTAAGGATCTGAAACATGTTACTCCCAGTTGCTTGGACTGGAGTAATTAACAGTTATCAGGTTTGTGTGAAGGGATTAACTGCACCTCAGGTTCTCAAGACAAGTGCATGCAAACCTCAAACCCAAACTAAATCTGATCCACAAGGGGCTTAAACCAAAAGATGGGCATATGAATTCCTCTCTTTAAAGATGTCCCTGATGACATGAGGTTCCACGTGGACTTCACCAACGTAATGGGAAGTTGGTTGCTCAGAGCAGCTCCTGCTCAGCTCTGATGAGAACAGAGCAGCCACAAGCAAGTAGAAGGTGGGTCCTCTTGTTCCTGACTCTTGTCTGCCAGATACTCCCTGTGGGGCCTTACAGGTTTACTGATAAATGAAGACATGCTTCTTAATTAAATTCCTTTATGTTTTGGCTACTTTTTTTTTTCCATCTGAGAAGGGATTTATGTTTTGCTCTGTTAAGTCATTGAACAGACATTTCAGACTTCAGGCTCATGGGAGCTTCTGTGTGAAGCTATAGCTGAGGTCTATGGCATTAGGGAAAAGTGTTTGAACACAGCTCTGAGCATTAATTAGTTGCCCTAGGAGCAGAGAAATTCTGCCTTTGTTCCTACCAAAGGTTTTGTGCTAAGCATGGAAACTTTTATAACCTGACCAGGTACACTGTCTGCTTGGAGATAATTGTCACTGTTTTGAATAACAGGCACATTTGGAATTAAGATTTCACTTGGCCTTAATTAAGGATGTCGTTGTTTGAATAACAAATACTGTGCTGGAAATGTCCAGGTGCCCTTTGAGGCAAGGTTCATCCACATCAAATGCCACAGGTCCCTCTGGGTAGTGATCTCCCCTGACTATGAAGCATTGGCAGCCTAAGGGCATTCTGTAGGACAGGTGAGGTTCAGAGCAATTTACTCCATCTGAATTTGACATGTAGCATTGGGACAGCTCAGATCTGCTTAAGGTCAAGAGGCAGAATGTTTGTGTCAGCGTGGAATGGTGCTGAAAACCAGAGCTTTAAAAGTGCTGGAGAGAAAGAGATTGTTGCCAAGGAAATGGGCTTATTTAATAGTCTCTTTCTCTACCAGCCTGTTCCCCATCAAATTGAATATGGTCATTGTTAACTTGATACAAATAAGGAGGCAAAATGCATCCCTTGGCTGTGAGCCAAGCAGACTCAGCAGAATCTTGAAGGAAAAATAAAGCACCAATCAAGCTAGCAAATAAAAGTGAAGATTTGTGTCTTTCCTCTGAGGATAGTTGATGGTTTATAAAGTCCTGTGACCAGAAACCTTAAAATCTTCCCGTGCAGGTTGATCTCGCAGGAAAAATGCTCCACAGCAATTCTTTGGTGTCTGTAACTATTTTTTTCAGGAAAATTCAATCTAGTTTTATAGTATTTCTACAAGCAAATAAAAATACCATGTAAGACACAAGTTAAAATACTACAAGAAGTAACCATGGTGTAGGCTAGTATTTCATCCTGTGTCGTAGTCTTTTGGGAATGGAAATTTTCTGTCTAAGTGCCTGTAGGTGAGAAAATATTGGCAGTGTGTTAGGTGGGGCTAATATCTCTTGCTAGACCCAGGATCTCATTATAAGAGAGAAAGAAAAATGTTTGGGGCATTCAAGCCCATCCTTGGTTGTGAAATATAAACCAGTAGTGTAGTCATGTGAAGCAGAGAGTGGACAATGAATGCCCAGCATTGATATATTTTAGGTAGTCGTTCCTGGTCCCCAACTTAGATAAAATCTCTTACCAGTATAGTACTGTGTCATGGTCTTTTAACTGTGAACTGTTGTGGTACTGATGGATATCAGTATATAGTGATACAGACCCCCACAGATGTGACACATTAATTAAGAGATTGATCATCATTTTACTTGCTGCAGCTTCACCTGGGTTTAAGAGTTTCTTACTTTGAAGCTGATCAAGCACATGGCTTGAGCTCCACTAAGCAGCACAGGTGTTTGGGAAAACTGAAGTTGGAGTTGTTCTGCATTGAGGAGCTCACCTGAAGCAAGCTGAAGGAAGAGTGTGTAAATGAAGGATGACTCATCCAGGATCCTGGCCTGGGAAATGCTGTGTGAGCTTGGGGTTTGAATGGCAAGTGTGGCTTGATGCTCTGCTGCCAAAGCTGAATCATAGAATGATTAGGGTTAGAAGCGACTCCCAGAGGTCATCCAGTCCAACCCCCCTACAAGAAGCAGGGACACCCCCAACTAGATCAGGTTGCTCAGGGCCTCATCCAACCTGGCCTTGAACTTCTCCAGGGATGGGACATCCACTGGATGGGTTGCAGTCCGGTTGTGGTGTGGCTGTGACAACAGTTGTTATACCTGAGCTTTCTTACCTGGCCTTCTCAATGGGAAGCAGAAAAGAGACTGCTTCCTCCTTGCTCCTGAGTGTAGGAATGACAAGTACCAGTGACCTGGGCTTTCCTGGGGTAATAGCAGCAGTACTGGCATAGTAGCCCAAGCTTGTTTTGTAGTAGGCTCCCTGTCTGGTCTAGGTCAGAGGAGGAACAGTGACATCAGCTGTGAAGTGAGGTCCTCTGAGCACACTGTCACTGCTCCTGTGAGTTGAAAATACTTGATGGTCAATACACAGTACTTAAAATACTTGGACTGTATCTGTATGACACAGTCCAGATACCAGCTTTGGTGTTGGATGATGCTGTGTAGCTGGAGCTACAGGTCTTCACTGTGACATTACCTCATCTCTGTATGCATTGTCAAGTGCTCTGTGTTTCTACAAAGGTAAAATGCTGTGCAATAGCTTGCAGCAGACAGTACATGAAGATGTCTCACTGGGGCTGTGCTTTCAGCTGGGCAGAATTGGGTAGCTCCTTGCAACTGTTAGCTGAATGCACCTCCACAGAGCAGCTGTAATCAGAAAATCTATAGCTTTATGGAAATCAGAGCTGGAGTGCAAGACACCTTGTGGACTTGCAGTCTATCATAATAACCTCTTCAGGTCGATAAATGCTGTGAACAGTAAGCCAAATCTGTCCTTTCTAACCTATCTCAGTTTTGAGAAAGGGCAGATGCTAAGGTTAACTGTAAACAATACCCTGATGATGGGCATGATGAAACTGCCCACCTGCAAGGGCTTCTGGAGAGCACTATGGAGCCAGTTAGCCTTGTTAACAGTGTTGCCCTGGAGCTATCTAGGTAGATGAGAAATATGGAGATTTTTCTGAAGGTTTCTGGATTTGCTGGAGGCCATCAGACTTCTGGGTGTTGCCTGGGCTCTGAAGGAAGATCAGGAAACTTGTTAACTCTGTGGAAATAGTGCCAAGGGTTTTGTTGGTGTTTCTCCCTGTCCAGCCTTGAAATGGAATAAAAAAAAAAAGTTTCTTAATTTGTATGTATGTCAAGGTGGAGGGGCTACAGATAATTCCCAATACTTTAAATCCTGTCATGCTGTAAGGAAGCTTGTAACAGATCCTCTAGCAGAGGCACAGGAGTGGGTGTTCTCCTTTGATGCTATTTCCAAGCAGGGTTTCTGCAGTAATGAAATACAGCACAGACAACTGGGAAAGAATTGGCCAGTGAAGGAGAGGCTCAGCATATGTGTCCCCTCTGGTGAACCATCTTACATCACTGTTACAATCTGAATTGTCTATTCCTGATAAACTTGCCCAATGGCACTGGGTTTGGAGCATGTGGAATTAACACACCTTAATTCAAAATTATTTAAATCACTGCATTAGAAGTGGCCCAGAGTGATGCTTCTTGCTTTAATAGTTTTGCTTTTTTATTAAAAAAGGGGGCAATTTTCCTGTCACTGAGAGCCATCAACATTTGAATTATCTGTCATTATAAAGACCTACAGATCACCTGAATTCCTGTGGTTTCTGGCTAGAAACTTGGGGCTGCTAGGACACTCCGGTCCTGAAACAAACTTAGCTTTGTACTTGCAGTTTGAGTGTGGAGAGCTGGGTTTGCTTGACTGGAGGATGCTAGAAGTGATCCAGTGCTCTCTGTCATGGACTCATGTCCAACTTGCCCTGACTGAGGAAGTAGTTTGGAGAGGGTCTACAGGAGTTTCTCCACCAGGAAAACTATCTCCATTGGGAGAAGTGGAGCTTGATTAAAGACAAAAGAGAGTTTATAGCTGTAGTTGTGCATTGTCCTGGAGGCAGGTGTGCTCTTTGCCCAGAGATGCTCCAGCAGAGCTGACCCAGCCAGTGTGAAGCATGGAAAGAGCCTCTGCTGAACCAGCTCTGGCCCTTGGGCTAGGAGTTCTGCTGCTGAGACACAGATTTTGGTACCTGGGGAAGGCAAGGGTTTTTAGATTAAATTTTTTTTTGCTAGAAAAAATATCAGTTCATCATTTGTGTTCATAAGCTTGTTTCAGGTCTCAGTCTAATGGTCTTTATAAATGAAGATGGAGGCATGTGTTTCTTTTATTTTGGGAAATCTGTTCGTCACTTCATTAGACCATTTACAGCTGAGTGACAGGGAATTTAATTTTCTTCCTTTCTTTGCTACTGTTGAATCCTTCCCCATCTCTCATTACCCTGTCACACGGGAATGATGTTTGTGCTACAGAGATCCTTAGCACAGCTCCTCAGTTCAGTCCTAATAAGCCTTCTCTTATTCTGGGTTGGTGTCAGCCAGAACTGCTTTCTCTGGTGGGAAATCCTTGATTCATCTGTTGCTTAAGCAGCTTAGTGATTTGACACATTGTTTTAAACTCTCCTGGCAGGATCAAGAACCTGGGCATGATGCTGGAGGTGATGGAGACCTTCAGGAATGTGGCAGGCAGGTTTTGTCACTCCTGACCTGACTGCTGAATGGATCAAGTGAAGAGAGAGGGCAGCACTCTCACCCTGACACAAGGTTATTTCCTCATTTATGGAAGGAAGGATTTAATCATACAAGTTTTATGAAAATGTCAGCACCTCATGTGCTAGTAAAAATATTAAAAAAAAAATATGTGGGTGTTAGGGTGATTTTCTGTGCTTATGTCTGCTTAGGAAAATTCAGGGCATCACTAAACACTTTGCTGTCTGATTCACAAATGCTTTTTTAAGGACTAACAGTATTTCATCCACATCCGAAGAAGGGAGCAGGGGGAGTATAAATAAGCCTGCATCATAGCTACAAGTGCCAGGTAGTCTGAAAAGGGAGAATTTTCTCAGTATGGCTCTTCAGATGACAAGAATCCCGTTGTCTAAGATATTGTCATTGGCAAATGTGAGAGCCAACTGAATAGGAAAAGTCAAACCAGCAATTGTCATGATTTAAAGTTGTTTAACTTCAGAAAGTTTACCTGTCCTGCCATCAGTGACGTGTGGCTGTGTATGGTTACTGACAGCAGGATGTGTCTAAACAACATCTCAACCATCTGTTAGAAAACAAACAGAAACCCAACATGTGATCTGAGCCATCAGAAACAGAAGGAAGCTGCAGCTACTTCGGAAGTCTTTTTTTCTTTCTAATTAGGGTTGTCTAAACTATTTGTTTCTAGGTGGTTTTATAAAACACAGACAAAGTAGGTGGTTTTATTAATATTAATAATGCAAAAAAGATTCACTTCCTCACAACAGTGCTATGTATTTTGATGATTCCACCCCACCCAGTACAACTGTAGGGACTCAAGAGATGCCTGCAGATGTTTAAAGCATTTCCAGTTGACAGAATTGTAAAATAAGGAGTAGCCTTTTACCAGTATGTGGTTTATTCTGATAGTTCAGAATCTCTGTATGCGTGTTTATGTCTGTACACACACACACACACACACATATATATAGAGATGATCTTACTTTCTATGTGCATCCATGTGTTTATTTACTGTGTTTTATTTTAAATCCATGGCAGCAGAGGTGGGTGTTCTGAAGGGAAGGGGTTTGCTATTGTAATAGAGCTATAGGAGAAACTTCTGTGTCAGCAGACTTACAGCAGGACCTGTTATGTTACTACTCCAGGCAGGAGATGGCAATGAACTGGTCACAGATGTGGACATTTCCAGCAACCCAAAGAAGTTCCCTAATGAAAAGGGAGGATGTAGAAGGCTGGAGTTGAAGACAATTTCTTTTCCAACATTTTGAGGGGTTTAAGTTTCGTTGTTTCTTCCTTGGAGAAAGACAGTAGAGAAATGGCTTAATTCCAGTTAAACAGAGTGCTCCTGATTGGCTTTGACATCAGAGTAATTTGTGTGTGTGTGTTAGAAATATCCTCTCGTTTGCTTCAGAGGAACATCAAGCTTCATGATCTGAAGTTTCAAGTGCAGTACTAACTGGACTGAACAAATAATCCTTGGTGCCTCCTGCCCAGGCTTCTCCCTCTCCATCCTCACTTACCCCTGCAATGCAACAGAAAGGTTTCTTTTCAGGTTTGGCTTTTTTACTCCTTCCTGCCCTCCCATGGTGATCCGTCCCCTTCACCTATAAATTCAATGAACTCCCATCAGAGACTCATCTTGTGTCTTGGTACCTGTCCTTGAAATCCCAGAAGCTGGAAAAACGAAGAGTACAGCAGTTCATCTGGCAAACTTATCTTCCACAACTTTGTATCTCTGCTGTATTGCAATTTTCTGCCTCTGTTCTCCAGCTGACCTATACCTATAATAGAAAACTTTCTCCTATATTTCTCATAGTCAAAAGTTGCTTTATCTTCAAGGAAGAAGAAAATAGGTTCATTACTCAAAGACAGACAAGGAGATGTCATCCCATGCTAGGATTTTTTGAGTGTTTTGTTTGGGGTTTTTAAGTGGCCACTTACTGAACTGAAAATTGCATGGGAAAAGAAAAAGCACAACAGCTTTTCCCATTACTATTTTGTTTTCTAATTAATCTTGTCCATTCAAGCTTTATCTGCTTTGCTCATGTGGCGTTTGCTTTTATAGCTTGAAAAAGGGTGGAGGGGAGGTGTGAATACCCTCCTCTGCTAATGCATTTTGATTGCTTTTTCCCACTGTTTGGAATGCTTTTAGAAACACCAAGGCTCTTAATTTTTCATGTGACACTGGTTTCCCACTGCTCTGGGTTATTCAGCTTGGTAAACATTTTGCCTGAAGGATTATGTTTACTTTGATGCACAAGGTGGCTGACCTGAAAGTTCAAGCCTTTGTGATTGCAGTTGATGAAGATGTAATTAAGGCAGGCTAATTTTTGTGTATGTTTAATAACTTCTGAACCAGCATCCAAGAAGCGACCTGTTCCTACTGTTAATTATTGCAAAGCAATCATATGTTAGGCAAGTCCTTGGGGAAAAGGAATTCCCCATGACAAAGGTTATGTGTAAGTGCCCTGTAAAATTAGCATGTTGAGTTGCTGCCTATGTTTCCTACATGGCTAAAGCTTTTTCATGTTTGCCAATTCCTGGATTCTGAATTTTTCCATTATTGTTGTTAATGCAGCTGAATAGTATCTGAAGGTATTTTATTTGGAAAATGGAGTGACTGTCCATAGATCCTTCTTGCTGCAGTGGTTTCTTTTGGACCAGCACATACATTTTTCTTCTAGAAAAGGCAGCTTTATCAGAATTGAACTTTTCAGTGTGTGTCACTTGAATGAAAGTAGAATTTGAAAGAAGAATGGAGTTGAAATATTGGAAGAGATCAGCTTTTGGAGCTGTGAATCCATGGAACGGACTTGATACTGACATCAATTATTTTCATGATTTGTCAATTAAAAAGAAGCAAAGTGTGTTTAAAAATGCCTGTGAAATGAGATTTTTAGCAGAATGATTACATTTTGGAGCAGAAATGGCACTCTCTGAGCACTTCTCCTGGAACAGAAGATCCCTGTTTAGCCGCTGTTGGTGATAGTGAAGTGTAGCATCTTTCTCGCTGGTCTCCTGTGCACTCACTCTTTTGAGTGCCTGTAACGTCTCGGAGTGGAGCAGGTCCATTTAAGTTCTATGATTGTTTATTTCTAATTAGTGTTGGTGGATTCCAGTCTCTCGGGAACTTGATTACAGGAGAAATAGAAATATTCAGACCTCCCTGTTCCTATTTGTCTTACAGTGGTTTTTCTTTCATTACCATTGAGACTGTTTAAGGAATGATTTCTAGCCCTCCCTTGGTAATTCCATAATCTGTTAATGCTGAAATATCTTAAGGAGTCCAGGTCTTGGGCTATTTTTCACCCTATACAAGTTTCTTAGAGCCATTTTTAAAAGCCATTTGCAAGTACAAGAAGAAATGCCAGGCGTTGTAAGTATACACGTCTTAAAATTATATAGACACTAATGCTAAGACAGACAAATGCCACTTTGTATGCAGTATCACTCCTACACCTGCATCCTTCCCTGGCTAAAACTGTCAGGGCAAAGAGCATTGCCAAGCTGAAATGTCTCAGTGTCTGAGCAGTGCTAGCCTGTCATTACTCTTCAATGTTCGATGTGGTATTTAGAGGCGAGATCGAAGATGTGCAGTATACCTGCAGCTGGCTCTCTTCTTTACAGCTTACATCTTAAGGGCAGTTGTGATGGTCTACTCCCCAAGGTCCTGAGTAAGCATCTGTGGCTCCAGGTGTGCTCCAGTGGACTGCTTTAAAAGTGCCGTGGAGAAGCCTCGCCAGCCGGTGCCAGCCAGATGAAAGCTGCGGCACGTGTGTGTGCATCCTGGAGCTGCATCCTCTGGCAGCACGGCAGTCGCTCCCTCAGGAGTTGTGAAGTTTCATCAATGTGCTGCTGGGGGAAAGCTGGGCTGGGAAAATTACTTTTGCACTTGAATCTGAAAACCGTGCTGTTTCTCGTCTGATGGAAGGAAATTTGTACTCCAAAACCGGGCAACGAACTGTAATTACCTTTTCAGAGTGCTCGAACCTCCCTCGAGGTGTGGATTGTGTCATTGCTCCAATATCATCTAAATGGTGTAGCTGTAGAGACAACCTTTCAGTGATTAGACAAGGATGCACCAAAGCCAAGCTTGGGAGTGAGATTCCTTAAATAATGCTGTACTCTTGGAGAACCCTCCACAGGATGGGTGGCGCTGGCAAATACGTGTCTGTGGTGGTAAGACCTCAGCCACAAGTCCCAGAGACTGCATCTTGCTGAACGGGTGCAGATTCCCTTTGCTCTGGAAGCAGAGGGCACAACAGCAAGGAGGGCATGCAGGGACACCTGTGTGTCTCCACGGGGAGCCTAGCTGGCTGTCATGGATGGTGGTGCTGACTTGTGTTCTGGTCCACACAGAGCAGCCAAACTGCAGTTTCCCTGGGTGAGGCAGCAGCCCTTCCAAACTGTTTCTTTTCTGCTTTCAGCTACAATGTGTGAGTTTCCAAACTGGAAATGGAAGCAGAAATTTTCACTTGGAAATAGAGTTGTATATGGTTGTGTTTGTTTTTCTCCAAAACCTTATACCACTGCCTTTCTTCTGACAGATCTACCATTTAACTTAAACTCTGTTTACTTTCTGCTCAGTATCCTTGAATTTCTCTTGCTTCCTATTCACAACTGCTATTGCCCATCTCCTTTCCTCTGTTAAGCAGGGAAGTTAAAACCTGTGGTCTGCTTTGATGGTGCTCAAGGAAACCAAAACTGCTGAATCATGACTGTCACCCCTTCTTTCCCTTTTCCATAAGAAGCCATCTTTCCTCCTACATCGAGGGCTCATGTACTTTTGAAATTGATGCAGTATTTGTCATTAAAATTATTAGACAGTTTCTGAAAGTGCACGGTGACTTTAGGGTATTTCTCATCTGAGAAGTCTTACAGGCGTGGTATATTTGAATAAGGGCAAAACTTATGAATGGTGTGACAGGGGGGCTGATGTGTGGCTTATTCAAATTGATATCTTCTATTATCTTTTTGGGTTACTATTTTAAGCCTCTCTCATGGGTGTGTGTTTAAGTAGTTTGATAGGTAGGACAATG
Organism: Heliornis fulica; assembly: GCA_013399135.1. Classification (NCBI taxonomy): domain Eukaryota; kingdom Metazoa; phylum Chordata; class Aves; order Gruiformes; family Heliornithidae; genus Heliornis; species Heliornis fulica. The sequence goes on from VXBZ01007175.1 coordinate 374,628, forward strand.
AAAATCCACTGATAAGCCTCCTAGAAGGTATCATCCTCCTGTGCAGAAGGAAGGCAGTGCTGATGCCTTACAGAGATTGAACTTTTCTTACTGCAAGCTACTGTCACAAGTGATAAACGATTCTGCAAAACTCAAACTTCTCCACAAGAGTATTATCTGCCACTGCCTTCTGGGGTCAAAGTTTCCCCAACACATATTTATCCCTGACTTCCTTTACCTGCTAAACTTCAGCTAGAGTTTTAGGTTTTGGAGCTGTGTGTTATTTCTAACAGCATCTTCTGATCCCCTTTCCCTTTGGATTAAGCAGCCACGTGTCAAACAGGAATTTTACATTGCATGGTGGAGAAAAAAGCAATAGGTCCTGTTAAGAAGTAAATAGCATGTGTATGACTGGCTTTGCATCCTGTTCCTTGCCCCTCTCTGCTGGACATTCAGCTGGGATGTTGGTGCAACAGCCTCATAGGGTGTTTGATCTCAAGAGCTTGAATAGTATAAAAATTAAGTAAATAGCATTAGAGTGCTTTTATTGCCAAACTGCACAACAGTTTGGGCTATAAAGTATTAGTGGGTGATTGTGATAAGGTAAACTCATTTAGTAATAAATAACAAAGCCTTGAAAAGTGCTGACTGTGAACAGGAGGCATTTCATTAGTGCTAACCCTTGCTAAGGATTATTCAGAGTGCCTTTCAGTAAGTATGTGCATGTTGTGAAACAGCGTGTTACATGGTCGGGCAGAAGGCTTGGATGGTGGGGGCAGAGAGCTTGTATGGTGGGGGCAGAGAGGTGGAGCAGGTGTGACCTCTAATTTTGCAAATGCTTCATTGTGCAAAGAGCACCACAAAGCAGAGCAGCTGTGTGTGGTTTGACAGGGCAGTCTGGTGACAGTGATGCAGTAATTCCCCAACAGCTCATAGATGTGTGGTGGTGGGATGCTCCTCCGAGACTGATCAGCGCTAGGACATTAAATGTTGCTGGAATGGACCATCCTGCCAGGTATCTGTGCCTTCTTCCTCCCTGCTGCCCTGGAGATACAATGCAAAGCTTAAATCCTGTTAATAGGGATGACAAACTACCTCTTTTACTTGACCAGCTGGACACATGCTAAGTAAATCTAGCTGGTGTTAACAAGGCTTTTAGGACTGTTAGGCCAAGTTGACTTTTACAGTCTGTCATTGCACCTTTAAATCTTCATCAGAACTAGAGCACCGAGTCTTCCCAGAACCACAGTAATTGGATTTCTTGCTACTGGGAAGGTGTGTGTTTTGTGTCTTGCATAGCAACTACAGGCACAGCGCCAAAGACTTCAGGACTGCATGTTTTACTTCCTCCAAAACCACTATTTCTTTTAAAACTTTTAATAACCACTGGCTACATGCCTTTGTGAATTGATGATTTGAAGGAGTAAACAAAACTGGACTAGCTTTTCAACTAATGCAAATCACCTACGTTTTTGGCTGACTCTGTCAAAGTGTATTTCTTTCTTTAACCTTTGGATGGTCTCCTTTCTCGATGGAATGCCTGACACCATGGTGGCCTTAGGTCCATAAAACAAAGTAAGCATAACTTATGCATCTGAAAACTGTCATCTTTAATCTCGATTTCCAGAGTGCATTGCTGACCAAAATGCAATTTTAAAAGCTTTATTCCTCCTTTTTCAGTCAAAGAGGTCTACTCGGAAAATAGTGGAGAACAAAACCATTTTTCAGCCCAGATGAAGTGCATAAAAATTATAAATTGATTTTATAGTGCTTGTTGAACTTGCTTGTTCAATAATAAATTATTGCAGTTATAAAGTAACCAATGCATTCCTTGTAGCTACTTACTCTCTGAACAGTGGCAGCCTACTACTTGTATTAATATAAAGCATATTGAGCAATCAGTAGAGCATATGCAGTGTTTCAATGCAACATCAGCACTGAAATCATGACAAAATACTTCAGGGTGCCAAGCTAGTCTCTGGCAGGGAGCTGGTAATCTGGTCAGATCTTCAGATTCGTTCTTCAGGAGCTACAGTGGAGTTAATAGGGAGGAAAAAAAAGGTTGACTGCCAGTAAGGGGCCGAGTGGCAGTTTATTTGTCTGTACAAATCAAGAATCAGATGCCAATTAAAAGGGTCTCCTGTAGTCGCTAATTAAGAAACACTGAGGGATTGATTAGCCATTTACCAATGACCATCAGTACAAATGCATTTGTTTTATTATCCCAGCGTGTACTTCAGGGAATCAACTTGTTTCTGTTAATGAATCTGAGCATGTTCACATGATAAGCATGAGAGTCTGGCATTTAATTAGTTTTAATATATAAAACATTCATTTTTATCAACCAGCCTGCGTTCTTGAATCATAGATATGCTTTCTCTTGCTTCAAAGGAATTTCTCATCGAAAATTATTCTCCATAAGGAGATGAGCCATCTTGGAAGGTGGGTAAGGGTCAAATTATTGTATGATCCTCTAGTGTGTTACCAGCATGCTGTGCTTCCTGCCCCTTTCTGGGCAGTGTCCCAGGAAGGTGAAGATGCAAATGAGAAGACTGGTAATGAAAAATGTTGTTTTGAAAGGCACAAGTTGAAGATCCATGTTGTGGTTTCGTTTTGGGGCACTGGCCAAAATTTAGAAAGATTTTGGGCAGTTGGCCATACCCTGGCCTTGGCAGCACCTCCACTGTGAGGTGCTGGAAATCCTGAGGACCCAAAGGACTGTGTGGGATGTTCAGTGCCTCTGTTTCCTTCACAAATGTTTAGCTGATAGTGTATTTTGAAATGGAAAAGTTCTTTCCCACTGTTTATCTTGAAAGGGATCCATTTTTCCCTCAATTTGAATTAAGTGCTTTTGTGTGTTGGAATTTCCCTCGTCGTGTTAATGAGTACTTGGCCGATATTCTTACCTTATCCTGTTAAGTTTCTTTAATGAAAGGTAACTGAAGCTATAAATGCAACTTCTGCAAGAGCTACTGGCACACAGAGTGAGCTTTGAGTCACCTGTGTATGTGTACTGTCTGGTGCTTAGATCTGGTGAACAAGTGACTCTTGGGAAGTAGGTGTGAGACCAGCTGCAGCCCAGGATGTTTTAAAGACAGATTTAGGCTTGTTGTGATAGGGCCAGAAATTCTGATTCTGCTGAAACCTTCAGTAATGTTTTTCTCTTGGCTTCAGTGGGAACCATTTGATGCAACTTGCAGGGGGAAGAAATGCATCTGAGGTGGAATATTCTGGTTTTATTTTTAGAATTCAGTGTCTGTTTGCTATTAAACAGCAAAGAAAATAGAAAATGAAAATCCTCTTACATGCCATGATGCCATGTTCAGTGTGCTGCTATTTGATGCCTATTTCAGACTTCATCCCAGTTTTAGTCCCATATGAAAGTCTCCCTTGGTTCTGATTTAATGTTTGCAGAAATTACATTTGGAATGAGTTACAGTAGGAGGAAATGTATCTTAAAAATTCGAGGGTTGAAAGAAATATCTTTAATCTTTCCTGTTATTAGTACTAAAGGGGCTTTCAGAGAATAGTAAAGCTATCGTACTAAGCCCTTTAATTCTCTCTCTTTTTTTCTTTTTTAAAGTGGTTTCTTCTCTTGTTTTTCATTTCTGGTGGTGTTTTCCTCTGTGCTTTTAACCTTCTTTTCCCCAGTTCAACACTGTATTTAATGCTCTTCCCCCCTCCCACTTCTCTCCCCTCTCCAGGCCTTTATTCTGCTCGGTGTTCTCAGCTGTAACTCAATCTTCTCCTATCACGTCCCTGCTTCTGTCACTGTGGTCACAGAGGATGATCCGTGGTGAGTTGTAGAAAGGCTGAACCCAGTTTCTGAGGGCTCCCTGCCTGAGGCCGCTGCTGTCCCTGCATGACAACAGCAGCCAGCCTGATATTATCCCAGACCCTGTGCCTGCACACGCACAGCTCTGATAGCAGTGTGGCAAGAATCTACCAGTTACTAAGGAATTTGGGAATGCAAAGAAATACAGTTTTCTGGTCTTATTGCTAATTTAACTAGCTGCACTGTTGTTCTTTTACTTGGGAAGTTACTCTGAGCAGTTACAGTTCGTTACTGGTGTTGCTTTGTACGTTAAGGAGCTTCTGTAAGGGCAGTTGTAGAAAAAGAGGCTCATACGAATCAAACATCATCCGAGGCAGGTAAGATGAGACATCAGATGATAGTATTTTAATCTTGCTCTTATGAGTAAGCTAAAAGAAACTCAAGAATAGACTAATAATTCTTACAATAATTGCAATGGAAATGGTTAAGTGTATTAATTAACCTTTCAAAACTAAGTTGTTGCTAATCATCAGGTGATTATTTTCATGGCACAACTATAACACCACCTACTTGATGTATGGCCCCTCGGGCTGTCTGTAGCATACAGGCATGTGCTGTGGACATCCTTGATGTGAATGTTAGTAGTTGACATAGACAAGGCAGATAGTTGGTCTGATCTACCACCAGCCAAGGCCACTGGAAATCTTTCCCAAGATGGTGTTTGACAGCATGTGCAAAAGCCTCATAATGTGTCTGACCCAGTGATCTCTGGCTATTGAGTCAACCATAGAAAGAACTTATTAGTTTCAGTTGTTGGACATTAAATGGGCTTGATAAGCAAAAATGAGCTGAACATAGTGGAATACAAATAAATATTTGGATTAAATTTAAGGTGCGGTCATAGAGCGAGGATTTGGTGACCCTAAATGTGTGTAGTGCCCGAAGTGAGTCATATGATTGTTTTTGTTCACTTTGTATAATCGAGTAAGAAGTTATAATAAATGCTTTTGGCTGTAACTCCTTTAGAGATGAAGAATTTTCACCTGCAGTTGTAAAAACCTAAAGAATAACAATAACTCACAACATTGGATAAGCTGTAATACTGCAGAGGTCAGCCAATAAAGAAGGCACATGTCTATGTGCCTCGGATAGACACAATCCATTCTTAGGTACCATTTTATTTTATCTCATATAGAACCCAGGAACTGAGAAAATAACTTTTTTTTTTCCTTCCAATAATACAACTGAAGGAAATCTGTTTTCCTTCAGATGTGAAGGGGAAAAAAACCTTTTACATCTGTGGTAGAATGAAAGGGTTGTGGTGTCTGGCCTGTGTTTTGTAGTAGACCACATGAATAGTCCTTTCTGGATTTAAAACTTGTAAAAGTTTTTACCTGTTGTTGCAGTATCTGTGTCACATTTTGAATTTTGAGAATGAAGAGTATGATATAGGATGAAGGTAAGAAAATGTTGAGCTGGTTAGTGGAGAACCAACTGAGACACAGATTTTTGGATTCTTGCAGAATGAGTCCTGAGTGGCCTTCTGGGTCTTCTAGTCCTGTCCCTCACTGACATATATTATCTGAGGGATAATATGCATCCTCACCCATTGAGAAACCCTTGAATGACAGATAATTGACAGATAATCTATAGGCTGCTGTTTCCCATTTGAATAGAGCTTGCTTCTGACCAGAAACAGTTGCTTTCACAATCCAATTACTACTGACTTCTGCTTATTTAATAGTTACCAGAACCACTATGGTGGCCATTTACATGGTTTTAGATGTCTTTCCTAGGTCTTGGGTACATTGTGACTTGTAAGTTTGTACTCAGACTCTGCCTGAGTAGGGTATCTCTGAATGTCTTGTCTCTGAAATGGGTAATAATTCATTGCCTCATTTTAAAGTTTTGCATAGAGAATTTGGAATTCTGGTGAATCAGCCTAATTGTTTATAGAGATAAAATCTCTTTATGCAGATAAAATAGTAGGCTTTTGGCAGTGCTTCCTCCTTTAAAGAAGAAAAAAGAACCAGAGCAAAAGCCCAGCTATTACTGAGGATGAAGTGCAATTAATCCTATGCTAGGATAAGCTGCTCATTCGCTTGACTTGCATGACAGATGAGTTTTCATGATGAAGAATCTCATCTAATTTTCATATTGGTATTTTTCTCATGGCAGTAAATATGGTAATGGGGCAATGCAAATCTGTCCTTGGCACCAGATGTACCTAAGTGGTTTCTTATATATTTGGTCTATTAGGGAGTTATGTCCAAGCATGGAGATTCAAGCAACTCTGGTAATGGACATCAGGTAAAGGCCAGGTAGCTCAAATACTCAACCATCTCATGAAATGGATTGCCCTCTCTGGGCTAGCATCACTTGGCCAAGAAGGACTGTGCTCTCTCCACTCTGTTTCCAAAAGTGATCTTACTAGAAATTCTGCTGCATGTTGGTGTGAGGAGAAGAACAGAGCAAGAGGAGAAAAAAAAAAAGGTTTATTATTTGAAATTGTGAAGATAAGAATGTACTTTAATGAAGAATGAGAAGCATACTTCAGAAAGAAACCCCAGCCCTGTAATTGGCCATGAAAAATCTACTGTAATACCAGATAGTGTTATCAGGGACAGTGCATCTGAAAAGGATCCAAGGAAAGAATCAAGGTCATATATTCATTCTGTAAACATATTTTTGCATCTAGATTGCATACTGCAATCTGCCACATGCTCCAAAATACAGATAGTGGGTTTATAATCTATATGTATGGATGCTTTGGTGCTGATCTCTATCTGAAGAATCTGAGTTGGAAAAATTACTTTGAAATATTAAAAAAGCAGGCAATGTATGGATTTTTTTAGAGACTGGGTGTTATTTTAAAATCCCAGATAGCTCCCCCCCCATCTAGTTTCAAATATATCTTTGTTTTAGGCAGGTTTTGTTGATTCTCACTGATAGTCCTTTGAAGTCTACTACTTGGGAAGGAACCCAAGGAAAGAAAATTGTTTATACAGTGAATCTATGGTAAGCTGAGTCTGAATGAGTGAACCCCCTGTAAATTTCTTCCTTAATATTAATGTATTTATTTCATTAAATATAACATGAATGTTGCTTAGTCTTGTCTCTCTTCTACCATTTAAGTTATTGTGAAGCAATAGCTAAAATACTGCATTTGAAATCAGGTTTTGTAAACCTTAATGCTCCAGATATGATCAGCTCTCCTGTGGTTTCATAGAAAGAGGTTATAGGAGGAGGATGAAGACCATTATCACTTGTGACTCACCTTGCAGCTGTGACAGGAGAAGACAGCCCAGGCCAGAAACACGTGTCTGACACTGCGCTTGTGTTTGAAATTGGAACCTTCACACGGCTCCAGCTGTTGCCAGTGTTGCAGTCCAGAGGCAGAGGGAGACAGGTAGCCTCAGGGTCCATGTGATGCTGGAATCCAGACTGATGATTTGATCCTTGAGACCACTCCTATGTAAGTGTCCACACCTGAGCATTTGGGTGGTCACAGCCCTGACTAAACCTCATGGCTGTCCGAGGGCCTTTGCAGTAGAGTGTTTCTGACATGGAGTGGCAGCTGCTGCTCCCACAGCAGCAAGTGTTGGCCAGTGCACTTGGAAGTAGGCAGATACCCTGAACTGACCACCCCCTTTAGAGTGGCTGTGACTCATCACACCTAGTCACTCCTGGGATTGTTAGTGAAGACAATGGGCTATTTCTCTTTGTACGCTTACTGGTGGTATTTTTTCAAATATAAATATCAGTCCCCCTTCAGATATCCACTGGCTCCCATTTATCAAAGTGACAACCAGCCAGCAAGCAAACTTCTCAAAATGTATGATGAAATTAGCTGCAGTCGATACTCCATTCAAAGTAATACGATTAAGCCTACAAGTTTAGGTTTAATTTCATCTTGCAGACTGCAGATGACACTGTTTCTAAAGGACTTGATTTTTGCAATAGCTAGAAGAAGATAAGCACAGATCAATTTACAGTTCTTGTTGGCCAACTACACCTACTAGGAAAAAAACATTAGGGAAAATATTGCTGACATGTCTGTGGCAAGGAGACAGTTATAAGCTATCACAGACTTCAGGACAAAGTAGCAAGAGTTTTATTACACAGGTTTGGGTTTTTTTTTTAAGAACTCCAAATTAGGATGATTGCTGAGCCAAAGTGATTTCAGATTCATATTATTACTAGTGCACATTGAATTTAGTGAGACAGAATGCAGTTTAGTATCTATAATTGGAATTTTCACTTATAGGTGAATATTGTGTACTGGTTCATCTTTCTACCAGTTAAGTGAAGAACTTGGGCAAGTATCTAAATTTTTGAGTATTTGAGGTAGTATAAGGAGATGAGTGGGACTAATTGGTTGGGAGTTACACTGGTTGTAAGTAAAAGAATTTTCCAGAGCTTGAGTCTTTACTCTCTATATCTCACAACTATATAGTTTGATCTACTTCAATGTTGGTTTTCCCTGATAGGTTCTCTCAGGTCACTGAGACACCTGCATAGTGCCAAAAAGTATCTATTAAATTTCAGAAATTTAGTGCAGGGCATTATACCACTGATGTCAGTTTTTGCATCATTAAGATGCAACACAGTCTTGACTAAGTGGGAGCTGCTAGCAATGCTGATAGCTATTTTCAGCACTGAAGATCCCATCCTGCGCTGATGTGCTCGTGGGCCGTCTCTTCCTTCAGCACCCTTGTGTGTGATTCATCCTGCCTGGAGTGATGGAGCTGTGGTACCTGTCACCCACTGTTGTAATGCTGTAACACGATGTCAATGAAGCCATAAATCAACTCTGCTCTGACACAGATACTTTTAGAAGGCTAAGCACCCTAAAAGTTCCACACCATGCACAACCCAGGCACCGACTGATCGTCTCATTCCATGCTGAGACGAGCAAGATGTTTCCTATTGTAGGCGGGGGCGGCTGCTGGCAGAAATTTCTCTGTGAAGATATGTCCTTTGTGGGATTTGTTCTGCTTCTCTGTTTGATCTGTTAACTTGCCTGCAAGACCCGTTCCTTCTGGCTTTTCTTGAGGTCCTGCTGTGGGTGTAGGGTGAGATGTTCGTGTCCTGGCTGCAAGAGCGATTGGCCGCACTTGCAAAAGGGTGTAATGCAGGGTAGGAGAATAAGGGCTTTGGCAGCATCTGCTAGCAGTGATTCCTGAGTGTTTGATAACATGTGGGAGCAATGTCAGGAGTCAGTGCCACGTGAAAGAAAGCCTGAACTAATCGTGCAGTTTGGGCTGTGAGAGAGGCTGTTTCACGGTGGTGTTGAACGTGTGCACACGCACGCTGTGTGCTTTTGTGTGCCTACAGATAAACCTGGCCTCTGAGTCTTGTAATCCCTTCCTACTGGAAAAAAATATTTCATGGTGTTATACGGATTTTTGGTCAATTCAGAAGCAGAGGTGTGTCTTAGCATATTTCCAATCAATTGGTGCCAGACACAGTCTGTAGGTTATATCTATAGAAAGGCAACTACCCCAGGAGCTTTTAGCTCTGCCTCACAGGATGTGTATCTGTGTTACCAGCTGTCTTGCACGCTTTGACCATGCTTTGGTCTGAGAAATGATTGTGTTTTGAATCTAGGTCTCTCAGAAATGCTTTCTTCTGAATGACTTTCTCCTGTTCAACCTCTCATCTAAGCCAGAGCCCAGTGAAGCAACTGCCTTGTGGGTGAATCCTCTGAAGGCACAGTTCTTGTCAGATTCCTTCATGTGTCCAACTGGATAGAAATAATCAGATCAGCTGATATGTGCTGCCATCAGCAACTGTATCAGCTTGGGAGCATCAGTGTGTAGAGCAGCTAATTAAAAAAAATAAGCTGATTCCTGTTCGCCTTGAGCCAGGTTAAATTGTAAGTAAACTTACAGATATCCAGCCCTTGTGCTGGACTGCTACTGACACTCGAGAAGCAGATGCTGGGGGTGACTGTCACATTTCTTATATAGTTGGAAACATGGTCATCACAGGATGACAGAGCTGACACAGCTGGAATTACAGCCCTGTTTCCATCAAGCCTTGCAGAGATGTGCTGTGGTTCAGGCTGCCAGGCATTCGAAATTGTATCTTGCTGCAGTTGATCCCTCAAAGCAGTTATTTCTGTGGAAATGCACATCAGATTTGGGAAGTTTATATCCCACATTTTGGAGTCAGTGCCTGGCAAGAATGATTGCTCTGAACTGTTTGCTTCCTGGCCCTTTGCTGGTGTGTTTGTCAGGTATGAGTTTGCTGTGCAAAAGGACTTTTAAGGGTGTTTAACTTCATGTTCTACAGCTTGGCTTCAAAGGGTTTGCCCATCGCTCAGAACTACAAACACTTTCATCTGCCATGTCAGGATGCCCTGGCTCCTTTGCAAAGCAACGTGAAATGGTGCTTGCAGATTGCTCTGACACCAGCCATCGTCTGTGCTTCAGCTGCCTTATGTGCAAGACAAGAGGATGATCCAGGATGATCACCTAGTCTCTAACGGGTGTAGACATCTGCAGGCTGATGGGCACTGCACATCACGGGTGCAATTGTGAGAATCTGTCTGTACAGCTCTGTAAAAAAAAAAAATGTTACAAAAGTTGTTAATGACCATGTGGCCCTTGGCTGAGGGTGAACAATAGTAAAAGGGAAGGTGGCCCAGCATTCATGTGTTCCCTGAGAGCTTGTTTCTCCAGAATGTGGCTCTCCAAATGCCACCGAAAGCTGAAGATGACTTCATCTAAAACATTGTAAATGGCAAAGTATTCCACAAACGAACTCATCATCTTAAAAATCAATAGCATTTAAGAGTTCCAAACAGTGACAGCACTAATCTGAAAGTGTTCCCTGATTCAGCAGCTGAATGGAAATAACCATTAGAGAACAGGATGCTTCCTACGCCTTTCTCTTTCAGAAGTAATTCATGTTCCTTCCCAGCTGGTAAAGACAACCAACTCCTCTGAGACAGTGAAGTCCTAAGGCATGAAGGGAAATACTGAGATAAGTAATCAGCAGCACTGGGATTGTGGCACAAGACTACAAGTTAAGACAGGTAACCAGCTTAGCTTTGGTGGGACTTGCTTGTTCTTGAGGAGGACATGCTTGGAGTTGGGACTCACAGGCATCGATTTGAGGTAGCTTTTGTTTCTGGAGGTAGACAATGCTTGTGTTTAAAACTGGAAAGAGTTATTAGATAGAAGTTATAATTGTGGGACAGGACAGAAGGGTCAAAAAATCCCCAAATACTGTTGAAAGATGTAGTGCCTGATAGTGTGGGGTGGCAGGGACTGGCAGGTCAGTCTGGGCAGAATGTGCAAAGGTGGAAGTTCAGCAGACATGGGATAGACATATCTGTTCTGGTAATACATATTGTTGACCTCTGAAGGAGCATTTAGGCTATACTAGGCTTGTTGGTGCCTGTAGCTGTTTGGGGTTTCTTTTTTCCAGTATTAAATATAGGGATGAAAATAGCTGGGTCTTTGTTAAAACTAATCAGTCATGTTGAAATCAGTAATGTAATTTTTCCTGATGGCTACAGCAGTTGAGCTCTCCAGAACAAAGTGAGTGGTCAGTCACACAGGAGCATCTCCATATCACAGTGAGCTTTACTTAAACTGCCTGACTTGCTTTTGCTGTAAGCTGCGTCTGTGGCTATAGCTTCTGAAGCTCCCCCTCCAGACTGATGGCCACTGCTCCTGGCCAGAGGCTGCAATTCTGCTCCACCATGTCAAGCTTTATGGCCCACTCATAAAAGTAAATTTAACACTTGCTAGGTCCTAAATGCTGCAGCACGATTGCTTTGCAATCCAGAGTCACCTCCTCAACATGCTCTTGAGAAGTTTGGCTAGATGGCAGCCTGCAAGCCACAAGGGAAATGTAGAATATCTCTAAGCTTGGCTCCATTTCAGATGTTTAACACACTGATCACCTAGATGGAATTCTCTGCAGGGATCTGTAGTGTGCAGAACTTCTGTCTGGACCTTTGTATGGTGCATCACCTTGGTGATCTGGAGAGAACTTTAGTGCTTCGGCCTTTATGTATTACTTGATTCTTTGCTGACCACAATGCTCCACCACTTGTCCCAGCAGTTGGCTCCAAGAAGAAAAGGGAGTTTTGTTACTGCAGTTCAGCTGCAGTTTGAGAGAGGGATGATCTTACAGATTCAGGGAAGAGCAGAGAAAGTGATCATGCATGGTAAATTCTTCCTTCCTTAAAATATGATAAAATAAAAAAAAAAAGCTGAGGAGAAAACAAAAAACTTCAGGGAAGTCTCTAACTACTAAAAATCATTCCATAGTAATGTCTATCATAATAAATGTATTCCAAAGTTCTGATCCCTTCATTTTTTTAAAGCTGGTTGTCCATGCAAAACTGTTCTATCTCACCTCCTCAGCCAAGAGGCCCCAAATGAAAAATATTCCTGGGACCAAAACAGCATCAGAGCAAAACAAACCAACCAGTTCTGTGGAGAGCAGATTTCTGCCTCTTATATATATACCCCTCTTTTGTATTCCTGCCATTCAGGTCCACAGCTTTTTATCTCCTGGATGCTGTAGTGGAGGTATCATGCTCTTTAATTTACAGAAAAAAAAATCAACCTTCTCCTCTCTAACACCCTTTATGTGTAGAAATGTCTTTGTGTCTGTTGTGTGAAAGAACCATTCGGGAAGTCACTGCTTTTACTGCTGCTTACAGCAGGACTAAAATGCTGTCAAGACTTTGATAAGCTGTGTCTACACGATTTCACTGCAGAGGTTTGTTTCTTGATGTCCCTGTGCTGGTTTGCTGTGTCCCAGTTGTGCTCTGAGGATCTGTTTGTTCTTTGTGAGACTGCCCCGGGCATTATTTCCCAAATGATTCCAGCACAGCCTCTGAAAATGTGTTGGAGGAAGAGCTGTGGATCCTGTTTCTGAGAGAGGTTTGGTAGTAAAGGCTTGGTATGCATCCAGTGAATGTTTCTCTGAGATGATTCCTTTTGTCCTGGCAGGGTCCACTTCCAGAGCTGACAGCACTATGCTCCTGAAAAGCTGTCCCATGGTTTGGAGTCGCTGCTCTTTGAGAGCAGAAATCTGTCAGCTAGACCCAGAGGTGAGGACCTGGCAATGGAAAGCTGACTCCTTGCCAGCTCAGCAGAGGAGCTTCTTAGATTTTTTTGGATACAAAGAAAGATTAAACAAGGTTCATCAGCTGTTATGTGTTCTGGGCTGTAAGGGCTTTAAGAGGCTGTTTGTTCCTCCAGCACATGGTTCCTTGACCTTAGCAGGCTGTCAGCACTAGGACCAGTAATCTCCAGACTGGTAAGGGGGGTATATGCTGGAATCAAGCACTCCAGAAGCCAGGAATCTGTAGGATGTTTTGGGATGATTTTCCTGACTGTCAGGTCTTCCTCATCATGTGTATGGGACATGTATTTGACAAGTACAATTTCTTGAGGCAGTTTAGTACCGTTCAGAAGCATTGTGTGCATGTGAAAGAGCTTTGCTTTTGATGCTGCTTTAAGTGGTGCTGATGTCTGCTCCAGCTGACATGAACTATTAGAGGTTGGTTTTATCAGAGAAAGTTGGTTTCCTTAACGGAGTGAAGGACTGTCCTAACATGCTGTTATTTTCCTTGTGCATCAGGCTGATGCTCTATGCTGCTCTGGTGATCCTGAACACTTGGTAACTTCTTCTGTAGCACCTTGGCATTAAAAATGTACCAAGTAGTTTGCCTTTTCCAAGTGCCAAGGAAGTTCAGATGCCTCCGAATTGAGTGTGTTATCCAGTTAGCAAACAGCATGGCAGACTCTGTAAAAATAAAACCATGCTGACTTCAAAGTTTCTACAGTTTAGTCAGGGCACATGAGTCAGCATGAAACCTAACTGAGATTTCTTTATGTCTAAGTATTGCTAAAAAACACTGATACATTCGTATTGGTCTCAATAGTACTCTAGTTGTACTAGCAATAGTAATCACCTACAAGAGGAAAACTGTTCTTAATTTATGGGCAAGTGTGTGAAACACTTGAGATTAAACTGCATCCCTGTCACAGTTGCATCCCTCTGCTCTAGTGTGACTTGGTGAGGTGCGAGGCATTTACAGGCACAGGCTTTTACAAGCCAGCAAGGCACTTCCCTGCTAGACAGGCAGCTTCTCACAAGAATCCTGCATCTGGGAAAGTCAAGGGTCAAAAAACCACGAGTGCAAGCTTGCACAGTGGGTTAGGCAGAATCCTGCCCCAAGGTACTGGCTACAGGGTTGTCCCAGGGACAAGATCCACAGGGATGGATCCCCAAGTGGGGTCACCTGAGGCTGCGTGCAGCTCCGTGCACATCTCCTTTGGGAAAGTATCTTCAATTCCAGAGGCAGCTGTGCTTGAGGCTAAGAAGTCTCCTCTTCTCCTTAATGCTGGAAATTTACAGTAGAAATGAATTCCTGTGAACCTGTTCCGCAGCCAGCCCCAGGTTCCCGGGAGTGCGGAGGCACAGAATTCAAGCTGCCTGAACCAAATGAGACAGCGGGAGCCCTGAGAGCAGGAAAAGCCATTTAAAGCTCTTCTGCTTATATCTTTTACTGCTGAACTTGCTGTGGGGGTAGATGTTAATTTAATGAGTACTCATTAAACGATCTTACAGTAGCTCAGATAGGTCCCAGCAGGTTCCTTGAGCATGACACAGGATTTTGTTTTGTATTTTTTGGGCTTAATTAATTTTTCTGAGGGACAGTTATAGTCCCAACAAAAACTGGTAATAGAATAACATTGGACAAAACTTTCTGAAGGGAACTTATGCTTATTCCCACCTATGCTCCTGGCATTGTTTGGGTAATATTTAAAATATAGTTCAGTTTTTGATATTTTTCCCTGAAACATTCTCACTAAATTATTTTTGAAATGATAAAAACAATAGCCTCGAAGAAAGAAAAATATTTTTAAGCAAAAGCAATATGTATGATCTTAAATCAATTGGAATTTAATCAGGATTTGTTTGGAGGTTTTGCCTGGAAAAACACCAAACACATTTGTCTTGGGATCCATCTGAAACAGTTACCCAGCACATTTTTCAGATTTCCCACAGATGCAGAAGATGGGCTGTTCACACAGTACTATTATTACTGTGAGTTGGGAGAGATTAATTCCTCCTGAGATGTATGGTTAGAAGTGAAGTGTGACACCTCTAGCAGCAGTAATTAAAAACAAAAAATAGGCTGCTCATCTGCAATTGAGGCCCTTTAGAAAGGCATAAAAAGTAGGAGGTTTGAAACAAAGAAACTGCCTGAGAGTAGTCACAGATAATGTTTTTCAAGGCTGTTCCTAACCACAAATAACCGGTGAATTATTGGAGAGGCCATCTTGTGTTAGCAGTAATTGAGGATTAATTAGCAGCAAGGATAACTGCTTGTACTTTGTTCAAGTCCTTTACTGATGTAGTCTTGGTAAATATGACAGATAAGCAGTGCAATATTTAAGCCATTTGGGGTTCAGAAGGCTGTCAGCGGATGCCAAAGGGAGGCCCCTCTCCGGGATGTGGCCGTGTGCTCCAGCACCCCTCTCCACACACTCCCCTCACTCGCTCCAGAAGAAATACAGATGTAGCACATGAATTTTCCTAAGTTGTACAAACTCTCAAACCAGCCATACAATCCCTTCCCTAGCTCCTGTGGCTGATTTCATCTCCTCCTGTACTGAATGGGAGGGATCCTCCAGGCTCAGAGCCCTCCTCTGTTAACAGGAGTAGAGCAGAATATCCTGAGTTCCTCCAGTGTCCTTTTTTTTTTTTTTCCAGTCCTGCTCATTTCCATATCATTGAATGAGAAAGCTCAGATCAGGCACAGAGTGAACGAGCATGATGCTCAACAGCTCATTTTGTGTTAAAAAGATTTTTTTCCCTTATTTGGACTAACAGCTTATCAGTGCGAGTCAGGCCTGAAGAAATGAAACACTGTGTTACATGGGTTTACATATAAATTAGCTCACATTTTCTTAGAGACAGACTGGACATTTTCCATTAGTTTAGCAGAATTTTCCAGCGATTGGGGTTTTGAAGGCCAGTGCAGCCTCTGCAGTGAGAATACTTGCTGATGCTTGAATTCAGGTTTTATTGGAGATGAGGTGTGGTCTGAAGGTTTATTAATAGTTGAGCCTGATGTGCAGCCAGCAGGTCAAATTGAAGTCAACATTATTTAAACCATTGCAACACGCCATGGTATGTTTATTTTAGGGGAATATGTAAACCATTTCACTTCCCTCTGATAAATAAATAATGTGTCAGGTTTGCAAATGGTATTTTGAAGGAAACTTTGGGTTAGTATTTCCCTACTTCTGAGACAGTCGGGGCTAATCCACATGAGAGAGGATTCAGATAATGAACTGTGGGGAGGAACGTTCTAAATCATTTGTCTATAGTGATGAATTTTGAATGATCTGAGGTTTCTGATGGACAGAGAGCTTGAAGATACTTAGTCAAAAGCAATTCAGTAGGTAAGGACTATTATAAACTTATTCTATGGATGTGGACATTCTATATTGTGAATCATTTCTCAAGTGCCTAATCCTGTCATATATAATATGGTAATGGCAGAGTGCAAACTGTCTACAAGGGCCGTTGCTCAGCTCTCTGACCTTGGCATGGGTGTGAGCAGCTTATTTCACTCTGATGCCAGTGTTCAGGAGATGAGCAGAGGGGGATGCTGCGGGGGCGATGGGGGAAACGGAGACCTTGCTTGGGGTTGTGGAGTTCCTGGCTGAGAGGTGCAATCCCTTGGTGTTTCTTGGGTGGAAGAACTAGGAGACCTCAAGAAATGGACACAAGAATATGTTTGTGGTGGTTTTTCACTTGTAGGTCTTCGATTGGCAAAATAGAAACTGTTGTGGGGGCGGGTG